>ML677363.1:20732224-20941359 GCA_007922305.1 Dermatemys mawii | reverse complement strand
CTGATGAAGTGGGTCTTTGCCCACGAAAGCTTATGCTCCAAAACATCAGTTAGTCTATAAGATGCTACAAGACTCTTTGTCGCTTTACAGATCCAGACTAACATGGCTACCCCTCTGATACTACAAAAAAAAGTTTTTTCTCCTGCTCATAACTCACCTTAATTCATTAGCCTCTACATCAAACACTAGCCCTGAACACATGACATCTCAGAAATGCTGTAGGTTTAAATTTGTGGAATTCTACCTCCCCTATTGGATTTTTCTGCTAATGGACATGATCCGCCCCATGTCAATTCATAGTTACCATCATTTCAAAGTAGTCTTCCAGTGTACAATCCTCCAGGTAGGATTTCTTGCATTTAGAAGATTTTGTATGTATTTTGGTCAGTTAGGTCATTTTACTATGATTTATAGATTTTTAAGGCCATAAAAATTCATCCAGTAATTCCTGCATCAAGCTCATTAACTAATTGAGTTAGAACATATATTTTAGAAAGATGTCCAAACTTGATATAAAAGACTCCAAGTGACAGTCCACAACATCTCGTGGTAAGTTGTTCCAATGGTTAAATTGCACTCACTGTTAAAGAGTCTGGGTCTTAATTCTGATGTACATTTGTCTAGCTTTAGCATCCAACCGTTTGGACTTGTTAGGCATTGGTTTGCTTGATTAAGGAGCCCTCTACTATCAGAAATCTCCTCCCCACATAGATATTTACAGACCGTGATCAGATTGGTACATACCCTTCTTTTGGACAGACTAACAAAGCTCAATCTATTTAGTTCTTCATTTTAAAGGGAGCTTTTCCAGATCTTGAATCATTCTTATGCCTCTTTTCTGAAGCCCTTCACATTTTTAACATTCTTTTTGAAATGTGGGTGCCAGAAGTGGATACAGCATTCCAGTAATAGCCTTACTAATGCTGTATGCAGAGATTATAGCACCTCCCCACTCCCACTTGATAGGCTCCAGATCATGCGATTCAGTCACATTATTGCACTGGGATCACATGTTTCATTGATTATCTCCCACGTCTCCAAAGTTATCTTCAAAAATCACTGTTTTCCAGGATACAGTCCCTTATTGGTAAGTGTGTCTAAATTCTTTCCTTGATATAACTAACAGGACTGGTCTACACTACAGGGTGAGGGAGTGGAGAGAAATTGATTTAAGTTATGCAACTTCAGCTATAGCCCACAAAAGTTTATGCTGAAATAAACTGGTTAGTCTCTAAGGTGCTACAAAGTCTTCCTCGTCTTATTTGCAGATACAGACTAACATGGCTGCTATTCTTAAACCTATGTGAATAATGTAACTGAAGTCAAGTTTCAGGGGGTAGCCGTGTTAGTCTATATCCACAGAACAACAAGGAGTCTGGTGGTGCCACCGGACTCCTTGTTGTTTTTGTAGCCGAAGTTGACGTACTTGGATCTATTTACCACGGTATCTTCGCTGCAGTGTGTCGATGGGAGATGCTCCAGTCGATTCCCCTTGCGCTCTCATTGAGGTGGAGTACCAAGTCAACACTAGAATGATTGGCGGTCGATTTATTGCGTCTATACGTCAATCCGGCCGGTAGTGTAGACAAGCCTTCAGTCATTTAGTGTTTCCAAAGATGGGGATTTTGGATAAACATCCAGAAGTTCAAACACTTATCAAGACAGAGGACCCTGTGATCCTCCATCCTAAATAAAAGGGACCATTGGCTCAACAAGGTCTAGCTATGGTTGTCTTCTTGGAGAAAGTCCCTTTGAGCAGTTCAGGAACTTCAGGTGATGAGGTGGAGGAAACTAATTCTTACACCGTGCACCTTAAGGGGAAGATGAGAGGCTTTTCCCCCTCCCTCCAGGATCTTAGAGAGCAATTCCCCTTCTCTCTCCAGGATAAAGAGTGGCTTATGGATTTCTGGATGATTTAGAAGGTAGCCTGTTGAGCCTGGTGCAGAATCTGTGATCAAGTGAAAAAGGAAGCAGGTGCAGCGATGGACATCTACGTTTACCTAATGTGTTAGGCTCTTTCCCAATGCTTCCTCTCTGTAAGGAGGTAGTTTTCAACTCCCTGGCAGCATTGATAGTCTGTGCATAATAAAGGGCCTGTAGCATTTTTGTCCAGGCGGACATTTTTAAGCATAGCGGCTGACAGGCTGTAGAGCAGTATTCAGCAGGAGCAAATACCAGGATCAATACATATATATAAAAGACGAGGGGATGTCTCTCCAGGAGGTTCTTGGTATGAAAACTATCTTCATTTTCAAGTGTTTCAGGAGCATGTCTACTGCAGTCACCTGGCATCCCTCCCCTTATCACTACAAAATAGCAAAGTTAGAGTAGACAAAATGCAAAATCTGAGCTTAAGTTCTCCATTCTGTCTATCACTCTTTCCTTTGTCTTCTATGCTTCAGTTTCTATTGCTGTCCCTATCTCTCACAAATTAGAGAGTGACCAGGTATCCCAATTTTATAGGGACGGTCCTGATTTGGAGGGCTTTTTCCTATATAGGCACCGATTACCCCCCACCCTCTGTCCCGATTTTTTACACTTGTTGTCTGGTTACCTTACTCACAACAGTCTGTTGTCGCTTCTCATTCTGATATCTTTGTGTCTCTGCCCAGTTTGAGAGTTGGACTGGTGCGCATAATGTGACTGTGCTGAGCAGGAGCAGATCTGGGTAGGGAGGATGCTTCTGCTGTAGTGCAGGATAGATAGGCCTGTGGCTGACTGCTTCTTGTCCTTTCAGCGATGCTCTTGGTGCATCAGCTACGAGCTTCTGGGGACAGTGGCATACTCTGGATAGCTCCTCTATTAGAGGGAGGACGATTTTATTTGTTACCAGCCTGTTGGCTAGGACTATCAGCAAGCATTTAGGACAGGATTTGAAAACCTGGGACAGTTCTTGACAAAACTGTGAAAATGAATGTTATTATTAATAATAATAATAAAAATGTTATTTGTAATCCATGCACTCCTCTTCCCTGCAAAAAAGTGCTGGGGGTACAAAAGGGCAATCATAAAACGTCATTAAATAAACAGATCACTCCAAACTTGACAGAATTACAAACAAGCCACATCAGTGACAGCAATTTAAAAATGCTTCTGGAAACAATGCGTTTTTAGGGACAGATGAAATTAGCTGGATTTCAGGAGGCAGCCAGAGGGAGTGAGGAAGCACAACAAAAGCTCAATTGCTTACCAATTTCAAGTGTGATGGCAGAACTCCATAGCACTAAGTGAGCACAAAACCCGAGGTGAAGGCTCCGATAGTTCTTGAGTACATCCTTGAATAGGAACAGCCCCAGATTTGTAAACCATTAAAGCTAATTTAAACTAAATCCTCGACTTAATGGGCAGCCAAACAAAGAGCACCAAGCGGGCTGAATACAATTATAATAGCTCTAACCCATGAGCAATTAATGCATTTGGCTCAGCCTCATGATAACCCAGCAAAGAGGAAATTATCATAATCTTTAAATGCATCTGAAAAACTTGCATGATAGCAAACATTTTTTTAATTACATCAGAGGCAGAAAGCCTGCTAAGCAACCAATGGGGCCACTGGACAACTGAGATGCAAAAGTAGCAAAGAGGATAAAGCCATTGCAGAGAAACTAAATGCGGAGAAACTAAATGAATTTCTCCACAATGAATCATTGCGGAGAAACTAAATGAATGCATCAGTCTTCACTGTTGAGGATGTTAGGGAGATTCCCAAACCTGAGCCATTCTTTTTGGGTGACAGATCTGAGGAACTATCTGAAATTGAGGTGTCATTAGAGGAAGTTTTGAAACAAATTGATAAACTAAACAGTAATAATTCTCCAGGACCTGATGGTATTCACTGACAAGTTTTGAAGGAACTCAAATGTGAAACTGCAGGATTACTAGCCGTCATCGGTAATATATCGTTTAAATCAGCTTCTGTACCAAATGACTGGAGGATAGCTAATGTGATGCCAATTTTTAAAAAGGGCTCCAGAGGTGATCCTGGCAACTACAGGCCAGTAAGCCTCACTTCAGTACTGTGCAAATTGGTTGAAACTATCATAAAGAACAAAATTGTTAGACACATAAGTGAACATAATTTGTTGGGAAATTTGTTGGCCCAGTCCTATTTAACATATTCATAAATGATCTGGAAAAAGGGGTAAATAGGGAGGTGGCAAAATTTGAAGACAATACAAAAAACTACTCAAGACAGTTAAGTCCCAGGCAGACTGTGAAGAGTTACAAGAGGATCCCACAAAACTGGGTGACTGGCAACAAAATGGCAGATGAAATTTAATGTTTATAAATGCAAAGTAATACACATTAGAAAACATAATCCTAACTATACATATACAATGATGGGGTCTAAATTAGCTGTTACCACTCAAGAAAGATCTTTAAGTCATTGTGAATGGTTCTCTGAAATCATCCACTCAATGTGCAGCAGCAGTCAAAAAAGTAAACAGAATGTTGAAAATCAAGATATAGATAATAAGACTGAAAATATATTGCCTCTATATAAATCCAAGGTTTCATGCATGCAGATTTGGTTGCCTCCTCTCAAAAAAGATATATTGGAATTGGAAAAGATTCAGAAAAGGGCAACAGAAATTATTAGGGGTATAGAACAGCTTCTATATGAGAAGAGATTAATAAGACTGGAACTTTTCAGCTTGGAAAAGAGGGGGGATATGATACAGGTCTATAAAATCATGAGGAGTACAGAGAAAGTAAATAAGGAAGTGTTATTTACTCCTCGTAATAGAAGAACAAGGGGCCACCAAATAAAATTAATAGGTAGCAGGTTTAAAGCAAATAAAGGAAAGTGTTTTTTTACACAATGCACTGTCAACCTCTGGAACTCCTTGCCAGAGGATGTTGTGAAGGCCAATACTTAATGGAGTTCAAAAGGGAGCTAGATAGATTAATGGAAGATAGCTACTGATAGACCTATTATCTAGGATGGGCTGGAATGGTGTCCCTAGCCTCTGTTTGCCAGAAGCTGGGATTGGGCAACAGGTCATGGATCACTTGATGATAACCTGTCTGTTCATTCCCTTTGGAGCAGCAGCCATTGCTCACTGTCAGAGGACAGGATACTGGGTTTGATGGACCTTTGGTCTGACTTAGTATGGCCATTCCTATGTGTGAAGTCAAAGGCTCATTTGCCCAGAAGGAATCATTAAATGTGCTCTTAAACATTCATTTGCCTATAATGGATGCCTAAATTTTGTGGGTGCAGTTAAGTACAAGTGGGCAGCACTGAAAGTTTGGCTGCAAACACCAAAAACAAACATTAAGCAATTTGTTGTTGCAGAACATTACTGTTGAATCATCTGACCATCAAATCTTTCCAAGGACATCTTTGACAGTGATAGAGAGTGCACTTGTACTGAAAGAGCTACAGTATAGATTAATGGTATGACATCACAACAGCACCATGTCCATTATATTATATAAAAAGTAATCTTTTTGGCAATCATGCTGATCATCATCAAATATATCCAATTATTGTATCACAAAAAGGGTGCTAATCCTGCAATCAGTTAGCTTCAATGGGAGTTCTGGGGTTGCAGGAGTGAGGAAGCTTGTATTTGAGATTCATATACTGGACTGGGACTCAGGAGATCTGAATTCAGTTCCCAGCTCTGTCATGGGTGATCTTGATTATAAACCTCATCCGCACAAAAAAGTGTTCAAGAGTTCACAATCATTGAAAATAGGTGTCTAGAATCTGAGGGACTACCAAAGTCACCTTCACTGTAATTGTTTGGTCACTTATGTAGAAGCAGCAGGGGAGCCAGAAAGCATTAGTATAGATTCATCAGGATCTCAGGAAAAATGATTTTTCTCAAGTCATATTATTATGGCACAAGTCAATAGGTGATACTCTTACATGTAGTCTTCCAAGTTCTAACCACAGGAGCAAACATTCAGTCACAGGTATACATGCAGTGGTGGTTTTAGATTAAGCAAGGTTCTGTGTAGCGGATGTGATCGTTGGAGTGGTATCTATGTAAGCAGTAGGAAACTTTGCCCATTGACTATGATTAGAGTCAGTTCTTGAGGTAGAGTTGCTCTCTGGGAACCAGGCATTGTTTTTGGCAGAGATTCCTGAAATACAGGGAATCCCTGCTTTCATTTGATCACCTCTATTCCAAGGCTGGTGTAAAAACAAACAAGTACTTCCTGAAATATACTCAGAGTGTGCATCACTGATTTCTCCTACACAGAAAAGCTGACCTGTAAGGCCCTTAACATCTGCCACTACTGGGCAGAGGGCCAGAAGGAACAATATTAGAGTGCTAATTGTATTTCCCTTTTAGTATTTTTATAAACACATTTAAGTTTCAGCAAAACAACTGCATTTCACCTTTACTGCAATATTGGGATCAGGTGCTGTTTATTTAAAGTAGCTTTTTGACAGTACTACTAAATACAAGGAGACTAAACTTGAAGACATGAATGTTACAAAAGCAGCAATTTTTCAGAGTGAACCTCAAAGATTAAATAGGGTTTCACTATTAAACTTTGGGAAGAAGGTTTTATATAGACCAGCCTGGATATATTTTGTAAGAGCAATGATCACAAATCAGACTGAATAGTTTGGCAATAGACTAGCTTATAGGCCATTAGCAAGATGAGGAATTTACATCTTTCTGTTGGAAAGGAAGCCCCCCAAAACGGAGGTGAAGTAACTCTGCAGTCAGCAAAGTCATCTAATGAAACTAGTAGAAGCTTTTATCATGAGACTATCTATACCTACATTTCCTTTCCTGATGACTATTTTGAGTTCTATACTAGCTGAGCTGCATGAAAAGAAAGGCAATGCATCCACTCAAGCAGAGCATTATAGTTCCTAGAGAAAGCGTAGCATATGCAATTGTGTTGACAAAAATAGCATAACTGTTTTTCCATAAAATATTATCAGATGGAATGCAAAGTACATGGTGACAGTCCAGTGTATATATACAAGTGACCACTGAGAGTTTTGCTTATGACATTTATGGGAACAGGAAAAGAAATGTATCACGTGGCATATATTTTTCAGAATAAAGGATGTGAATATAGTAATGGTGAATCTTGCCAAAAATCTTAGTACTGGCACTTATAATTCTGTTTGTCTACAGATGAGTGATGTGTGGTCAATATCGCTTGTACAGAAGATACACACTCAGTCTTACTCATAAATGGGACCAATGTAAGCTAGTTAACTAATAGTTACAAGATTGAGTTGTCAAAATGTTGGATTTCTTTTTCCATATGGATAATGACATTATAGCATGTTCTGTTAATGTGCTGTATAGTAGGTGTTGTGATTATCAATACTAATGATCAAAATGTGGTTACCTAACCATATAGCTTCATTTTAGGAAAAGAGGGTCCCTAGTTTGTTTTTTATATTCATATTTTTCTCCAGGTCAGCGATGGTGATATACATCCTTGATTAAACTCAAATTCTAGGGTGTAACCCAGAGCCTACTGATGTAAATGGTAATACAGTAACTTCCATTGACTGACTTTAATGGGCTTTGGAATACACCCTTAGTGTCTGCCTATTTATTATAACTGCTGCTACAATATGAACCAATCATACATAACACTTACTCAGGTCTCATTGTAAACAGTGAAGACAAACTACTAACTGAAGGTAAACTACTCATTGGCTATGGCTCTGTAAGCCATATTCTCCTGCAGTATCAGCAAACACATGAAGGTAAGTGATGATCACATGTAGACTGTCAGTTTGATATGCCATTACAGTGACAAAAATGTACTATCAAGTTCCTTCTGATGTGAAGTTAATCTTGATACAATGATGAGTTTTTAAACCCTGATATTTTTTCGTTACTACCCTTGCTGGAAGCATTCTGCTCACTGAGAACCCAGATTGTAAATCTAGATGAACCATAAATAATCCAAGCTGCTTGAATCTTCCTTTCCTTGATGTTATTGTCCTGTCAAGCAACCTTTGCAAGTCTTCATTCACGTTCCTAAATTAAGAAGAGCACTGTTCAATCTACAGTATGTTTCTCTGGATCACCAGGAGCAAGCAAACTGTTAGAATACAGCTCTAAGAGGTCTGTTGTGTATGCGTGCACATGATTTATGTGTTGTTTTGCCTAATCTATAGAAGTTAATCAGTGAGGTAGTACAGAGCACATCAGATTAATAATTCATGAATTACTGGACCTGTTAAATGCTTCAAAGGCCCTCAAGATACTTAGCAGCCCATATCCAATGCTCTGTTAAGGTAAGTCTCCTTCAGCAAATAGAAGACTTAAGTGGCAACAGTTTGGATACACTGATACATACGTTCATGGCAGATGGAAAGGTGAAGTAGATTTAGTCTCTGCTTTTCCCCATGGTGACCCTTTACCTTTGGTTAACAATAGTATCTTACTATACATTAGAAATGGAATAAAACAATGGCGAGTTAGTGATATCCCTAATGACTTTTGGCTAGTAGCCTTATTAATCTGAATGCCTTGGCTAATTTTAAGAGTTGGACCCAATAGAGAAATTCAGAAGTTAGGCAAAGAGAATCCATCAGATAGTCCTGAAATCCTATCCAGATTAACTTGTTGTTCTCTTATACCTTCTTGTCTCAAGTTCACTGATTTTAAATTAAGGACCTGAGATTATCAGGACTTCAGCTGTTGTTCAATAAATGCAGTGGGGCCCCGGAATACCGCGCCCCGCTATAGCGCGAATCCGCTTATAGCGCGGTGTGCGGCTGGCTCCCGATGTCGGCGGCGGCCCCCACTTTGATGCGCAGATCCCCACAATACTGCGACCCCGCCATTATCGCGATTGGGTTCTTTTGGAGCCCGATCGTCGCGGTATTGCGGGGTCCCACTGTACCATGACACTGAGCACCTGAGATTATCATATTATCAGATTATCATATATAAAAGATAATTGATTAGTGTTCTGGTTTTAGATGGTGACAATAAAATAGTGGGATGGGAGTAGTTAAGCTTGATAGCTTTATTATTTTAGAATACCGCACAACACAGAAAGGGATACAATACCCAACTTTTATGGAACCAAGCTTCCAATGACACAAATGAGAGTTTGTACAGGTTTCATACTGGCAAGCATATATAGCAATCTTCAAGCCTCTCATACCAGTGGGGTTAGAATACTTATTCTGATAAATAGAATATTATTCTAAACACTGAGGTTCTGCTGGGATGGGAACTTGAACCCAGGTCTGAAGGGTGCAAGACAGCTAATGCATTCATGCCACTTTGCAGCACCCATAGTAGGCCAGCAGGCATTACCACAGATCCTGTGAAGACAAACACCACAGGATATATACTAATTCAGATGGACAGATTGACAGTTCCTCTTGTGGCCCGATTGGTCCAGGCATCCTGTTTAAGCACAGGACTTGTTCCAGGAAGTGTCTGTGCAATGAGGTAGACTCCCCTGCCTGCTGTAGCAACAGACTTATCCCTTAGCTGGGGTAAGGAGTTCAAGAGCATACTGGACCCTTGGCCTCTGCCCTTGAATGCCAACTTTGATCCTCACCCTTGCTTTGGTACTTGGACTGACTTCTCCACCTGGCTTTGGTGCTTGGTTCTTGAATCTGGCCCTGAGCCTTGGCTCTAACTCCTAGGTCAAGACTCCAGCTCTGACCTTCAGCACTGTTCCTAGCCTCTAACTGCTGCTGCTGGGGAGCAGTAAATGAAGAGGTTTGGTCAGTGGTACGGAACAATTCGGATAAGAGCTATTGTAAAAAGAGCTCCAGAGGTGATCCTGGCAGTTACAGGCCACTAAACCTCACTTCAGTACTGGGCAAACTGGTTGAAACTCTTATCAAAGAACAAAATGCTCAGACAAATAGGTGAACATAATTTGTTGGGAAATAGTCAAGATGGTTCTTGTAAGGGAAATCATGTCTCACCAGTCTACTAGAATTCTTTGAGGGGATCAAAAAGTATGCAGACAATTGAGATCCAGTGGATATAGTGTATTTAGATTTTCAGAAAGCCTTTGACAAGGTCCCTCAGTAAAGGCTGTTAAGCAAAACAAGTCATGGGATAAGAGGGAAGGTTTTCTCATGGACTGGTAACTAGTTAAAAGATAGGAAACAAAGGGTAGGAATAAATGGTAATTTTCATAATGGAGAGAGGTAAATAGTGATGTCTCTCAACGATTTGTACTGGGCCCAGTCCCATTTAACATATTCATAAGCAATCTGGGAAAAGGGGTAAAACAGTGAGGTGGCAAAATTTGCAGATGATTCAAAACTACTCAAGATAGTTAAGTCTGAGAAAGACTGCAAAGAGCTACAAAAGGATCTCACAAAACTAGGTGACTGGTGGGTGACTTGTCTATTGCCTAAAAATTCCATCTTGGTGACTATTTCTTTAAACTTAGACAGTATTTTGAGAAGTGTCAATCCAGGACTCTCTGCACTTACAAAAAAAACCTACAGGTTGACTGACAGGCAGCTCTCTCTCGTCTCTGATTATTTCTCTACAGATGCTGACTTCTTTGGTTACACTCATAGGTAAAAGCTCTCCATTAGTATCTGGCTCTGGTTTTCATCCCTTGCTCTAAATAAGTATGCAAAAAAAACAAAAGAAAACACACCACCACAAAACAAACCACCACTGCCCACTCAACTCTGTGCTCTCTCTCAAACTAACTGCTATTTTAGACAGAAACCAAGAACAACATTAGGGAATTTACAAGGAGAAAGGATACATGAAAAATATATGACTAGCTAAATTTTATTTAAAGCCACTGTAGTGAAAACAACATCTTTGTTTTTCAAGAGTTTGAAATTGTAATTACTAATACAAATTAATCTGTGGCATCTGACTATTTATTTCAATAATTTAAGGGTTTTTCAAACTTAAAGCTCTTAGGTTTTGTGTTTGCAAATACTACAAACAATACATACCCCTGGGGAAGCAGAGGTTATAATAAATCCTAGAAAGTACTGCATTGTTACTCATTAAAAAGACTTGAACCATAGAAAGGTAAGGCTGGGAGGACTGAGAGGTCCTCTAGTTCATCCCCCTGTGCTGAGGCAGGGCCAAGTATGCCTACAGGTATTGGTCTAACCTGTTCTTAAAAACCTCCAGTGACAGGGATTCTACAATGTTCTTTGGTAACCTATTCCAGAATTTACTACCCTTTACAGAGAGAAAGTTTTCCCCAATATCTAATCTGTTTCCCTTGCCGCAGATTACACCCATTGCATCTCATTTTATCCTCAGTGGACATGGATAACAATTGATCACAGTCCTCTTTATAGCATCTCTTAAAATATTTGAAGACTTATCAGGCCACCCCTCAGTCTTCTTGTCTCAAACCTAAAATGCCCAGGTCTTCTTTAGCTTTCTCGTAGGTCAGGTTTTCTAAATTTTTTTTTCCCATTTTGTTGCTGTCCTCTGAGCTCCCAACTTTGTCCACATCTATCTTTAAGTATGACACCCGAAACTGGACACTAGTTCAGCTGAGGTCTCACCAATGCAGAGTAAAGTAGAACAATTATCTTGTGTCTTAATAGGAGTTTCAATGTAATAGACTCCAGAATGATATGAGCCTCTCTCATCACTGCATCACATTAGAATCATAGAATATCAGGGTTGGAAGGGATCTTAGGAGATCATCTAGTCCAACCCCCTGCTCAAAGCAGGACCAACCCCCAATTAAATCATCCAACAGAGTTTTGCCCTGAATCCCTAAATGGCCCCCTCCAGGATTAAACTCATAACCCTGAGTTTAGCAGGCCAATGCTCAAACCACTGAACTATCCCCCCCTCCCATTATTTGCTTATGTTCACTATGTAATGCACTATAACCTCTAGATCCATGGAAGTCTCTTTCAAAGGATGGCAATCACTTGGATTTTTAAGATAGAAAAAGATTATAACTGAACTAGTTTGCAGCTGCAATAGAAACTAGATATTAGGTTTCTACCCCTCACCAAGTATTCTACATTTGTTCCTCTGTCACAGGTGATCAGTAATTTTCAGTGACTGCTTGCAAAACAGGACAGTTGTATCTCATTTCAGGAGTACTCTGATAAACAAACCATTTGGAAGAAGTTTCTTTGAGTTGCCTGCTCAGCTACAAAATCTTTGGATCCATATTTAATTTTTTATTTTTGCCCTTAATTATTTTTGCCCTTAATTATTTTTGACTGGTCATAAAAAATCCTGGATCTTGGGGTCTTGCCAACCAAAATCTTCTCTGTAGGGTCAGATTGAATCTTTCAACAGTGATATTGCAAAGTGGGGAGATGGGGGAAATAATAAATTACAAATGGAGGGCTGTGCACTACCGGGAGGTCAGACGCTGAAGAAAACGAGTAGTATTTGTGGCACCTTAGAGACTAACCAATTTATTTGGGCGTTAGCTTCCGTTGGGTATAACCCACTTTGAGGACTGGCCCCAAACGTGAACCAAATACTCACCAGCAACTACACACCACACAACAGAATCACCAACCCAGGAACCAAACCCTGCAACAAACCCCAGTGCCAACTCTGTCCACATATATATTCAAGGGACACCATCCTAAGACCTAACCACATCAGCTACACTATATGCCATCGTGTGCCAGCAATACTCCTCTGCCATATATATTGGCCAAACTGGATGGTCTCTATGCAAAACAATAAATGGACACAAATCTGACATCAGGAATCATAGCATTCAAAAAACAGTAGAATACCACTTCAATCTCCCTGGTCACTCAATAACAGACCTAAAAGTGGCAATTCTTCAACAGAAAACTTCAAAAACAGACTCCAGCATGAAACTGCAGAACTGGAATTAATTTGCAAACTGGACACCATCAGATTAGGCCTGAATAAAGACAGAGTGGTTGGGTCATTACAAAACCTAAACCTAATTTTTCCCTGCTGTTACTCACACCTTCTCGTCAACTGTCTGAAATGGGCCAATCTCATTACCACTTCAAAAGTTATTTTTCCTCCATTGGTATCCAACTGTTAATTGAATTGTCTCAATAGACTGACCTCACACTTGGTAAGGCAACTCCCATCCTTTCATGTATTTATATCTTTTCCTGTATTTTCCACTCCATGCATCTGATGAAGTGGGTTCTAGCCCACAGAAGCTAATGCCCAAATGAATTTGTCAGTCTCTAAGGTGCCACAAGGACTCCTCATTGTTTTTGCTAATACAGACTAACATGGCTACCACTCTGAAACCTGAACTGCTTTAGCACTTAGCCTTTGGAGAGGAAAGGTTGCTGCGGCTAAGTTCAGCAATGATGGAGGAAGAGTTCCAGCAAAACATATCCAACAGTCCAAGTGCAATATGAACACCTGCTATCAAAAACTATGTAGTACTGACTAGGAAGATGTCCATATTATTCTGCTGTATCAAGGTTGACTTGAGAACTGAATAACTTCCAAACATCTGGAGAAGCTGCACTACTGGGGGGTGGACTAGACAGGTTCTATTTGGAACAATAGGTAGTTGTCCACACAAAGCAATGCCATAAGATTGCCTTAAAAATAGACATCCCCTCTTTATAAAGAGAAGATTGACCAGTGGATCAAGGCAAGTAGTGAGGAAAGGTGCATTCCAGATGAGTACCTTCTAGTGCAAAGTCTTTAGACAGCACTCCATTTGTAGGGATCCTTACTTAATATTTTAATCCATTTCAAAGAGTCATTCACAACACCAAATTTTCCTAAAGCTGTACACATTAAATCTGGCTAGAAGCTCTCTGCAATGAGTGACAAAATCAACATACTGAGAACTCCTCTAAAAGTGCAGGACATTGAACAGCCACATAGTATTAGACATTGATTGTCTCCCACTGGTCAGTCCCAGCCAGCTGGGATTTAACAAGGAATGATTTCTCACCCCCACTCTCTCTCTTTTTTGAACACTACTGCAAAGATTTTCATGTCATTCTTTGGAGCCATGTGTGAGAGTTTCACACTGTTTATGGATCACAATATCCCCTCAATATCTGGAGAGATATGGCCACCTATCCCTATATGCAACCACAATATCTTTCCAGTACAAACTTACATCCACCTATAATCAATATATTTAACACCACAAAAATCCAAACAACCTTAACTCACACATTGCAGAAGCAAAACCACCCCATTTTGGTGTCTTTGAAACACTTCAGGGCAGTCTCTCCCAGGCACTCTGCACAAACAAACATCACAGTGTTCATGAGGTGTATTCCCTATGTGTATATATGTTGTCTGCACTGACATGGACAACTATGCACAATGTCCTATGCACATTTTATATATGGGATTCTTAAAAGTAATAGATTGTGTAAGAGAGCTAAGCATGGGGCTAGATTTATTCAGAATATGAGCATGTTAACATTGTTTTTATACTTTGTATACACTCTGGATAGTATGTGCCTATTGGTATATTACTATGTGAGAGGCAAAATAGCAAGGTCAAAATATATAAACATTTTGTACTGTAATAAACTTTGTTATGACATACTTTGCATAACCTTGATATGTGATGTCTTACGGAGAGCAAAATCCAAATAAAAAGAAATGAGTCAATATTTATTAATACCAGAATGAGAAAGGATTATGGCTTTGGTATATGCCAGGGATCGGCAACTTTGGCATGCGGTCCCCCAGAGTAAGCACCCTTGGTGGGCCTGATCAGTTTGTGTACCTACCATTTCCACAGATTTGGCAGATCACGGCTCCCACTGGCTGTGGTTCGCCACTCCAATCCAATGGAGGCTGCTGCGGGAAGCGGCATAATGCTTCCCGCAGCCTCCATTGAATATCAACCCCTGCCTTCACCACATCCTTTGGCTCCTAATTACATCCAGAGTACTTTAAATTGTTGCAAATAAATTTTGGGTTATTTTATATTTGATCTATGATTGTATAATATTTATGCAAGTATTCATTGTTTAACAGATAAAAATTATACACAAAAGTTGTTTAAGCATTCACAATTTATGCTTAAGGGGGTACAGGTTTTGACTAATTGATTAAGTGACCAAAGGATACACAGTAACCTTAAAAAAAAGGCTCTGTTTAAAAGTGAATGAGCAGAGATTTACAGTTTTCTAACCCCAAAATGAAACTGTTGCTTCTGAAACTACTTGATAAGCAGAGTCCCATTCATAGAGTATAGAATTTGTCACTTACATTTGCATGGCTAAGACCGAAAATCATTATGGTGCATCACAATGTCTTTTTTATAAAAAAGCTGAGAAATACACATCTCTGGGCCAAATTTATCTGAGGAAATGGGGAAACACTACACTTGTGTTTCATCGACTTCCAAAAAGCATTTGACAATCCACCACTACAAATTGCTCAGCCTATTAAGATCCGTAGGGACCAATCAGTACAAAACTTGAAGTAATTAAGTAATTATAGTGGAATCAGAAGGCAATTGTGAGATGAAAATGAAAATCAAGATCAAGAGAGGAGTGAGACAAGATTGTATAATGTCACTGACTTTATTCAAGCACTTATAGCAAAAGGAAGTTAAAATCAGAAACACAGAAGTCAGTATTAAGTTAAATGGAAAATGGATGAACACTTGCTATGCAGATGACAGTCTGGGGTTGATTCAAAAGAAGGTCTGAAGTTAATGGAGATTAGACCATATTCACAGTTAGAGTTGAATGTTGACAAGACAAGCTATGGTAGTTTGCAAGAATCTTGGGAAGCCATGCAGAATTCTAATATGGTTGTGTAATTCTGAGATGAAAGGCCAACCCCCTTTTTTTCCTGATTAAACATGTCCTAAGTGGTGTTCTTCCTGTGCCAGAGAGCAGGTTTGTATACAGCTCCACTATGGCAAGGAAAAGCTGTATTACAGTTTATAATACCAGATATACACTGCAAAAAAATATATTTCTATCATTAAGCATTGTGTTGAACTGCTGCAGGCAGCTGCCCTGTCACTCTCCCAGGCCTGCTCTCCACTGAGATTTGGTCCAGGACAGGGGATAAATGATTGTTTCTTGATGCTGCCGAGCATGCCTCTCAGCTGTGCAGCCCGCCACTCCCAGCGTAATGCTGGGACTGTATAGCACAAGGACATTTTGTTTTCCGTGGAGGACTTTTGTATTTTGATTTATAAAAACCATGTCAAAAAATGCACCTAGCCCAGGCCTTTACCAGAAGGTAACAAAACACCGCCCCCCAGAAAACCACCACTAGATGGAAAACAAGTTGGCAACTGCTAATCAGCTCAATCAGAAAAGAAAACTAAAGAAATCACCTACCTGCAAAAAAAAATTATTCCAGACAGAACTTCTTCCATCCCAACTATGGGCTCTTATCATACTCCTTCCTCTTCAGAAGCAGAGGTAAAGTGATAGGCCACTCAAGATTATTTCAGATCAAGATGTGTGGGGACAGGGGAGAGTGGTTCCAAAATGGAGGGGTCCTCACAGACGACCAATGCAGCAGCTCCTCTTTTTATATCATAGGATTCCAGGTTAAGTCTGTTTGCTGTTCCTCATGGGCGAGGTGAGAGGTAGGAAACACATTTCTGGAAAATCATTCCCACCAGAAAACCCTTCCCAGGTTGGAAGTCAGAATCCTGTGCTGGGCAGGGCAACTCCCAGAAGAACTGTCAGGGTTGAGAAGAGGAAAGCCATTTAGCATTCCTTGAGGAGTGGTGCAAAGGGACCCATCTACCCCTTGGAGACAGGGTTTGAGGTCCCCCTAGAAGTCCCTTGGGGAAGCAATGCTGTGAGATAGGATAAATCTGAAAATCTAAGTAGGCAATAACAGCAGACCTCCTTCTGCAGGCATAGTCTGAACTAATCTGTACACAAACCACACTGTTCAGATTCTCAACTCCAGGGCCTAATTAGGTCTTATAAGACATACCACACATCTGTTTGTTTGGGGCTCATTTTCAGTAATTTAGATGGAGTCAGTCACTTTGCATGGGAGTTCCCTCATGTGGAAAGGAAGGGAGATTCACTGTTCAAAACGTTTAAGACTGGACAAGAGACTAGAAAAATATCCTGTAATAAATAATGGCTGGGAGAGGGAAATGCCTGTTAGAAAATTATAGGCAGACTAAAACACCTATTGATCTATGAAGTTAGATAATCTCTATTAATATTCTTCATTAGATACTTTAAATATGAAAAATGTAATAACTACTTCTATATTAACTTTCATGCAGAGACAAAACGATTCTGCGTTGCATTGCCTAAAAACTGCTCTGTGTATGATATTTTATGCTGGCATGATGAACTCATTATGGAAGAGTAAAAACACAGTTGATGGGCTTCAGAGCCCTGAGGACACTAATGCAAGGTATGGCTATAGCTAATGACACACACACACACACCCCTCCCCCAAAAAAGAAATTTCAGCCATCTTGCACAGCCTCTTCCTCCCACAAGGTAAACTCTTGTATTCCTCTCAAGTTAGGAAGCCTAGGACCCAGGAGTGGGAGGAAGGCAGGCCAATTGACTTGGCAACAATTGAGTTTACTGCCTGTTACCCTGCTTTTGTTTTATTGCTTCATCTGGGCTTCCTCTAACCGTTAGGCCCAGATCCCCCAAGAACCCTGTCTAGTCTACTAAACATACCCAATATATAATTGGTGTAAGCAGCACCCACATGCTCCTGTAGATGTGTATTATATGTACTTGCCTTTTCTGTCAATTGACAGCACTGCATTAAAGCCTTCCAACCCTTTAGGGACTGTATATTTGAATTCTCAAAGATTAGCATCTGGCTTTTAAAATTGGTGCTTTAGGGATTTATTTCAGGAACCTGTACTAAAAATATACACTAGCGTTAATAATCCCTTTATAATCCCAGGAATCTAAAACAATCTGGGGAAATGGGCAAAACCCTCCTATTAGAGCTCAAACATGGGTGAGTGCTTTTGCTATTGCACAAAAATACCTAAAACTATTATGACTGATTTTGCACTGATTTGCAATCAACACAAACATGAGGTGTTTATAGGTAGGAAGCATTTCTTTAGTCTGTGCACAGCATGTTTCAAATCAATCATTTTTTTAAAAAAATCTTTAAATGGAGTGAAAGTGTAAAAGAAATACAGATGGAAAAATCAAGAGCCTAAGAACTTCAGGCATACTCTATACACTGCATAGTTAGGTATAAAGAGCTCAGCTAAGGATCTGGCTCACAGTACCCCAGGACCACATTCATCCTTGATGTAAACTCCTTGGATGGCACCCAACTTACATGCAGTATGGAACTGGTTCAACGTTTTCAGTAAGTCATTGTTTTCAAAAGATGCATTTTTCTTAAGGCACTAAAAACCCCACAGAACCACATATTGCAACAGGGTGGCTTGTCTATTAAAGGCTGGAAGGCATGTGGCTAGCCAGCTCTGATTAACCCAGTAGATTAGCTGTTTCCCTACAAAGATCAGCAGGAAGTTGCAGTGAAGGACAGAAATGTCAGTGGACTGTACAGAGAAAGGAGCAGAGTGGGTTTAGGCAAGGTGGGCAGCTAGCTTCTGCAGGGCACACCCTGGCACCTTGGGAGTTCAGGTCCAGAACTGGGTATAAACATCTGCTCTGGTAATGGACTATTTTGACCCTGCAAAGAAAGTGTTCTCAGGGGAGTACAGAAGGGGCTTAGAGCAAGTAGTCTCCAGCAGAGAAACTTGGGACTAAGGGCATGTCTATACCACCTTGACGTTTGGACTACAGGAGTGTGAATTGCAGCATGCACCAAAGTGCAGCACTGTAATTCCTATGCGAGGGCACTGTGGACCTTTAAGTTTGCACCTGCAGCATCCACACGGAGGATTTGCACTTTGATGTGTGGTGCAATTCACGCCCTCTATTGTCTCCAATGTGGGGCAGTGTACACATGCCCTTAGACCACAGTGAAACAGAGAGGCTGCAGTAGGCTCCCTCAGAGACACTTGAGGAATGAGACGCCAAGGAGAACGGATGACTTGAAAACTTCAGTTTGAATGTTTGATAACTTACATCAGCACCCAAGAAGGGACGGGAATGGACAACAGCATTTTTAAGTTTGAAGAGCGAAGAAGGGAAAACAGAGGCAGGGCACTGCAGAGTGACCTTTGGCCATGAGAGGGTGCTTGGGAGACAGCTGATCCTGTTACTAATATCTTTGTAAAATACACAATATGAAGAAAACAGCCTAAACCTCCTAAGCCAAATTCATCCTTGGAGTGGAGCCAAGAATGACTTTGGGCCACTGTACATAATAACTTCTGTATCTCTTACTACTCAATTTTTAAAATGTACTAAATATTTAGTATAATATCCTGAAGCCTTCAATAATCCTTTATCTACTTCAAATTACACAAGTATTTTTTCATGCAATAGTCTAATGAAGCGACCTTCAATTACCCTTAAAATGCACATTGTGTGTTCTGATCTTTTACCCATAAACACAGTAATTTTTAGCTGCATCTTGCAATTTCAGAAGGGGAGAGGAAATGTTAAGATTTAACAGTGTGCATGACTCCAGAGCAAAGTCAGAATTATACAATAACCATACTGCATTCTTGAAAGAACTCATCATGTACTTCTCACTTGCACATCCTGCTTAAGGCCATTTTACTACTAAAAATAAAGGTTTTTATATAGGCTCTTGACTGGAAGGAAGAGAAAATAAAACTCAGCTTTAAAAGTCTTATTAACCTGGTTAAGTGCCTCAAGTTTTGCTTATCTACATAAGATCTTTCTTATATAAGTATATAAGCAAAACTTGAGGCACTTAAACCAGGTTAATAAGACTTAAAGCAAATCTAGAATTATGATAGTCTAAGAAATTGTTTCCTCTTGCATAATTTTTTCAGGAAATGTTCATCAGGCACAGCAGAGAATGTTTAAAAAAAAGATGCTTTTTCTATGACTCTTGCAGCTTTATGAGGAAAAAAAAGATTTAATTTATCCCACAACTGAAATAATTGCTTCCTATTTGTGGCCCACTTCTATTGTAACATTTAATCATTACCGTAAGCCACAAATGGATTACTTTAAGGGACATAGCGAATCACTGAGCTCTTTTTATTGTTTTTCTTCTGTATTGCTTTTTCAGGTTATCCTAGTGCAGTGCCTATAAGAGGGAACATAATGAAATGTGGCTGCTCTTTGCTCCCTCCTCATGAACCAGTGTAGGTATTGGCACTGGCACTCTTTCTCCTCATCTCTAAATGAAAGGTGACAAAGATCTGAAAAAACCCTTCAGCCTGATTCTCTAGAATAGAAGTAAAAATGACAGTATGAGAGGAAGGAAGTACACTGATTAAGATAAGAAAACTTGTGGGTAGACTTAGCCTATGTACATATTCATTTAAATAGAGACTTAATTCCATGCATACCTAATCATTAAAGCATCCAGGCTCCCTTCACTTCCACTAGTGAAACAGAGTTATAACCTGAGGAGCAGGCCATAGGGACACATGCTCTCTAAATAGTAGGGACATCCTCTAGAAAACCATTACAAGCCACGTATGGATCAAAAAAAAAGGGGCAGAAAGTAAAAGAAATCCTGCCAATCCTCCATCAGTCCAAGAACCCAAGGAGGGGGGTGGGGGGGCTTGTTAGTTACCACCTGTAGTGGAGACTAGATACTGGAGGGGAAACAGTAAGTTGCAGGGTCTATACCTTATCCAAAAGAAAGGCAAGCCAGAGCTGTGTGGAGAGGGACTCCAGGAGGCTAGAACTGCTGTGTGGTAGAGTTTATGTATTGTTACTGTGCACTTTTTGAAATGTACCTCTTACTTAGTTTTTCTGGGTGAGGAAGGGGAAAAGGGGTAATTTG
Organism: Dermatemys mawii; assembly: GCA_007922305.1. Taxonomy (NCBI): domain Eukaryota; kingdom Metazoa; phylum Chordata; order Testudines; family Dermatemydidae; genus Dermatemys; species Dermatemys mawii. The sequence goes on along the minus strand of ML677363.1, from coordinate 20,920,615 downwards.
AGTCTGTCATTCCTGACAACATATAGCCACTTGATGTTTAATTTGTTTTGGTAGGCTTCAGGATGGAGTTATTAGGGAAGATTATAGAATAAAGCTTTCTGAGATAGTGCACTATATTGTTATGGTAATCTCTTAGGATTCTAGTCTGGCTATGTTCCTATGGTTCAGTGATGTCTGTTAATAGGGAAGCATGTTATGAACAAAGTGGAGGGGCCTCCCTAGCTGCTCTATAGGAGTAACTATTTTCTGGCTATGAATAGGTAGCATCCTCACTGGGACCAGGTCACATCAAGAAGTGGTGACTTCACTTCTCACTGGACATGTTTCACTTTCCTCCACCCCAAAGTTTGTAATTCTTAAGTTTGTTTCATGTGCTTATTTTCATCACTCTCCACAGTGAAATGTCTATCTGAAGTTATAGCTTGAGCTGGGTGAAGATTTTCCAGCCAAATTTTTTTCAGTGAAAAAATGAAGGTTTAGTGATAAGTGAACACACTGGGAATTTGTGTTGTTTTGGTTTGAGGGAAAAACAAACAAAACTAAATCAACTCAAGAAACTAATATTTTCTGTTCTGACATTTTCAAAATGAAATGTTTACATTTCACTTTTTTAAAAAAAAAAATGGAAGGAAATTTTGAAATGATTTTAATGTTTTGTTTTGGGTCAGAACAACAAAAAAAAAAAGGTTGGACTGATTTGATTTTGAAAACTTGATTTGCCAAAACTTCCACATTTAATTTTTGATTTGCTCTAAAACAAAGTTTTTTGAATTGTCAGTGTACTAAAAATTCCAGATACCCCAAAGCATGCCTACGTTGTGTGTCCCCGTGCATCTTAAGCATACAGTACTGTGTGTATTGCCTCTTTGCTACAAATGGAGCCCAGGGTTTTGCTATATTCTAGTAAGCTGACAAAGTGTCTATGGCTTGGCTCAGTCTGTGGAATAGTATATTATGACAGTATTTCTGTACCTTATTTACATTTTAATTTACTGGGAAAATTGTTATAGTTCCATTGAGTCTTAGCAGTAATGCGGCTGATAGGGAAATTTGTTTTCTTCTCCATTCTTTCATAACAAAAGGACTCATGCTTTGTTAGTGTAAGTAAAGCAAAATAGTGCATGGACCAGTGAGAATGCATTCAATCAGTGGCATGACATGGCCTGGGGTAGGGGAAATGAATTCCACTTATGTGTGCATGTGCCCAAAAGCTATGAGTGGCTCAAGCTGTTTATGAAGTAGTATATAAAGGATAATAGTAAAAGATGTCTATGACCAGTAGTTCAAAGTACCTATTTAGTGGTATCTTCATTTGCAGAATGGCTCATCTTTATACAAGCTATAAAGCTCTTGGGTGACTAGAGATAATAGTCAAATGACAAAGGTTGCAGAATACGTAGACAGCTTTTTAAAAAAAAACAACAAAAAAAACACAAACCACCAAAACAAGAGGTATTGGGATTGCCACTGGCCCTTATACGACGGGCCTTCCCCAGCCCTTGTACCCTGTGTGCAAGGCCAAGCATAACTGCATTCCTTGAAAAAGGACAGTGTAAAGTACTGGTGCAAGTAGAAATCATTTCTTGCTGGTATGCCAAAGATTAAGGCTTGGGAGGAGGCAAGGCCATGACCCTACTCTTGGGGTCAGGGAGGATCATGCTACATGTCCACAAGAGCATGGGTAGGGTAAATTTGCAACACCCCCAGTGCACACCTAGTCCTATATGTACACTCTGTTTTTTTGCTGCTATTGATTCATGATTATAGAGAGAGAGGGTAGAGCTGCTGAGGGGAAGCACAACATTTTGAGGGTTTGAATTTGAAGATTACTTTTCTAACAGGTATCAATTTTCTCCAGTTTCAAGTACAGCATCTTTGAGTCTTGAACAAACAAGACAAGAACTAACTTTGCTTTCTATTAACTTTCCTTCTAAGATTTGAAAATCAAATGTGGAGTTCAAGAAACAATTGAAATTGGCACTTTAATGGACTGTGACTGAAGAATAAAAACTATGCCTGTCCCAACAGGTAAAGGAATCAAGCTAACAACGAATGGTGGGTGTGATGCACAGTTGGGTGTTGTGTGCACTAGGGGCTTCTTTCCACCCCTTTCAGTGGGGGACAGGGAAATTCAAGAAAGGAAGATGTTATATGGATTCATGTCAGGATACTTACATCTGAGCTGTATCACTGTGATTTAACTCTACATCTGACCAGCTTGCAGGGTCTTCCCGCAGTCACAACAGACAGCAGAGCTGTTTATGAGCAGACCTTCAGAGTGTTTTCCAAAGACATGAAGCTCCTGATTATCTCTCAGCTGTTACAGGTTAGTGTGTTGAATTCTGGTTCTCCCAGGCAGAAGAAATGCAGTCTTAGATTTCTCTTTAGGTGTCAGAGGAGTTTTAGGAAGACTAACTCTGAAAGCAAAGGTGGCCAAGGTAGGGTAAGACCCATGTTAATTTACAGCCAAGTCTCTGATATTGGCAGAAGAGTTTTCTATAGAGGTTAGGCAATGACTGATCTTTGAGAAGTGGTGGCGAATACATCTCCTCCCTGTTTGTACTGTGCTCATTACAATGGGGCCCTCAGTGCTATTGCACTAGAAATAAATTTTCCATTATGAGTAATAATTTGGCTTCTAATGATTGACTAAGGAGACAGTTCTAATGAACATCCCAAATCCCCTTATTCCAGTTGTACTGGCTTTTTTCCTCTGGTGCAAAGGCTTATTTGTTTTTGGTTCTTTAACTCCATAAAATACATCTACTATCTGTTATTTTTATTAAAACAAAATATTAGATTCTGGCCTGAAGTTTTGTTTAAGTTGTTTATTACTAAGAAACTAAATTATCTTGTTTAATTTCTATGTCAGTTTCAGGCTAAAAAAAGTAAGCCAATATTTAGCTATCTGTTCCAGAAATCTGACCTTCAGCAAGGATTCCCTGACAATGATGATCTCTAGCTTGGTCACTTCTTTTGACCAGGTTCCTCTAAGTTTCCTGTATTATAAAGCCTCAATAAGTAATGTGAAACTAAGGGTTGAAAACAGTTCCAGCTGCTTCTGGTTAAAGGAGGAAACTCTGAAATGTTACATGGATTTTGCTGCACAAAGTTTTCCCAGTGTTTTCGGGGATGTCTGTCACCTTCATTTCTGTAGGACAGAATTGTTTTTGCTTCAAGGTACATTGTGCAGTTCCCATAAACTGCTTGCAGCTTGGTGTGCAAGAGAGGCTATAATAGCATTAGCTTCCTTTTAAGTACATTAGGTTCAACTAAGCAGTCTAACAGGCATACACTTGCTTTGAGTGGTTACTGTTTTTCCATACATCAGGCATACAGGCCTTACTAACAATGAGTGACAATTGCAAAGCCAGGGAAATGGTAGCCAGATTCTTTTGTCATTGTGCTATATTTTTTATGAGGGATTTCTTTTGATTGCTATCCTGTTCTGCTGTTGGAGAACCTAGACTCTCAAAAGCGCCTTACTTTTTTTTTTAAACCCATAGATTAAATCAATTTTAACTAGCATATTTCTCCTGGATAATTAATGGACTACTCCATGAGCCTTCAAGATGAGTTTAAAAGATGGGGGTTAGGACAGGACGGTAGCATCATAAGGTCTTGTAGACAATGAAAGCCTACTACATTTGAACTTAGCTCAGAAATTCAATTCCGACTTGAAAGTTATTTCACGATCCATTAAGGGTGGATGGTGGAGGGAGAAAGCAGCAAGCATGAGGCGGAGAGCAAACATCCAAACAAACTGTAAATGCAAAATACTGGGTTGGATAGCACCTTTGTCTTACTCAGCTGAGCAGGGGAAGAAGGGCAGCACGTTTCCCCACTCCCACTCTCCAGCTCAGCTGAATAAGTCCTCCCTGGATCTTTGGTCCTGGTTTAGTGTGATGCTCAGCCTTTGCTTTTCAGAGCCTCTCCCCTTATGCAAGTTGGTGGAGAAGGACTTGAGAGAGGGGCTACACACCCTCACGCCTGCTGGCCAACCTGTGCCTTTTGGGGGGTTTTGTAATTCACCCTATCCTCCAACGCCAAGCAAGAGGAGAGTAGAGGGGGAATTATCAATTCCTCCCTGGGGCTACTTCCCCAAGTGTTGCAGCTTTCTGCCATTCCTTTCTAAAGGGTGACCCACCTTTGACACTGTAGCTATTGGGTTGCTCTTCTCTCCCTAATGCATAGCACAGGCTTCCCCTTTAACTACAAGGGTGTCATCCCCCACCCCACTGCAATCGCATTTAAAATAACACTGGTTTAAAATGAGAGGGGAGGGGAAGGAGGAATTGCGTTTGTTTAGCAAGCCAAAAAGTTTTTTAAAGTTTTATTAAACTTTGCTATTCAGACCTAGGGCAAGGAGCTGCAGCTCCAAAGGTATGAATTGAGCCCTCTTGTTCTAGCCTTGATTTTGCAGGGAGTCATGTCTGTTTATAACGCACACTTTTCCACCTCATTCTGCAAAGAGATCTGTCTGAGCGGACCCTTACTCAGCTGGGGATCCTTTACAAGATGGGTCTTGATTTATAAAGTCAGACATCTTTCAACATATTGGCCACACAGACACACTCTAAATACAAGTGTCCTTTCAAAATAAGAGGCGGCAGCCCTTAAATCTTTAGCTTCAGTGAATTGTTTTCCCATCTGAACACAGTGCTTTCCTGCTGCAACAAATATAAAAGCTAATTTTAGCCTAGTAGCTTGTTTGGAGATCCTTCACACTCTTTCTTGGCAGAATGCACAGGCATGTATGAGCAAGTCAGCTTTTCTGATGAGTTATATAACCCTGATCACTTATAGTAGACGGCATCTTTAACAGGAAGTCTGAGAATAATTTTGAAGTGTGTGTGTAAAAGGTGGAGTATAAGCAGCGAGTATAAATACTATGCTATGCATCTAATCTTTCTCCTCTAGTTTCCAGATGCCTAGGCAGCTGCACAGGCAGCCCAGATCTATAGACAACTCTGTAAAACATACTCTGATGAATACAAGTGTACTGTATATATCCTCACTGTTCATAAGAGAAGGCAGTGGCTACCCATGACCTATGCCTGACAAAGCATCCAGGGAGTTTTGATATCCTTATTTAATAGCTAGGTAGCAACACCCTTACTCACTGAGTAGTACCTTTTCCATAAGTATTCCAGTTGTCTTCAATGGGACAACTCATGGCATAAGGTACTATTCAGTAACAATCTAGCCAGATCAGAAAGTGTTGATAAACCTCTGGTTTTGCCTATTGTTTTGTATATTTTCAAAACTCTTCAAATAAGAGGAATGTACCAGAATCTGGAATTAGACTGGAATTGTAGGACAAGATGATTCACAGCTGGTGTAAATAGGATGTTGCCCAGAGGGTGCAACTCAGTTGTCTTCAGTTTAGCCTCCTAAATATTTTTCCTCTCCCACATTCCTATGAATACAGACCCTGCAATGGAGCCAGAGAAAAGACATGCGATAAAAGTCAGAATTTGAGTTACTGTTGTGAGGCAGAATGGGAAGTCATTGTTTGAGTTGCTAACTTGCTGTTTGTGTTATCTGGGTCAGTTATTTTAAGGTTCCATCATTTGACAGATTTTTCTTCTTCTGTGAAAGTGGAATACTGTTAGCTCCTGGGCTGGCAGTCAAGGGAGTTTTAGGTGCACATCAGTGAGGTGATATAGATTAAATATAATGATGTATCCAGTTTGGAAGAAACCCTGACTTAAAGCTGCAAATGTATCCATTTTGTGATCACTTCTAAATAATACCTAGTAACTGCTACCAGATCAAAGGATTTGCCAGGGAAATTTACCATCCATTGTCTTAGCACACTTCTAATATTATTGGGTTTGCCCATATAGAGCACTATATGTAAGATCTCATGATGGATGATCAGTGTTAGAATAGTTACTATAACTATATTCGTAAGGACAGGAAGTTAAGAGCAGTGCAGTTAGGTTATACTAAGTTATTAGAGACTGAATACTAAATTCACAAATGGATTTAGGTGCCTAACTGCTACTTTGGGTGCCTAAATCCCAGGATCAGGCCCCACTTGACTCACAAAACCCTGCAGGCACCTAAACTCACTTGGCACCTTAATTTTTGCACTAAAAGCTCACTAGGTGCCTACATTTCTGTTTTTGAGAATATGCACTTCAGCCTCACTCTAGGCATCCAGATGTTTAAGCCCCAGAGCAATGCACAAAATGAGAAGATAGGTGTTCTTTTGCCTAACTCACTTGCAGGGCATGTTTAGAGGGCCCTTAATGGTTTGCACCCCAAACACAAGCTCACAGAAAAATAGCTGAAGAAGGAGGCTCTCTCATAACTTTTAGTCCAATGATTAGAGTACTTATCCAAGATGTGAGCAAGTGAGCTCAAGTCTCCTCTGCCCTGAGGGGACAATAGATTTGAACAGAAATCTGTCACCTCTTATTTTTAAGAAAGGAAAAAAAAGTGATCCAGGAAACTACAGGCTTGGTAGTTTGACCTCAATTGAATGCAAGCTCTTGGAACAAATTGTTAACGAGAAAGTAGCTAAAACAGAGAGGAAAATGGTAATTGGGATAAAATACAAAATGGTTTTACAAAAGGTAAATGAGACCAACCTGATCTTTTCTGAGAAGAAATGGATTTTACACAGAAAGGAAATGCAATAGATCTAGTCTACCTGGATTTCAGTAAGGCATTTTATACAGTTCCGCTTGGGAAATTAGTTTAATTGGAGAAGATTCAGCTTAGTATGAGAATTCAAAGGGGGATAAGGAACTGATTAAAGGGGAGACTACAACAGGTAATACTGAAAGGTGAGCTGTCAGGCTGGAGGCAGTTTACTTAGTGAAGTTCTTCAGAGACTGGTCTTGGGACCTATCTTAAGACTTTTATTAATGACCTTGCCCAAGAAGTGGGAATGTGTTAATAAAATTTCTGGATGACACAATATTGGGAGGTAGCCAATACACAGGAGGACTAGAATATCATACAAAGATCTGGATGGCCTTGAAAAATGGAGTAATAGAAATGGGATTAAATTTAATGTGCAAAGTCATGCACTTAGGGACTAACAACAAGAACTTTGCCTATAAGCTGGGGTCTTCAGTTGTAAGCAACAGGAAAAAAAAACCTGGATGTATTTATTGGTTAATCACAGAATAACTGAGCTGCCAATGGGATACAGCCATGAAAAAGGTTAATGCAATCCTAGGCTGTATCAGTCTAGGTATTTCCAGGAAAGACAGGGAACTGTTAGTACCATTATACAAGGTCTGGTGAGATCTCATCTGGAATAGTTGTACAATTCTGGTCTCCCATGTTAAAGATGAATTCAAACTGGAACAAGTACAGAGGAGGGCTACTAGGATGATCAGAGGAATAGAAAACCTACCTTGCGAGAGGAGACAAAGAGGTTGGCTTGTTTAGACTAATCAAACAAAGGCCGAGGGGAGATACGACTGCTCTCTAAATACATCTGAGGGATAAATATCAGGGAAGGGGAGGAATTAAAGTTAAGCACCAATGTTAACAAGAACAAGTGGATATGAATGGACACCAGCCAGTGATGGGATGCTAGATGGTGAGGGCTCGGAGTTACTACAGTGAATTATTCCCCTGGTGTCTTCCTGGTGAGTCTTGCCCACATGCTCAGGGTCTAAGTGAGCACCATATCTGGTGTCAGGAAGGATTTTTCCCCTGGGTCAAATTGGCAAAGACGCTTGATGTTTTTCACCTTCCTCTTCAGCATGAAGCGCTTGCAGGTTTAAACTAGTGTAAATGGTGAATTCTCTTTAACTTGAAATCTTTAAATCATGGTTTGAGGACATCAGTAAGTCAGCCAGACATTAGGTGGCTATCACAGGAATGGGTGGGTGAGGTTCTGTGGCCAGCAATGTGCAGGAGGTCAGACTAGATGATTACAAATGGCCCCTTCTGGCCTTAAAGTCTAGGAGTCTAAAGTGTGTCCTAACCATGGGTATATGGGGTATTCTCATGGGGGGTTCCCTCAGTCGGTCCTGTTCTTTTATGAAGAGTGTAACTGGAGAAGGGGGAATGGATCCTGTGTCTACCACATATGGTGAATATCCCCACCAGGCTATAGAGTAATTCTGGTGTTTGCTTTCTCTATCATCACCCTAAGTTGTTTTAACCTTTAATACCATTTACACTGGAACATATTCAAGATGTGATGTTTAAAATATGACAACTCAGACCCTCAGTGGGTGTATATTCTTAGCTCCACTGACTTCAATTGAATGACAATTTGAGGATCTGGCCCATACTCTTTAATCCCAGTTTTTAAACAGTAAGGGGCTCTGGGCAATTTGTTTCTTTACTTCCCAGGGACAGCTGAAAGGCTAGGGATTTGTTCAGTAGAAGTCTGGAGTCTTTTACAGTGGGTTATTGCCATCGAAGAGCAGTTTGATGGCATGTATGAAAAACTAATTCCTGTCAGGCAAATGCCCACATTATGAAAACCCTCACATGTGCCAGCCAGGCTGACAAACTCAGATTGACGCTGGAGTGAGCATGGACACAGCACTGCCCACTTGCTTATAGAGGTGGTCAGCCTTAAAACGTCTCTGCTCGTGCTGTTTCTCTTGTGGCTAGCTAGATTACTGCAGTCTCCATGGCAGTCAGACTATACCTTTAAGAATTAAATTTCACTTTTTTCAAAACAACATTTTTCTGCCCACAAGTATTGGTGGCAATTTTAAACTATGCCCTATCATGTTGCATAAGAAAAAACCACACTGCATTTTCTGAATTAGATTTCTGAGTAGGGGTAATCTAATACCTTCATGCACACTTTGCTTTAAGTTTAGATTTGCTGAGTTAGGCAAGAGTATGTAAACAAGCTCTCAGGGTCTCATTTTAATAAGAACCTAAGAACAGCCATACTGAGTCAGACCAAAGGTCCATCCAACCCAGTATCCTGTCTGTCGACGATGTACCCCAGAGGGAGTGAACCTAACAGTTAATGAGCAAGTGATCTCTCTCCAGCCATCCATCTCCACCCTCTGGCAAACAGAGGCTAGGGACACCATTCCTTACCCCTCCTGGCTAATAGCAATTAATGGACTTAACCTCCATGAATTTATCCAGTTCTTTTAAATCCTGTTATAGTCCTAGCCTTCACAAGCTCCTCAGGCAAGGAGTTCCACAGGTTGACTATGTGCTGCATGCTGTGTTATTTATTTTAAACCTGCTGCCCATTAATTTCATTCTATGGCCCCTAATTCTTATATTATGGGAACAAGTAAATAACTTTTCCTTATTCACTTTCTCCACAATACTCATGGTTTTATATACCTCTAGCATATCCCCCTTAGTGTCCTCTTTTCCAAGCTAAGAAGTCCTAGCCTCTTTTATCTCTCCTCATATGGGACCTGTTCCAAACTCCTAATCATTTTAGTTGCTCTTCTCTGAACCTTTTCTAATGCCAGCATATCCTTTCTGAGATGAGAAGACCACATCTGTACATGGTATTCAAGATGTGAGCATACCATGGATTTATATAAGGACAATAAAATATTCTGTGTTATTCTCTATCCCTTTTTAAATTATTCCTAACATCCTATTTGCTTTTTTGACTGCTGCTGCACACTGTGTGAATGTCTTCAGGGAACTATCCACAATGACTCCAAGATCTCTTTCCTGATTAGTTGTAGCTAAATTAGGCCCCCCCACCCATCATATTGTATGTATAGTTGGTTATTTTTTTCCAATGCGCATTACTTTACATTTATCCACAATAAATTTCATTTGCCATTTTGTTGCCCAATCACTTAGTTTTGTGAGATCATTTTGAAGTTCTTCACAGTCTGCTTTGGTCTTAACTATCTTGAGCAGTTTAGTGTCATCTGTAAACTTTGCCACCTCACTGTTTACCCCTTTCTCCATATCATTTATGGATAAGTTGAATAGGATTGGTCCTAAGATTGATCCTTGGGAAACACCTTTTGGTACCTCTCTCCATTCTGAAAATTCAGCATTTATTCCTACCCTTTGTTTCTGGTCTTTGAACCAGTTCTCATTCCATAAAAAGATCTTCCCCTTTATTCCTCTAATTTACCTAAGAGCTTTTGGTGAGGGACTTTGTCAAAGGCTTTCTGGAAACCTAAGTACACAATGTCCACTGGATCTCCCTTGTCCACACATTTGTTGACCCCTTTAAGTGCTCCTTTTGTATCTTGATCGTCCAGGGGCCCCATTGGTTGTTTAGCAGCCTTCTTACTTCTGATGTAGTTTAAAAACATTTTGTTATTACCTTTTGGCTAGCTATTCTTCAAACTCCTTTTTGGCTTTTCTTATTACATCTTTACCCTTAATTTGGCAGTCTTTATGCTCCATTCTAGATACCTCACTAGGATTTGACATCCACTTTTAAAAAGATGTCTGTATCTCTCAATACTTCTTTTATATGGTTGTTAAGCCACAGTGGCCCTTTTTTGTTTTTACTAAGTTTTTGTAATTTGGGGTATACATTTAAGTTGGGCCTCTATTATGGGGTCTTTGAAAAGTGTCCATGCAGCTTGCAGGGATTTCACTTTAGTCACTGTACTACTTAATTTCTGTTTAACTAGCCTCCTCATTTTTCCATAGTTCCCCTTTCTTACAAGTATTTTATTCTTGTACATGGAGTTATTTTGTCTAAATAATTCAAATTTATTCTCTAGAATCACAAGTAATCTGACACAGCCTTGAACACTATTTCAAATGATTTTTCTAGCTTGTGACTATGACAAAACCTTAGGGTAATTCTGATTAAACTCAAATCACACAGTTTTTGTTTAGCTTTGTCCCAATTTGATTGCTAAACTGATTAAACAGAAACTTAACACCCTGTTTTGATTTTTTTTGATCCACTTGCATGGCTGAGAACTATAAAGTAATGCAGTTATGTGCTTTAAATATTTGCTATAATAGAAAATGAGGTCATTAGCACAGTATAGTAGTTCATGTATTACTCTGATTAAGCTTTTTCTCTCATTTTCACTCGATTTAGTGAATGGAGAGGTCCTAATGCAGTATATCTAAACACTGCTCATCTGGTCAGCATTAATAACTAGGGACGAGCAGGTTATGAGCAACATCCCCTGAAGTCAATGAGGCTGTCAAAGTCAATGGGAGTTTCCCCTGCTCCCAGCAGAGAGAGTAAAATTGGTCCCCAGGGGCTTATGGGCCACATCTAATTTCCATTTAATGAAATAAATTGCTGCTGCCTCATTGTTAACATGTAGGTGTAGCACATTAATACTACAAGTATGAATAATGTTCCATTTTGAGATTAGATGCCCTCTTGGGTCAACACAATCTAAACTTTAGTTTCCATAAGCTGCACTTCCATATTAAATAAATAGAGGACAGCACACACAAATTACATGGGTCTGAGGGTTCATTTGGCTACCTCAGCCTAACATTTTCTGATCATATGAAACTACATTTTAAGCAGCTACCTGGAAAGCAACAGTCCAGTTTTCTCTGGACTGATTAACATTTTAATTAGTTCTCAAACTATATGTAGGAATGTACTAACAGTTGGAGTTACAAGATGGAAAAGGGATGGGAACAGCAGAAAAGTTAAGACATTTGAATCCTAATGTTTATTTGCATTGTCCAGACTTGGTGATTTTTTGGAGCCCACTTGATCTAATATTCAGGCACCATTTTCTCCTTACCACTCAGTGACCAATTATTGCATTTGTTCTAAACAAACCACATCTCAGGAATCTTAACAGCATCCATTTCATACAAAATCTTAATGAAGAGGATGTCTTGGTATGCCAAGAACTTCTCAGACATGCCTAATGTCGTGTTCAGTATTTAATGGTTGATGTTCCCAGTATGGGCCTCTAGTTTTTAAACTAAAAAAAATGTGAATTTAGCATTTATAAGAGATGTCTGACAGAAGGGTCTGGTAACTGAATTCTTGGTGAAATGGTATTATGTGCCACACAAAATTAGACAAAAAAGTTTTTTGTCCTCCCACTAAAACGGTTTCTTGTTAGAAAGGGCACTCTGATAAAACTTACAAAGGGAAAAGTATTCAAAAGGTTCACATGAAAGGAAAACACCATGAAGATCAAAGGGATCCTTTTTTAAAGGCTTTCTAATTTTGACCTTTAATCAGCAGGGAATTTAAAGATGAGAGAATGTGGATGTAAACATTATCTTTGTGCCCTTTACTTTTCCTTTATGATGTATACAAATAGTCTCAGATTTTAGGCCTGATTTGTCACTGCATTACTTTATTTTGACAGCAGTACACCATTAAAGCCAGTGGTTCTATGTTGGTATAAAAATGGAACACAGTGGTGAGTGGGGTTCACTGCTTTGTTAGAGGTCTCTTCCTCTGATAAATACTAGAAATGACAACTGCCACCAAGATGACAAAGCCATAGGGGAGAAAACATTGAGACCTCTTTCATGCCTTTACAAAGGAGTGGTAGATGACACAAACACCATGTTTTGTTATCTATTGTCTAATTTTCTATTTTGCAGTTCACTTTTAGCTATTGAAAACCATTTAAGTTAATAAGGTTTACATGAGAGAGCAAAAGGCAAAAACAGTCAATATATACACAATATTTAACTAGCTAAAACCCTTGTAATAGGATATTATCATCAGACATTTATGTTAATCTGGGTGTTCTCCAAACATACTTCAGCTTATATCTACCATCCAAAAAGACATTGGCCCTTTGTTTAGTAGCACCTGATCCTTTGACTTTAATGGGAGTTGGATCAGGCCTCAGTCCAGTTAACACAACAAAATGTTCATTAACATATTGAAGTTCTATTCCCTGAGAACTCCTCAAGGCTGCTTCTGAATCTGAGCAATATCCCTGTCCTCCTCTCCTCAGCAACATAATACTCCAAAGGAGGGATGAATGTTAAAGACAGTTGCAAGAGGAAATGCCTCTAATTTATCCCTATCGGGTCCCAAATTGGGGCATTGAGCCATTGGCCTGAACTGGAGGCAGTGTGGAACTGCCCCACCCTGGGGAACACAGGGAGTGAAGTCACAATCACTTCTTGAGCTGCCTGGGTGCATAGGGACTATGCATCTTGGACAGCCCTTTAGGGAAGTGAAGACTACTTCCCCCGCTCCATGGAGATGACCGGGCATGACCTTGCTCAACCCTGAACCAGCACAGATTACTGTTGTGACAGGATTTTCTCCTCTTTGCTAGTCTATCGCAAACCAGGTGAGAGCTATCAAAAATAAAGAATACCATACTTTAGTGCAGTGATTCCCAATGCCCACTTTGTTTCTGCTGTGTCGTAGATAACATTTTGTTGTCTATTCCTCTCTTCTCCCAGTCTTCCCCTCCCTTCCACATGTCCCACTGCTCTACCACTCCTCTTCTATATTCTAGCAGGCCAGTGTTCTCTTCTCTCACCCCTTTTCACATTTCTCAGGTGCTGTTTTTCCCTCCTACTCCTGACTCTAGTCTTCTGAAGGTAACCAATGTTTGTCCTGGCAGTTTTCCCTTTATATCATAGGCTAAGGACCAGAGTTCTTTATTTTGGGTGCCAAGATATCCCTTGTGCTTTGGAACAGAGGGCATAGCTCTGAAGACACTGTGGCAGCTGCTGTCTATACACAAGTCATTCTGGGGTATTTCATATTTTCCTCAAGCAAGAATGAAGCCAACAAACACCCAGGCAAAGGTGCTTATGGAAATGGGCACTTCTGTAATCCTGATAGATTAGCTGGAAGGATAATATTGCCTGAAAGCCATCTGAGTGTGGAAGTATAAGAACTGTGCTTGAGACTAGAGCTTTGTGAATTCTGTAGGATTCAGTTTGTGAAGATTTGTAAAACGCAACCCTGCTTGATTCACAGGAACCAAGAGTAAAGTGAATCCTCAAGTTTTGTTTTCAAAAGCCCTTGAAACTTCCAAGTGGCTTCCTTCAGGCCCAACCCCTTCCCTATATTCCACCCAACATGGCCACCTGCAAATACATTAAAAGAAAACGTTGATTGTTTTTGCAGTGTATAAACTTAGTTTATGGTCCTGTTTTAACAGGAGTTAATTGCCATTTAAGTCAAATTAAAAACTACATTATTGTAGCAGCTTGTCTAGATACTCCACAAACCTTTGTTTTACTGTAGGCTTCACCCAGACTATCTGAAGCTGAGTCCCCCAAAAGGAGAATGTGTGCTGAGCCTTTTAGGGCATATGAAATATTTCCCCCTTGCTAAATGCTTGCAACTATTGTTTTCCTAGCTCTTTCTAACCCTCCTTGCTAGTCTTCTGTTCCTCTCCTAGTATGTGCTGCATTTTGGGTTCTGATGTTCAGGACACTGGGCTGAATTACCTTTATTTCTATTACATGTGTGTACATACATGCTTTTTGGTTATTTATACAGCTTTTTATTGAGACTGATACTAAAAACTGAAGCTCCAGTGTTTGTAAGCCACGGTGATCTGTAGGGTAGCAGATCTGTTCATAGCACCAAACTTCATCAAATCACACATTTTAGTTGAAATTCACCCGGATTTTAAAAGATCTCTTTTTAAGAAGACAAATAGTCATCAGGAATGTTAATTATGCCCATTTAATAGTAAATTCTGAAAATAAACATTCTTTGATCTTTGTTTTGGTTTGTTAAATCTGATAAAACATGGAGCGCTCATAGCTGTGCATTAATCATTTCATAAGACTAACTTGAAGGCAAATTCATTTTCTTTGAGAGAAAGCAAAAGGGAAATTATAGGTGAATGCCTCATTTTCATTTTGAAATCAAAAGTACATAGCCAATTGTTTGCTCTACAGAACAGGATACAACAAAACCCCATTCACAGCTTATGAAAATTCTCTTTGTTGTCTCCCCTCAAATGTCTTCTCTTGTGTTGCTACAGTAAATGACCATTTCTTAAGAAAGCTTTTTCCAGTTAACGTAACTGTTCTCTGGAGGGAAATCACTCCCTTAAATCTTTGTCTTTGGCAAGGAGTTAAAAACAAATAGTTTTAAATCCCTGTTGAAAAAGGCTGACCTAAAATAGGATGTGGGTCAATTATTCTTTATCAGAAGTGTTTGTGCATTTCTTGCGCAGGATCCCTTATGATTTTACAGCTAGGAGTTGGAAATTGTGAAAGAAGGCAAGCCAGGCTGCTGAATTCATGATGTGCTGACATTGGGGAGTAGAGAGTCCCTGATTAACAGCATGGGGGAGACTGTTTGAGCAATTACTGCAGAGAACAATTCAGAACTGACAGTGAGATGGACTAGATCAGCTTCTAGGTCATTCCCATTAGCTATAGGTCAGGTAGAAGTGTGTGCATTTTGCATTTGACAAATCTTTAACCATATGCTTGGAATAAAAATTTCTGAATTAATAAGTCACTGAATTTGAATTTCAATTATTTAGTGCACATTTGTTGTTTATATTGAACAGTGATGTGCTGGAAGTGATCTCTTGGGCTTTCTGGGAGCACCTAGTTAAAATCCTGTTACACAATTCAAGAAACTGTTGGGATGACTTTCCTGCCAGAGATGGGCTACCCAAGAGCTCAAAAATACTTTCTGGGGCTTTGGAATAGATCCGATTCATCAAGTGACAGGTATTTAAAAAAAAACCACAAACACACACACACACAGGAGGAGATTTCTTGATTCCTGTACAAGGTCTACAAATGATACAAGCTGAACATTGCACCATACTATCAACATACTCTATATAGTTTTCAGGAGTAATATATAAATATTTCCAGCAAATGCACTTAATGAAGTTTGTTTGCCAAGTGGGTGTGTTCTCCCTCTGTTTACACTTCTGAGAAAGCATTTCTATTTAAAAATGGGAAAGTGAAAGTGTTTTGCTGCTTTCCTATAACAATTGCAACCTTTAGCACAGGCTGAGGACAATTCTTGTGGGCTCTTTTGTTTAAAATACAGGTTTCACATCACTGTAGGCTCCAGGGATACTCAGACTTTAGAGAGAAAAAAAAAAAAGAGTCTTCAGCAATACTACAAAGGAGAAACACAGTACATCACTTTGTTGGAACACACAACAATCTGCTAGTGCTGGCATTCATTCATTCTTTGGCCTCCATTTATTTCTCTAAGCCTGTCTGTGTGCATTAACTTTTTGGAGTAATGTATTTTTAATTTTATGGAACACTCTTAATTTAATCTATACTCATAAATTACTAACTCTGCTGCATATCTCAGTTATTTCTATTTGCTGTTTGGGGCATTGTTTGGATAATTTAGCTTCTAGTCCACACATAACAGACTTTTTAAAACAGAATCTTGCAACAACATACTGAAGTATTTGGTCTTTCACAGGACTTGATGCCTATTGTTTCAATTATATCTTCTGTTGCATCTGTAACTGAATAATAACAATGACAAGTGTCTAAAACAAATTGAACAAAGTAAGTTATGCCCTTGGCTCTGATTCAGCAGAGAACTTTGGAGAAGTTACTGATAGTTTTCCCTCACACCACAGATTCACACAAGGCAAGCCTGCTTTTAAAGAGACAGTAGTTTTGTGGTAAGAAAAAAAAAAAAAAAAAAAAAAAAGATACTGCTGGCCTGTGCCATGTTTTAATGTAGCAAGGTTATGGATGAAACAGCAGATTAGACAGAGGGTAGCCTGTTGGACTGACTCATCTTACAGCATAGACAGGACTGAACAAATCTGTCCAGAGCAGGATGTAGAACAGTTTGAGAACAAGGTTCAGTTTTAACCATGTCATGATACAGATGTGTTGTGGCTACATCCCACACAGTCCACTTACAATCTAAGAAGGCTGAGACATGACTTTGTAATGCTTAATATAGCGTGGTTCTTTCTGGTCTACAATGGACAGGGAAATTGTGTTGCATCTTGCTAGCAAGAAGTATTTCAACACAGCCCTGGCTTTCGATCACCTAACATAGCCACCATCTGAGTCTGAGTTCTTTAATATTATTCATTTAAAATTCTACAAAAGTGTCATCAGAAATTAGACTCTGGGATTGAGCATCCAGCCTTGTATTCTAATGTAAACAAGGCTTTGATCATCTAATATTTGGAGAAAAGTAGGTTTTCAGACTCGGTACCTAGAAGAGCAGGTTAATCATAAAAACCCACCATTAAAGATATGGGCAAGAAAAGAAGGTTTAATTCCTTAAATACAGTGCCAATATTCCTTGTACTTAAGTTTGCCTCTCCCTCCCCTACTCATGTTACTTGGTCACCATAAAGATTCTGTCTATCATCTATTTATATAATCAGTCAGACTATCACTGAAATATCCATGCTCCTTAAATATGTTTTTGTTAAAAAGAACAAAAAACCTGCAACTTTCCCTCCTCCTTTTTAAATATTTCCCAGCCTGTAGGAGAAATAGCTTGATAAGTTTACAGGGTTTTCTGTTTAATTAAAATGTGTAGAACTTAGAGAGAAAACTAACTCAATCACTTTGGCATTTAGTTCTGACTGTTAAAGTTAATATGTGTTACTGTTTTATTAGTAGTAGTGAAAGTTCACCCTCTAGGCAATAAGAAAGTGCAAGGCACTGAACACTTCAAGAGTCCTTACCCCAACTATCTTGTAATCTAAAAAGACCAGACAGACAAAAGCAGGGGACTAAAGTATATACATCTGTGCTCATTCTGAAGGCTTCTAGGAGTAGGATGACAAGACAGCAAGTGTGAAAAAAAAAAAAAATCAGGACAGGAGTGGGGGTAATAGGTGCCTGTATAAGACAAATCCCCAAATATTGGGACTGTCCCTATAAAAATCAGGGCATCTGGTCACCCTAACTTGGAGGGAGTTCCATAATCTAGGTCCAGATGCTAAGAAAGCTCTGTCTCACCCACAAGTAACCACTGACTGGTTGACAGTTACATTGCACTGATGGGTCATACTTGTTGTATGTGAAAGAGAAAGTCAGTCTTTGAGGAATCTAGGGCCTGGCCATTGGATGACTGAGCTAGGTTCTGTATTCTGTAAGGAGCTAGTTTAGAAAGTGGAGCTCTGGAATGAAGTGTTCATGGCAATCAGTGTTGGCACTCAGGGAGACTGCTATCTTTTGTACCAGTTGGAGCTTTTCCAGAATGCACGGCTTTGCTATTGTATTACAATTATTTAAACTACCACTGGGTATGGAGTATGTCCTGCAGATTCATACTCATTCCGCCTCTAGCAGGGGTGAAATTGGGAAACAGAAAGCTCCAAATGGTACAAAATGTGCTGCTTCAGATACAGTCCTTATGGCGCCACTTCTCTTTTCCCTCTAGTTCCACCTTCTCTCACAGAGGGAGTGTCAGAAAACCTAACTCACCCACCATCACTAGGAAGGAATAAGGCTTCCCAACACTCATTTCCCCTCCCACTCCCCCTTCCAGGCTTCTGATCCCATCAACTATAAGTTCATTTGAAGTTTGTGGGCAAGTCCATCCTGTCCTCTGATGCCAGAGTACAGATACATGCACACTTGATAGCATTCCAGGTTACAATAAAACAAACTTATTTGAAGCAGCACAGAAAGCATGATCTGGGCCAAGACTGAGGAAAGAGCTATTGCTGTGGTGGCTACAAGGGCAAAGAAATAGCTTCTACTGCCAGGAAAGAGGAATTTAAAAAATAGAGGTCACTTAAATGCAGTTCAATACTGTTCTTAATTAAATCAGCAAAGCTTCAAAACTGGCAGGGAGGCATGGTTCCCCCGCACCACACTACTTTGTTATTTCAGATGTACCAAGTGTTATTACATACAAAAACGTGATTTTGGAGATCAGCTCAGTGAGGCAGTCAGCGCACAGGTATGTGTGATAAGAATCCATATGGGGATGGAGGGAATGTGGAAAGGAGATGTAGGAAAGCCATGGGACTGTTGAAATTGTAGTTGAAAAGAAAGGACTCAAACTTATTAGAGAACTATTCTGAAGATTAATTCCAACTCATGTGATTTGAAAAGATGGTATAAAACAGAATAAGTCTTAACAGGAAAGTTTCTTTTCTGGGGCAGATACCCGATACAGAGATCTGGCTCAATGCCCAATGAGAGGAACAAATTGATCAGCTGACATTGTTCCTGAGCAATTACCATATATCTGTTTCTACCTGTAGGTCTCTCCCATGCACTCTCTAATGTAACACAAATTCAAACATCCAGAAATACATGGGCAAAATGTGCCTCATAAGCAACGCTAGTTTGCAAAGACTGTGCTCGAGGGTACCAAACCTGGGGAGAACCACCAGCAAAACAAATGTGTTAAAAACTAAATGAAACCTTGAAGTTGCTCCTTTTCCTTTGTCAATGTGGTCTCCAAGGCAACAAATATAAAAGCACTTGAAGGATAATTGTGGGGAGGGGGATCTATTCATACTTATCCCCTCCCACCACCTCCTCCTCCTATGTTTTGACACCTCTACAAAAGTCAAACATTTGCAAATGTTGGCTGGATGTCTCAAGTGACTAGTCCCTCTCTCCCCTTTCATAGCCTCTGACATGAAATCACTGAAATGAAGTCGTTTTAAAAATGCTCTTTTCAATGTCTTTTCCTACTTCCATGTTCTCTGCTTCTATTGTAATTTCACTGGTCTGGCTACAGGCTTGCTTCTCCCGGAAATATATTGCATGCGGAATGACAAGAACAGCATGATGTAGTCATGTTGTGTGTGTGACACATCAGTCCTGTCCACACTACAGTTACTTTCTATTTAGTAACAACCATTCTAAAATAGGATTGTTGGTGCAATGGTGGCTAATAAGTGATTAAAACAATGGTGGAATAGGATTTCTTTTCTAATAACGTGCTGTGGAACTGTGCTATACATTATATACCAGTGTCTTCACTGGCCTTCTGACCCTTAAAGCTTCCCGTGCTTGCTACCAGTTGGAAAGTTTGCACACCTAAATAGCTGTACACACAGGTGTAGATAATTTTCAGTGAAGTAGCTGTGTACATACAGTTTACCTTTCCCTCACTGCTTAATTGAAATTAGAGCAGAGTAGGGACAGCAGGATTCATATTTAAGGAATCTTTACAGAAGCCAGCAAACAGGAGCTATCCACTAAAATAAGCAAATTGATGGACAGCGAAGAGCTAATATCAATCAGTTAAAAAAACTGAAGGCCCAAGAGAACATGTTCAGAAAGCAATGTACCACAAAGGAAGATCCTATTTACAAACACCTGACACATGACAAAGGAAAGAAACAAAGCAGACATACTGTAAGAGAGGAATTCAGTGTTGGGGACTTAAAATATGGCCAGGGAAAACAATAAGTGAAATGTAAAATTAGATACAAATCAAGTTCAGAAAAAATAAATACCACTCAACACCCTTTGGAGAGCCTTTGCCAATTTTTAAAAGAAAATTGAAATGAACATTTAAGGTGGTGAAATGTACATTCAATAACATTTTCAGTTCAGTGGATCTGATTTTGAAGCTAGACTTGGAAGGTGTATAATTGTTTTTCCAGCTAGGACAGTAAAAATAAATTTACCACCTACATGGTGCCTTACATTTTCATAATGCAGAACAAGTTAACTAGTGGATCTTGGGCTATTCTTATGAAGCAGCCTCCCCCTTCCTACCACTTCTAGGGGTGTCAGGCTCTCAGTCTCCAAGGGAACTAGCAGATGTAGAGGAGAGTTTCCTATTCTACAGGGACAAATTCAACCCCTTGTAAATGCCATTAATGGAGTAAGTTTTAGGTTTGTGTGTAAACATGTATGCTCTAAGAATATAGGAAATTCTGGATGAAGGTGAAAGCAATGGACAGAAAATAAGGAGAGGAAATAAAATGTTCCGAGATTCCCCTCAGGAAACCATTCATTTATGTTTACCAACTAGCACAAATGCACTTGGAATGAGAAAGGTCTACACAAATGTAGAAGAAAGAGGCACAAAAACTAATCAAGGGTAAAAAACTGGTTCAGAGAATAGGAAGGGAGGTAAGGAATGAAAGGGTAACTACACAAAAGCTTTAGATAAATCGAGCTCAATCCTGCAGCCTTGAGTAAGAGAACATTTTACCTGTTAATTGTTTTCTGTGCCCTGATTTCCACTGGTGCAGAGTGATGGAAAAAATATTTTATGCAGCTCCCAGACAAGGGCTAGCCAATGTTATTACTTCATACAAAATTAGTAATGCCTCAAACCTCCAGCAACAATCAGTACTCATTCTATTGGGCTTTGTACACACAAGACTACCCCTACCCTGACTCCTATACAGTCAAAGTAGACAAGATGGAAAAGCTCATCTGCACATCCTTCGGCCAGCCAAGTTCAATTCTCTCCCCTGTCTTGCCCCATTTCAGAGAGGTAGCACTGGCAGTGTCCACCATCATGGCAGTCTGAGACTGTCTGCACTACAAGATGGGGTGTGTAATTCCCCTACTCACATACACATTCTTTCTCTCAATGAGAACTAGTGTGAGCATCACACTTCTAGCTCATAGTGTAGACATACCCTGAATCACTGGGTTTTCTAACTAGACATTTTCTACCTTTCCTGTTCCTAACAGGTGATCTTCACACACAACTCCATGTGACAACAAGTAAGAGTTGCAGGTGTTGAGCATAGCACAGGATCAGCCCCATAATGAATAGGCATGGGGAGATGTGTTCCATCTATGTTCAATATTCCCATCTAAGAATATTTTGATTTTATGGAAAGCTGTAGTGTGGGGGTAAGAGGGTTTGGTGGGAGGCAGACTGGGTGCAGACAGCTCAATAGGGAGTTTGGGTGCACTGGGAACATCTGGATGCACAGGGGCTCATTGTGGGGTAGCAGATACAGGGCAAATGGGACTCTGCAAGGGATCCAGGTGAAGGTGGTTGGGGTTCATCACAGTAATCCAGGTGCAAGAGTGATGAGGTTCATGGGGGTTGGGGTGGTCTGTGCATTGGTGGGGGTCTGGATGCAGGGGGGAGGGTTTTGGAGCCAGGGCTCGGGGGGGTCTGAGTGAGAGGTGATGCTCAGGGGGGTCTGGATGCACAGGGCTAGGGTATATGGGGAAGTAGCTCCCCATACAGTGATCCCCTCCCTCCCGCAACTGAGGACCCCTGGGGGCAGAAAGCAGAGCTTCTTGCAGACAGGGGGAGACTTCTCAGGGTGGGTCTGACCCGGCTCTGGCTCTTCCTTGCAGAGGAAGGAGTCCCATCCTCTCCTGTCTCCAGACCATCCAGGACTAGCAGCTGAGCCTGGTACTGGGTAGATGCCACCAATTGGAGTGTCCCCAGATACTCACCCCACCTGCAGTGATTTACCTCTTTGCCAGCTGCTCCAGGTGCCTTAAATGACACATCCCTGCCACTGGGGAGGGACATGTGACCATTCATGCAGCTTCCCCATCAAAAATCATTTTTCTCCAAGGAAGCAAAGAAATCTTGCAGAGGACAAATTCTGCGCACGCACAGTGGCACAAGGTTCCCCCAGGTGTAATAGAAGTCATTTGTTTCAGCACCAATTATGGAGGCACGCATAATGGGTAGTTGTGAATAGGTTGTTCTTGGTGAATTCCTTATTCCAAAGCTGCAGAAGGAAAAGCCATATATTTTCTAATTTTGGAAAACCTACATTATACTGCTAGGAAAGAGGATCAGTTCCTGCATAGCAATCAATTATTAACTTTGTTTTAGCATAGACAGACTGCAGCTGGTCACAGAGCTCCTAGAAGGAAGATGCATCCTAACTAAAGTTGTTATTCTTCATAGCCATGAAAGCAGCTTTTTCTTGGCACATATCAAGCAGCCACACTCTTTCGTGTGTCCTGCGGGCTATTCAGATTGAGCAAAGAACACCCTAATCAGCTGCACTAGGAAAAAAAACACATGAACATGCCCTGCAAAAATCTAGCTTTGTTGTGGCACATTCATTCCAAAATACGAGTGTATTTATTGTACAAGTTTGTGCCATGGTTTAGGATTGCTTTGGAGTCCTTGCAGTGGTAGCAATCCTGGTGCACATGACTACAGGTCAGACAGCCAGAGTATGCACTACATCTCCCTTTGCCAGCTTGGCCTGTTACACCCAGAGAGGATTCACTAGGAAAACGGTAGACGACCTCTCTCAAAAGCTTCAGGACACCTCAGCTAGCAGAGGCTATGTAGGGCATGTGCTGAATTACCTCATCCCTGTCCACTCTGGACTCACTCTTGCCCTCCCCCTGCCCCGCGAGCACCACCCACTTTTGGGCCTGTGCTGCCTTTGAGCTACTGTATCACTTTTTTAAGCCTTTCTGCCTGCACAAGCCTAGGGATTAATCATATCTTGTGTCATGAAATCACCCCTGCTAAGTATTGCATTACCACATACCTCAAACTATTGTGCATAGCTCACGCTTTATGACACAGAACAGCCTGTGGCTTCCCAGCTAACTAATTAAAGAAGGCTCAGCACAGTCATAAAAACAAACTAAGCTTTGCAGTTTAGCCCTAGTCAGTGTCTGTGTCCACTTTTCGGACTTGTCCAGCTGCACACTCCACATCTTACCTGCCGTTCCTGTGGTTCCCCTTCTCCTGTTAGCTCTGCTCTAGAAGGTGCATCTTTATGCTTGGGTCTCCAAATAACCCAACCCCCCCCCCAGCTGCATCTCCATCTCTCACATCCCAACCGGGCCCATTGTGTTCCACCCAAGTTTGTCTTGTGTGATCCAAAATAAATATCCAGTGCGAAAGGACGTGTGGGATCCGGGAGACATTGGGAAAGTAACAGGGAGAAGCCTCCCACTTACTGAGCACCTAAGGCCTGATCTAAAACCTGACGGGATTCTTTCTACTCTCTGTTGAGTTCAACGGGCTTCAGAACAAGCCCCAAATTCCACTTCACTCTTTCAAGGACTTCTGTAAAGCCACCTAGAGGTGCAGGAAGTTTGTATAGTGGGGGTGCTGAGAGCCATTGAATCAAACTGTAAACCCTGTATAGGATGGAAACCACATCCAGCCAAGGCTGCAGCAGCAACCCCTAGTTCCAGCACCTCTGAAGCCACTTCTACAAAGCGGTCCATGCATTTCTCTGTCCTCTACTATACTGTATGTGCCTATAGTTGCAAGCACTTCACAGGTTTTATTTTTTGAACACATTAGCTATTAATGGTGCCTTGTACATCTCTGGGACTATATGAATAACACCTTCCTCGTCTCTTTGCCTCTTTCTATAGACTAATATTTTATTAAAATCATTTCCCTATTTTATTTTCACTTATCCAGTGTTACCTATGACCAGATACATGTTCTGTGAAACACCACAAGTCTGGCTGGTCTATATTTGCTGAATTTCAAGGTAAGTGAATGCTTAGAATAATTTCAGCTGTATAGTATAATAATGATCGGTCTTTAATTAGCAAAGTTCAGCAAGAACTTGAGAAAAACTGTAGAGGCATCAAAGTAAAAAATAAAAGAAAGAAAGGAAATCAAGGTTAAGCAGCTGATTTTTTTTTTTTGCGCCTATGGAAAAAGTTACAGGACCAAAAATTTTAAGTGTGTCAGTCTAACTTTAGTTAGGTATTGAAATGGACAACTGTGAAATAGGGATTGTAAGGAGAAGTTGTCCCCAGATGGTAGCAACTTTCAGTGCTTACTCAACCAGGCTAGATTCAAATTAGGCGACATAGAAATTAAATGCACCATGCACTATTACCAACCTCTGAGATCTCTCCTCTTCAGTTTTGAAGTTTGGTTTAAGTTCCCCAGTAATTTCAATGAGTGTTTCTATAATTATAAAACCCCATAGAGTGCAGATTTCTTTCTGACTCAGCCCTAACTACCAACTGTACATGTTTAGTACTGCAATGTAAACTACCACCAGTCAAAATGAACCACTCCAGAGATTGACAATGCTATTTTAAGCTGTGCTCGACAATAATTTGATCAGAGGATTTGTGTCCATTATTCCAAGCAGATCAATCATATTTGGTGCCTCTCAGTATTTATTACGTGTCCTCTTAAATAGTCACCCTGATACCTGACCTTTATTTCAAGAGTTAAAAGTTTCAGCTCTTCCACAAATGTTCTGAACTCCTGTCAGACGTGCAGTTACTGTGTTAGTGCCTAGGCGATCATTCCTATATTTGTAAAGTGTCAGTTTTCATCGCTGACATTTGTTCTTGCAGCTTCTGACTGTAACCAGATCCAAGTCTGACTTCTGAGTTCCACAGCTAAACCTCCAATCAGTGACTCTCATTTTAAATATAACCCCTGAGTAACTAGCTGCAGAGGCTTCCCAGGCTCTAGAGCAGGTATGAATGTCCAGTATGTTTGTCTATTTAAACTAGTAGTATTGATTAGTTTGATTTGAAACAATAACGTAAGGGCTATGGTGTGCCTCTAAGGTACAGCTCCTCTGAGAATGTAGGTGGAGGTGCATACATCCAGCAGGAGCTCCCAGAGGCATTTTACCTGATGCTGGTACAATGACTCCTGAGCTCCAGTGAACACTGGGGGAACATGGTGTCTGTACCACCCTTTGCCAGGACGTGCAGTATGCCCTTGCTTCCCATGCAGGTCTAGTATGGAGGGCACACAGGATGGGTAGGTTGGACCATAGCTCTAGCCCCTACCCACTTAGTTTGGGAAAGCTAGTACTGAAGTTTGAAATGTAACTTGTGAGGTGATCTGATACTCTGGGAACCCAGGTCAAGCCCAGACACTAACAAGGTTACTAAGGTGAGGTAAGGGACTCCTGGCACATCTCTCTCCTGACTCCATGCACTTGCTCAGGGTGGGGCACAATTTAGCCCTACATTTTTAAACTATCACAAAAAAACAAATACAAGCATGGACAAGGGGCTCCCACTACAGTCACCTTAACATTTTGTTGCATAACCTTCCACCCATATAATCTTCCATAGGATTAGATTGGTTTCCTTGAATTTAGTGGAGGTTCCTTTCTGTATTTATGCATTCATTCCCGTTATCTGGCTATGAATTGGCCTCCTGCTCCCTTTAAATCAAAAGCAAAACTCCAATTGATAGCAATGGAAGCAGGATCAAGCCCAGAATAGTTGCACATTTGATTCTATATGAAATATTCGGTGGCATAAATTCATCATTATAGGTTCAATCCAGCACAGAGTTAGGCAGTGTGGAGGGCCCACCCCAGAAAAAAAAACTTAAGTATTTCTAATTTACATACCAAACACATCCAGAATTTAAAGGCTAGGGACGATGTAGCTAGGCAAACACTTGTTTATGATCACTGCATTTGTGTGCACAATCACTAGCATCTGCCATATTTCACATGCACAATTAGACCTTTGAGTCTTCGGGCTTAGCAATACTTAATGCTTTTCTGCACATATGGTATAAAGAGCCTTTTATCCATAGATGTTAAAGCCCTTTGTAAAAATAACTAGTCGTCTGCAAGGCCATCAGTGGGGAGACTGAGGCAAAGGAAAATGTGACTCACCCAGAGTCAGAGAAAGGTGGGCAGAGTGGGAAATAGGATGCCTGTTTCTAACTCCCACTCCACTGTTCTAACCACTAGGAAGCACTGCCAGCTCAATCTGTTAGCCAAAGTGAGGGCAGTGGACATCCAAGTTTAAGATACTTCAATTGTATTTTTAGCAATTAAAATCACATCACAAAATAAGCATGACCAAAACGCATTTCAAAGCCTCCTTTCCTCCTATTGTATTCATTGCTTCCAATATGGAGACTATAGACTTTACCGGACCCTTGTCAGTGATTCTCCCATTCCCCTTCTCCCCCACCCATGGACACCCCTTTTATGATGGCATGGGGAGAAGTCTTCCTATGCCAACAGTGCTACCTGTGATGCTTTTCCCATCTTCATCCTGCCTGGGGATATCACCATATCGAAGGAGAATCCACTTCCGCAGACTTTTGTCCCCAGAGTTGTCAAATACAACTTTCGACAGATCAGCCATAGAAGTAATGAATGCTGAGAAAGCAGAATGGAAGCAAAGATTTTATAAGTACGGGAAAGTGAACTAGACAATGGATTTACTTTGCTACTACTATGCAGTTCCAAATGGTCATGGGACGAAGCATAGTGACAATGAAAAAGTCCTATATCACCATTGACTTGTTACACTGACATCAGAAATGAGATCTGAATGCACAGGAATGCTAGGCGTGCAAGGACAAGATTTTTTTGAGCAGCATATAGGTTAGTATGTATGTGTATCATTGCCCCCTAATGCATGGAATCTGTTCGAATGACTTAATCCTCATACAGTTCACAGCTGCGATCTTCCTTTTGAGATGCACAAGCAGAAGGGGGCCTTGTGCTTTTGGGCAGGAGGATGCAGAGTTTCCAGAAAGATGCCGAGCACCAAAAAACTTCTAATGATTCACAAAAAAAAAATCCACACTTTGTTCCTTGTTCAGTTTGTTATTTGACTTATATTGCACCCCATAGGATATTACTCTTGAAGACAAGTTATGAAGAGCAAGATTTTAAAAAAAAGATTGTTCCATGACAAGAGATGAAACAGCAACCTTCTTATCCACTGAAAACCATGTAAAATATACTGGGAAATCATATTTGTCTTAGGATTCCATTTTACTCAATATAGGTTCTCATATCCCACCCACATCACTGAAGAATCTAAGCTCTTTCCAGAAATGCTCTAATCATGATAAACATCTGTCACAGGCAGTTCATTCTCTCTCATCCTCTCCTTCGGGTGCAGGGGGCACTTGTATATGCAGAGGAGAGTTTTGATTTGGTAGGGATTTTTAAATAAATAGCCTTTTAAGGATTTGGCCACAAAATTATTACAAAAATTGCCATGGGAATAGATGCAGAATCTTCCAGGGTCTAAGTTGGTCACGTATGGTTGACAGCTAGTGAAAGTTTGCTTTAATTGTATGTTATTAGCTGTAAATAGTCTGTTTATGTACCAGTTCTATTTTAGTTCTCCATGATTGTGCTATCAGAATACAGGTTATCCTCAATAATTTGTACCCATTCATCCAAAATTCCCTGTTATGCAATTGTATCACATCTGCTGCTACCTATTATTACTATAAATACCATGAATAGCCAAAATTATTTAACGTCCTTCATGATATTTGAAGATGAACAATCAGGCTACAATGATATTAATGCACTTTAGAAACTTTTTTCAAACAGCTAAACATAAATGCAATTTCAAATTTAGCAGAGAACAGATTGGGCTCCCTAACATATTTTGAAGTGTGAACTAAGTGAGGATTATCTTTCCTGATGTTTAGTTTAGGCCAGGTAGAATCCTCCTCACTGAAGTCCAACCAGAGGGGCTGCCAAGCCAAATGGTGCCTGGGGAGTCGGTTCATGTATGGTGGAGAGCAGGGGAGTCCACTGAGGATTCAACTCCTGGCAGCACCAGCATATACACTGTGTGGGTAAAACAAAGGGGAAACTCCCCCCAGTCAGGGAGACCCTAGGTCTCTGTGGGGAAATAAGTCGAGACTGGAACAGAGTCCCTGCTAGGGAAGGGGAGAGAGGACACCAAGAAATAACTGAATTGGTGCCACTGCTAGTCATTAACCACTTTTGTGAATCTAGGTCTTTGGTTCTGTAAATTAAGTTTCTCTCATGTTCTGCTTTATTATATACAATCAATATTTCTGCTCTGCTTACTCACTGAAATTTACAAGCTGATGAGCAAACCCATGCAGAAGTGATCCTGAACTACTAAGTACAACTGTCCAAATTTATGCATTGCAGAGAAAACACCAAGATAGATATCTAAGTGCATATTGAGGCATGAAAAACAAAGGATGACATGCTGCTTGCTACCTGTACTTGAAAATTAAACACAGGTTCAACCAGTCAGCAGCAATTAATATCTAGCCACAGATGGGCAGCCTAGCAGGCACTGTCAGCAGTTTTAACTAACATTTCTCTGAGGAATACCCAGCCTTGAGATAATATGCCAAATTCAAGCCAAGCTCTCCAAGAGACAAACTATGTACATCAGGTCTGAGTTTGGGCTATGATACATCTATAGCTCCAAGGCGCTCTGTCCCTCTAGGATAAGACTATTTGAACATGCAAATAATTTTCTAACAACAACAGGTTTTGGGGGGAAATGCACAGGTTTTGGAGCAGACTCTCAACGTATACTGTTGAGCTGTTTTCTCTCCAAAAGCTCTCTGTGTAAAGGCTAAAGTAGAAAATATTTTTTTCTAAATTAATAAGCTTGTACTTAAAAGACTAGATTATGCCCTGGGTGCCACCATGCAGGGTAGAGCTGAGTTACAGATGAGTTGCACAGAAGCTATGATTCCTGGGATGAATTGTGGACTGTGTTAGAATCCCTCCTCAGTCATCCAAGCACTACATAATCAGATAGCAGCTGCATAACCTTTGCCAAGAGCCTATTCCTTGGCGGCATACCTGTGCCCTTGCATTTGCCCCTTTCAGAAGCACCTATGACCCTAAACAGGAGGAAGAACTATACTCATCAAGATTCTGGTTAGTCCTACATAGGAGAGAAAGATATAAGGAGAAGCTCATAGCTTTTTCTTCCCTACCACTTGGAGATCTATGCAGTGGCTGGCCAGGATCTGACCCAAAATGTTGGAATCCTTTTAAAGACTCTTTATCTCACAATATTATTACAGCCATTAGATGCAGTGCCAATGAGGAATTCACCATTGAGCAGCTTGGTAATGGGAGTCAGGGTGTGGTGATATGTGGTACTAATGGGTAGAGTTGGGTGAACAGCAGATAACAAATATGAAGAAAATTCAGTTTGTGTTCATTAAGGGAAAAGGTAATTCCATACCAGTTCACTTCACCCAACAAGAAGCAGTAGAATTGAAATTTAGCTATGTATATATTATTAGCATAAATTTGGGAGCACAGATGTTTTCAGTTCTGAAGTCTAGATCAGATTAATTTATTCTGCTGCTCCCCTGCAGAATAGGGCATTTCATTCTGCTTCCCAGCACAAAAAGACTCACACCGAACATACCCCCCCCCCCTCCATTTGAATCTGCCTTGCCATACACACACATTTTGTTCTGCCCCCAAACATTTTATTCTTCTCCCTGACACACACACACACACACACACACACCTCTCCACCATTGAGTCAGCATCATTTCAAAGCTTTAAAATAGTACTTTCTTGAAGGTAAACCTGTTGTGCGGGGATTCCTCAGTAAATCTGTGTGATGAGCTTAAGGATGCTTCTGATTCAAAACCCCAAATTTGAACAGTACCTTCTCCCTTGAAGCATTGGAAAGATTGCTATCCGGAGATGCTCTACTCACCACTGGAGCACATCCTTGCGTATGTGATGAGGGATTAGATCTACCAGTCTGACTCCCTTTCTTACAGGTACTCATTTAGTCTCTCTCAGGACTCACTGGCTCCCTCTTCATAGCTTGTGGCCTTGAGCCAGGGCTTTGTAATTGTCCCCTGCTGGGGTGCATGGACTGAAATCTCTCTGTACCAGCAGTCTTCAGTTCCCAGTTCACTGCCCCTTAGTGTTGCTACTTCCCCAGCAGCTGATAGAAGAACCAGGCCCCTCCTCTTCTCCAGGTTCCAGACGAGGGACCCTACAATAGAAGCTAAGGTCTGCACAGTTCCACACCTTGCTACTGTTTGCCTACACTGCTTTCCCACATTGCCTCTCTGATGCCTTCTTTACCCTCCTTGCTGTTCTCTCTAGTCCAGGCTCCCATCTTTCCCTAGCCTCACGAAGAGTGATTGCAGCCCTCCTCCTGGCTTTTATACAAGCCCTGCCTGTTCCTGTCCAGGTGAGCTTCATCCTTTCATTAGTCCTCACTAATCCTCCCCTCCCTCCAAACCCCAAGTAAAGTTCTAACCCTCCAAAGAGAGAAATGCCAAGGATTCCAAGAAGTTTTCTATGGACTTCACTCCTGCTCATCTATTACAGTGATAGAGGGCAGTATAAAATTCAGATTAGATAGAACAAATGAGCTTTCTGATGTAGCCTACAAGAATAGGAATTCATAGAACAGGGGTTCTCAAACTGGGGGTTGTGACCCTTCTGGGGGCCAGGAGGTTATTACATGGGGGGTCACGAGCTGTCAGCCTCCACCCCAGACCCTACTTTGCCTGCAGCATATATAATGGTGTTAAGTATATTTAAAAAAGTGTTTTAATGTATAATGGGGTGGGATTGCACTCAGAGGCTTGCCATGTGAAAGGGGTCACCAGTAGAAAAGTTTGAGAACCACTGCATGATTAGAAACTAGATTAGATTAAAAACTAGATTAGAAATAGAAACTGCATGATACATTAGCACAGAAAGACTCAAGAAATAGGTCTACTAGAATTTTCTTTGGAAGACTACTACATGGGATAATAGCTTAGTTTTCAGGAAACAATTGCCAAGGGTCAAAATAAGGTTTTTTTGTTTCATTTCATATCTCCCCCCGCCCCCCCGTTATACCTCCTCCAACCCATCCCCACATACACACACACATACATAATAAACAAGTCTTCCTCCTTCAACCCAGCCCCACATACACACACACACACACACATACATAATAAACAAGTCTTTTCTTTTTCTGGCATTTAGCCTCTTGTAGATGGCTACCACTTATAAATCTTTATTTAAATTTTATAATACAAAGTAACAAACTTATTTTCTATGAAAAGCCCATTCTTGTTTATTTTAGTCCCTCTCTGCCCCTTCCCTTTCTTTATAAGGGTGATTATTAATACAGCAAATCCTGGAGAAGGTCCAGCGTAGTGAAGTGGTGGTCAGAAATGATGATTTCTTACATCTTCAGATAAAATTAGAGTTCTGATCAATTAGAGGTGATAATAGTCATTCCAAAATAAATGAAATCAGAAGGGTTTATTTGCTAGTGCATTATTTGGAATACCATTTTCTCTCTTATAAAGAATACCCTGATTAAGGCTTTAAAGAATATGTGCTATTACTGAAAGTTGTATTAGAATAGCACTGGCTCAAGGTTTTATTATTTCCAATTTGATTTTAAGAGTAATTTATTTTCCAAAGTGCTTGGTGCTCTCCTTTTTTAAAGGCCTTTCCAGGGCACTTGTGATTTCCTTTGCATAGTTTCTGCTTCATTGTTCTAATTTAATAAAAACATAGCAAAATGCAGAGTGCAGACTCTGCCTAATGATGGACTCCGATTTGTTTGTGCTTCTTGTTAGAGATTTTCCTAATTATAC
Source organism: Dermatemys mawii (assembly GCA_007922305.1). Classification (NCBI taxonomy): domain Eukaryota; kingdom Metazoa; phylum Chordata; order Testudines; family Dermatemydidae; genus Dermatemys; species Dermatemys mawii. The sequence goes on along the minus strand of ML677363.1, from coordinate 20,888,544 downwards.
AGCATTTTTCAGTGGCAGTTGAAAAAAATAAGTGAGCAGCTGGTTTAGAGGCAGTCTATTATTGTATTACTGGAGCTGTGGAAAAAGTGTTACACTCACAGCAAGACTGGCCTAAATTAGAAGTAGGCAGAAAAAAAATCATTTTGTGCTAAGGGAGTAGTTTTAACTTTAAGCTCAAAATCTTAGCATTGCTAATGAAAAGCCATTTTCAGGTTACCCAATATCACTAGAGGAAGCCACCCATAATCACAGCACCCTAATTTGTAAATTACATTGTTGCATGCCAGAGTGTTTATGAGGTGGGAGTTATAGGGGAGAAGTGTGCAGCAGAGAGAGAATGTATACAGAATGAGAGAAGAAAAAGGACTGTCGGATAAGAGATGAACCTTGAAGGGCCTGCAACTGTCCCCCACAACTTTCTGTAAAGAGAAAAGGGCAAGAGAACCAAATGGACTAGAGCAGCAGTATATTTACTGTCCATCATACATATTATTTCTCCCATGCTGCCATAATAAACGTAAGCCAAGGCGATCCAAAAAAAGTTTGCACTAATATTCCACTTTATCTTTCCAGTAGAGGCTTCAGATGTTCTCTTTAAATCCTGAAAAAAAGCTTCATATTTAAATAGGATGTAAATCTAATCTGGAAATCAGCAATTCAGGCCAGGACAAAACTCAGATGAGGTTGCACAGAACCCAGAATCACTGTGGAATAACGGTCACTGCTTTTAGCTTTGAACATCAGGAGACAGTGGGGTTTGTTAATTACCCAAATTTATGTTAGCAAAACTCTTATTGCTACTTTATATTTACACTAATAACTACCATGGGAGCTTACCAGTTGTAGCCTAGTAGCACAGTGTCGTCTTTGCCTCTTGGAGTTTTCTCCAAGCAGAGTTGTCTTGCAAGTTATTAGTAAATAATAACACTTTTAAACCAGTTAAAAAGAACTAAATCTATTAATGAGTGTGATGTTTTAAAACATATAACTGTACATATAGTAAACAAGTAAAACACATCAATTTATATAAGGTATGCACTATATGAAGACTGCCAACTTTCTTGTTATTTTCTGCTCTAGATCCTATGCAAGGGATACCAAAAGTAGACATTTATGTTCATTGAAAGGTCAGTGTTGTTCTTTACCTCAGCACAGTGCAATACTTGTTGCATAAGTTTCCTAGTTGCCAACAGACCCATAGCTTTGAAATGGTAGTTTAACATAAAGCCTTAAATTGTGTGATCTTCTCATACTACATGTGCACTAGACAGTGTTTATGATCCCCTTGGCTTTCTTTTTGTTTCAAAGACCAGACATTCCCAATGGCTGTCAGGGTAGTGTCCTCTCTCAACCAGGTGAGGATTTGTTTTAAAAAAATCTCTTAATTTAGTGAAGGCCACATTTTATTGTTCTTTCAATGCTTTAACTGATTTTTAAGGTGTCTTTGTATTTATATAGATTGTATAAATGTTGCATGTGTCTCAGTCACATTGTTTACGGATAAATGTTATATAAAAATGATTGCAGTTGGAGCCAATGACAGTAGTCTGCTTATGGTTTTATTTATGGCCGTCTCACTACCTACTTAGGAATCCTTGGACTCGCTTTTTAATCCATTGATCAGTTAATGTATAAAACAGCCAAGTTACAAAGCTATATGCAGCAGAGCTGCACATGGTTCCTGGGCTCTGTCCTGTCAGGTGCTCAGTGCCCTTCACTGCCGTTAACTTTAACGGGAAGTGAGACCTCAGCATCTCACGAAGATGCTCAGGCCCACACAATTCAGCCCCATTAGTGGGATACCTGAAACCATGTGAAAAAGTGCCTAGTTTAGGGCTTCTTCAACCTGAATCGACCTAGCTTCATACAGCTCTAGTAACCTGTCCATGCAAAGTCTGATTCATTTGCCTGGTGGGACCCAAGATTCTCTGCCTGATGGCAGCAAGTCCACCCAGAGTAGGGTACACAGAGATAAAAGTCTCCTACAGTTGGTCATTTCTCTACTCGGAGCGGGTGGGGTGGGGGGAGCAGCTGGCTGACAGAGAAAGAAATGAAAAGTGGATTGGGACAGGTCAGGGATTCAGTACATCAGGGGGTTTCCCAGGATGGATGCCAGGGAGGTGCTTCTTGCCTCTTCCAATCAATCACAGCTCAGCTTGCTGTCAGCCATGTCAAAGGTTATTCCGTAGAGCCCTTTTATTTGGCCAGGAGGGAAGGAATTGCACCCCCTCTAGTTCCTCCCCTCACCCACCTTGAGGGCCATTCACATGTTCCTTTCCCTTCAGCATTGTCTTCCCTCCCATCCACATGCTTGTGGGCAGGGCTTAGAGCAAGATTTTATTGACATGTGGTTACTAAATGTATGTTGTGATGCTGACACTAATTATGATGTTTTCTTCTTTCTGTGGGTCAAGCCAAAATTACGTTTGTGTTTTCCACATGTTCCATTACGTTATATGACATCTTTGGGGGCAGATACAATTTGCAGGAGGGGGAATACATGTATTTAGCTATTTGAGGTGGAACAGTATGTGAGGAGTGGTACATGCCTTCCAGCACTGGGTGATTTATGTGCAGCTGCGACCAAAACACATAGAGGCAGAGACTCCGTGGAATCTTCCTCAATGGCACATCCATTCAATGGGGTGGAACATCACTCAGGCCTGGACGTATAGCCATTTTGACCTTGGGGTTGTGTTGTGTTGGTCAAGACAAATGGTGGCTCATGCTTGTAGCTACTCTTTGCTGCAAACACTACATTCATCTCCCCTCCTTCACTGGTTTACCTTCCTGTTTGTTTATTTAATAATATTGCAGGTGTAGTGTTATTTGAAACATAGAACTTTTAGTGCATGGTAGCAGATTCCATGTGGCCAGTTAGCATACAACAGGCCAGAGCACTGAGGCTTTACACCCCAACTTGCAGCGTTCTAACTCTCCATAGAGACAAGCCATATGCAAGTCAGGGAGTTATGTGCAATATCTGTGCAAGGTTTAATATCATGACTTAGTGGAAATTAATTATATTCATTAATGGTTCTCTTTCCTGCCTTTCCCAATTCATAGAACAAAAATTAAATGAATCATCACATCAACAGGCTTGACGACAGATATGTTCGCCAAAACATTTTTTGTGGGGTAAATTATAGAGTTGGAACTGTGCTTTGCCTCAGATTATGCCTAGTTATATCAATCACAATGACAAATTGTCACACAAATTACTATATTGTGACTGTCACAACTTGATTCTAAATATTGCATTTATGGTGTCATTTAGCTAAAACATTTGAAGTGTTCTCCGAAAGCCCTAAAGACCATGTGAAACTAAAAGCATGTCAGCTAATAAATGGTTTTTAAACCAAAGATTGCTACAAAAAATTCTAATTTACCTGCTTTCTGGCTATGGAAGACTGAAACATATGTGAGCCCATCAGCCTGCTTAGGTTGCAAAAGTGGCTGTCAGATTATTGATATCCAAATCCTGTATTTAGCTCCTGGGATTGCTATTTGCACACATTTTATGAATCCAGGAACCAATTTAAGTATCCATCTGCAGACTCTGAATATCTGCTTACTCTGTAATATGTCTCTTTTTTCCCCACATTATCTGGGTGTGATTCACTGTTCATGGGCCTGCAGAGGGGGAACCTTGCGCATCCACATGTTTACATGTCAACAGGGTATTACCCATGCATCCATGTGGCTGAGGTGCTTATTTTTTTAACTATGCCATTTTAATTGCATAGAGATGGAACTTTATGTTGGGTCTTGGATTCTTAACATCTGCTGAGTCTCAAATGGAGAATATGGAAACATACAAATGTGAATACGATGTCATGAAAGCCCTTCTCCTTTGGAACAGAAAAGAGTCGGGGCCTCAAATTCAGCAGAACCAGTGAAATAACCCTAGACAAGGCGGCTTGAAGGGAAGCCACACAGGGGTGAATACACGTTCACTGTACACCACACAGCAAAAGTCTAAGGTAACTTTTGCAGAGAATTTGTGTATGTGGCAAAAACCTGCCCATATGCCAAGGTCCCACCAATAGATGTGGTGAGACTAGGCAGGTGGAGTCTATTCTGCGACTGGATGCTGACATATCAGCTGGGGGTTCCTTTACACACCACCATTTATTAAGGCTGCTTGTGGGGATACATGCTGATGAACAGGAAATGCAAATACATTAAGCTGACTGTCCCACTTCGGAGACGAGAAAGTAGTTTTGGATCATTTCGTAGATAGGCTGGAGTTGAAGTGGGGAGACTCACTCATTTTTCAGACATTTAAAAGGGCTGTTTTGCATTTGCAAAATCAGTTATTTCTCCTGTCAGTTTCTTTCCCTTTTCACCCTGTAAAGTATCTGATGCCGAGTAGGTAGAATATGCTAGAATGTGGAGAAATAGTTGTGGTTAAACTGAAAATACTCCTTAGTAATAGGTTAACACTGTTTGAAACAAAATACAGACATTTTTCACAGAAAATTTCATGGCAAGATATTCCTTACTTTTTCCTACAGCTCTCTACAGTGTCTATGGCTTGGTGCAGAAAACAGTCCTGTGTTTTCTAAACAAAATACAGTGTTTTGTTTACATAGGTGTTCTCTTCCATACACAGAAACACTTCTAGTTCTGGTCAATACCAATCCAAACATTCTTCTCACCTAGCTTTGCAAATAAGAACTCTGTACATGTTGTGTAGTGTGGTTCATTTTTAGAATTCACACAGATGTTGTGAAACTGGATTGCTAAATGCTTGATTAACTCATTCTAATAAGAGTTCTTGTGTGTTTGATTCACTTTGTGAATAAAGACTGATTTTCATATGAAAACAGCTAGTGAATGTTTTCCCTGAGGCAAATAGATTTTTTTTACCTATTTTGATTTTTTTTTTTGAGCCATCCTCATCTATGAGAGAAACCACTGTAAAAGTAGCACAATGATAATGCAACAGATTAGGCATTTCCCCATATTATTACATTGCAAGTGAATGCAACTGATTTTTTTAAAAGTAATTCAGGTCACCTTTTTTTTTTTTAAAAAAAAAAGGCCAACTTCTGCAGACCTTACTTAAACAAAATCCCCAGGATTTGGGTACAGTTTTGTTATCATTTTGACTAGCTCCAGATGGCACATTTTTATTTTTGTTTTTACCTGCGCTATATTTTGGAACACACTGATGAAATTCAGTAACCTGATGATCAAGGCCAGTGTTGTTAGCATTTTAAAGATAATCCCCCAGTGTATTTATGTCTGTTGTAACAAGGTGCATTAGGTAGCTAATAGGGTTTTAAGATATAAATGTGCAGAGAAAATGCTGACCATTACATAGAGGGAGAAACTTAATAGACTTTCATACATGCATTACAGTTATGAGTCATCCATTGATTTTTAGAATAAAAAGCCTGCCAATTCCATCTCTAGAAATCCCCTAGCTAACACTGCCTGGCTCTCTTCAAAATTGTCAAACTATCTATGAAGTATTATAAGTATCCCCCTTATCTTAAATTCACTCAGCCTGGAAGAATGATTAAGCAAGTAAAAGACGACCATCAAAACAATTAGGCACTCTCTCATTATTTTATACTCGTTTCAATGCTTGTTCACTTTTGGGCCCTAATTCTGCACTGAGGACTCCATGGTAGTTTTACATAACTAAGGAAAGTAGGATCCGTATTGGTGTCTACATGGCTGAATCTACACTGGCACTTTCTAGAAAGCCTCTCAGCACTGGTGCAATGCCATTGGTACAAACAGGGAGTGCTCTAGGGAAGAGCAGCCGCTGGCTTTTTTGCCACTGTTGCCTGAGTACAGTTTGCATTGGTGGGGCTGTAGCAGTGCGAGTGTAATGTGGTCAGATTTCGTGAAGAGTGCCGTTGTTAAAAGGCCTCCCTGCACAGCACATTGTGAGCTAGTACTGTGTGCGTTCATAGTCTCCATGATTAAGAAACATACCAGTCAGCTTTGTCAGGTGCAGGCAGCCACTGTGCTCTGGCCCGTTACTAAGCTGCAATCAGCAGACAAAGCGCAGGGTCAGGAGCAAGCCAGGCCAGAATGTCAGGAGATCAGTCAGGCACCATTTTGCAGGCAGAATGGAGCCAGGTCTGGCTACCAGAGAGTCAGGATCCGAAGCTAGCTTACAGACAGCAATCACATAGCACAGTCAAGGACGAGAAACCAGAGACTAGGATCAGCAGGCAGGCAGCCTAGCTTCCTGGTTTATATACTGGTATCAGCCAATCAGTGGATTGTGAGGGGCCGCCCCTCAGGCCCTGCAGTGTAGAACAACCTGCTGAGCTGAGCTTCACGGTGTCCTCCCATAGGCATCCAGCCTAAGCTTCTAGTGGAAATGAGATGGCATCAGCAGCCAAAACACCCAGCTTCTAGCCCTGCAGGTACTTACATAGCCTATAGTAATATATAGTAGTTCGCACACTGGTATATTTGTTTCAGTCCCCTCCCCCTATCTTTTTGTTGCTTTGTGTTGAAACTGAATGGTTTGGAGAACAGGGCAGTGGACATACAGGTCAATATAGGCAGGAAATGCCCTGATGCAAGAGTGGCATGGAAGAAAACACAGGGCTGCTTGACAGAGAAGCAGACAAGCAGATAAATAAGACTGTGATAACTACTGAAGCAGAGGAATCAGGCGGTGACTTGCTGAGATACAAGAGCAGCATAGGCAGAGTTGTAAAGATCCTTAAAGGTGAGGACATATAGTTTCAACTGGATATGGTGAGAAATGTGGAACCAGTTGAAGGATTCAAAGGATGGAGCATTGTGAGGTTGAGAATGACTTTTTTGGGCCCAATCCAACTCTCTCTGAAGTCTACAGAAAGAGCTCCATTGACGTCAAGAGGAGTTGGATCTGGCCCTTAAAGTCCAGCTCACAGTCTGAAAGCAATGCCAAAAATTCATGCGAACTGCTAAAAGGCTCCTACTGAATCCTTGCAGTACCATTACCAATTACAGCAGCTCAGCTCTGTCTTTAGCTGCCATTTTACAATGTGCAGGAGGAGAGTGTCCCTATAAAGTCTTTACAAGCCGCCCTTAGGAGCGATATATGCTAGAAGAGGCTGCAGTTGCTCATGACAGCCCTTTTCAGAATTAGGCTTTGCTTTTGATAATTGATTTGTTTGCCATTTTCCGGCAGGGAGTGGGGTGGGGGCAATTACCATGAATTACCTTAACTTTATTTTTATCAAGAGCAGTGTCCTGTACAGGCTGTGCTTTTAGACCTTCCGTATTGCATCACTTTACCTTGCTCAGAAGTTGCAACCTTTAACCTGTCTCTTCTTCGGCTCTCGGATTCCAGAACTCGTCACCTGGCTTTGCCTGGCTTTTGAGAATCATCTTCCATCCCAGATTGTAAATTTGTTAGAATGGCTCAAAAAAAGAGTCACTTAAAAGGTTATCAGCCATCTAGGACTTTCCTATTACAAAATGGGAGGCAGCATGGTAAGGTGGCTGGATATCAGGAAACTTGGGATCTATTCCTAGCTTTGCTGCTGATCTGCTTTGTGACAGGGGGCAAAGCACTTCACTTATCCATGCTCCAGTTTCCCCTCAGAAATGAGGATAATGGTATTTATCCAGATTGGTAAAACACTACGTATGAAAAGTGCTGTATAAGAGATAAGCATTATTATAAAGGGATGTAGCATGCTAATATATGATGCAAGTTTCATTACTATCCAGGACTCACTTAAACCCTTCTCACACTCTCAGGCCCAGGTAATACCCTAGATCTGCATGTCAAACTCTAATTGACATCTGTAGGAACTAAGTACGTGGATCCATCATTAAATATGGTCTTTATTTTTCTTCCTAGCCTATATTATAACATGCCTTTTCTAGGTTACTTAAGAAAACACGGAAATGAGGCTGGCGATTGAATTATCTTTAATACAGGCAATTCCCCACTAACTCTGCTGAAGACTCTTTGGTGAATCTGAGCTACCAAATAAGGATTTCAGGATACTTCAATTATTTTTTTCATTATCATTCCTTTTTTTAAAAAAAAAAAACCACCCAACAATCACCTTTCTTCTTTCTTTTAGACTCACAAATGTTCTGGCTCAGGGAAAATGAAACCCCACAGAGGATAATGTCATATATGAAATAGCTTTTGTTTACTTGTATTTTCCCCAGCTGTGTTCCTTTGTTATTTCTCTCTTTGGAGCTGAATGCAATTAGTATGTGGTTATTTAAAAGATTTCTTTTCTTTTCCTCTTTTATTACAGCTTTATAAAAGGATAGAAGCACAGATTTTAGCCAAGAAGGTGGGCGATAGGCAAGTCTTGCCATGATATTTCCCAGGTAAGTAGCTGTTTAAAATTCTCTTTACAAGTTATTGCCATTTCTTTTTAGGGTTTACTGTCCCTCAAATAATAAATACAAGTGACTAAAGATCAGCAAAGTTTTTTCAGCCAGAACACTTTTGGGTCAAAAAATGCAGATTCGAGTTTGTGAATTCATAGCAAATTTGCTGAACTGTTTCAGCTAGGAGGCAAGGGAGGAGAATTAAATAAAAAATGAAAATATTTCATTTCAGCATTTTCAAAATAACTTCCCATTTAGAATTTTACTTCAATTTTATTTAAATTTAAAAAAAATGAAAAGAAAGATAAATGTTTTGTTTTGGGCTGAACAAAATGTTTTGTTTGACCAACTTTTTTTTATTTAATTTGTTTCAATTTACAAAAAAACTTGTAAAATTTTCATGTTGGATTGATGTGAAACTATTTTTTCCATGAGAGTCCTGCTGATACTACTCACCCACTCCATGGAATTACTTTCTCTAGAAAATGATATATCATTTATGGACCCCAAGGTTATATCTGGAAATTTTGAAGCATGCTGCATAACCATATACTCCTCCATCACACTTCCACTATCCAACTCCGACTGCCTGTCCAAATATACCACTACTCTTAAACTTTGCAAAAATGTATGCAAAGGTCAAAGCAACCTGGGTTGTTTACTCTGGATAGGAAGTGAAGAGGGGCTTTGGGGTGGGAGTTTTAGCATTGCTACAGACTAGGGACCGAATGGCTAGGCAGCAGTTCTGCAGAAAAGGACATAGGGGTTACAGTGGATGAGAAGTTGGATATGAGTCAACAGTGTGCCCTTGTTGCCAAGAAGGCTAACGGCATTTTGGGCTAAGTAAGGGCATTGCTAGCAGATCAAGGGACGTAGTCGTTTCCCTCTATTCAACATTGTTGAGGCCTCATCTGGAGTACTGTGTCCAGTTTAGGGGCTCACACTACAAGAAGGATGTGGAAAAATTGGAAACAGTCCAGAGGAGGGCAATAAAAATGATTATGGGCCTGGAGCACAAGGCTTATGAGGAGAGGCTGAGAGAACTGGGATTGTTTAGTCTACAGAAGAGGACACTGAGGGGAGATTTGATAGCTGCTTTCAACTACCTGAAAGGGGGTTCCAAAGAGGATGGATCTAGACTGTTCTCAGTGGTACCAGATGACAGAACAAGGAGTAATGGTCTCAAGTTGCAGTGGGGAAGGTTTTGGTTGGATATTAGGAAAAACTTTTTCCCTAGGAGGGTGGTGAAGCAGTGGAATGGGTTACCTAGGGAGGTGGTGGAATCTCCTTCATTAGAGGTTTTTAAGATCAGGCTTGACAAAGCCATGGCAGGGATGATTTAGTTGAGGATTGGTCCTGCTTTGAGCAGGAGGTTGGACTAGATGACCGCCTGAGGTCCCTTCCAATGCTGATATTCTATGATTTTTTCCTGTACCCCCTTCCTCCCCACTTATTTCCAGTGAAGAGTACCGGGCAAATCTCCAGTCCTCTCCACACTGCAGCCAGAGTCACAGGCTGAACAGAGATGAACCAGATCCTTCTTCCTTATTCCCTTGTGTGGCCAAATAAGGGCTTGTCTACATGGGGAATTACTCCAGTATAGCTATTCCTGATTAAGAGCAGTTACACGTGGAGCTATTGTGAAATAAGTGCCTTACTCCTTTAAACAGGAATAGTTAACCACCCCTTTGAAATTCATACCCTACTGTAATTTGCATTAGTTTTCATGTGTAGACACTCTGGCCTGTGATACCCTACCCATAGGAGATTATGAATGGAAATAGAAAATATTTAAACAAAAAATACAGAATGTGTATCATGTTACTACATGGGGGTAAACTACACACCCAGGGCATTTGTTTGTGACATCTCTGCTCTACTCAATGCAATTGATTCCACTCCACTTCATCATGCTGATATTGCATCATAGCTACCCTACATTTAAGGCAGCCACAGATAGTAGAACGTCACGACTCCTAGATGACAGGGACAGATGGGAGGCAGTGTAGTCTAGCAGTTATCGCTGAGGACTAGAAGGGAAAAAAATATTTAAATTCTGTACTGCAACTTGCCACTGACTCACCGCATGACCTTGAGAAGGATAGTTATGTATCTATTTTGTTTAATGGTCATTTAAAGCAGAAAACACCACAGCCTAACTCTGTTACCCCATATTAGTCTATTACCTCACCATGAAATTGGAATATTTCCACATGCTATATTATAACTTGACACTAACTTTTGTCTGGTCCTCATTTCCTTAGCACTCTAAGGCTGACATGATTCTAAGGCAAAGGTTCTCGGTTTGTAATTCATCTTCTGGTTTTGTGCCCAGAAATAGAGCATTCATGCTAGGTGCAAAATAGAAGAGACATGGTCCTACACTATCTTCAATTACATTGGAAGTGTAGTGATCATTGCCTAAAACAAATTTAACGAGACTGTTTTCAGCTATAACTTAGGTATACAATCTCGGAGCCAAACAGAATTGGTGAATTATTAGTCCAATTAAGGACTCATTCAGTTTCTCTTCTCACATAATTCACTCTTCAGCACTCCAGAGATCTGGACAGTTTGTCTCCTGGAAGTGGCATTTCTGGCAATGCAATGTGATACACAATAAATACCAGAAACTATGTGGTGGTATGCATGTAAATCACTCAGATTTGTAATGAGCCTGCCACTGCAACAGCCAGTTCTTGCTTTACAAGTGACAATTCCCTTTGGTCATTCAAAGACCATGTTTGTAAGTCAGAGATCTATCCTGAGGGCAAGCCAAACTAAAGATAAAGCAACTTCCAGTTCCACAGAAAACCTTTCTGTTCTGTGTTTATTTCTGATCTTCGTAGGACCACAGGTTAAGAATTATAATTATCTCAGCTTTTTGTAGCTCATGGTTTGTGTTGTCTAGAAAGTGGTTACTTTGTTCATTCAGCTGGCTCCTATTCCCGCATGTATCACCAAGCTTAGTGCTTATTCTGTAAACAGTCTCACTGAAGTCATATTGCACAATTCATGGTAATAGACACTATGCCCAGCAGTAAGTATTTGTGAGATCAGCTCCTTGTTATCAGATCCTCACTCGCTGTTACTTTTTGTAGTTTTCATATGCCAATTAGTCTCCAAACTGTCTCCAATTTAACACTAGCTAAGGGGTTCTAGGCTCGACTACTAGACAAACACTATAGCCTGCAGTCTTGGGTTCTCCCAAGCTGTGCTCTGAGCAGAACCTGAGTGGGAGGGAGCAGACACTATGGCCTTATCTACATTAAAGGAAGAAGTCGATCTAAGCTAGCAATTTGAGTTACATGAATAGCATAGCTCAAATCAACATAGCTTAGAACTACTTACCGCGGGGTCCACACTACTTGACATTGACGGGAGAGACTCCTCTTATTCTTCTTGATGAGGTGGGAGTGGACCACATCTACCCTGACTGAACTGGCCTTGTCACCAGGTTCTCCACTTGTAAGGTTACTCCCTTCTCTTCATGTGCCAGTATATTTAGGCCTGTATCTGTAATTTTCACTTCATGCATCTGAAGAAGTGGGTTTTTTACCCATGAAAGCTTATGTCCAAATATATCTGTTAGTCTTTAAGGTGCCAATGGACTCCTCATTGTTTTTTTGCCTAAGTATCTTATTTTTGAGATCCTTGCTTGAAAATGCTGGGCATAACTTCTTAGTACCTCCATTTCCCAAGGTGTACAATGCCGATGATAATACTTACTTTATAAAGGATTTTCGGCTCTACAGAGGAGGAAAAAGAACTAGTTAATGACCAACTATTGCAATACTGCACTCCAGGGGAAGATCCCCAATGAGCTTTCATAAATATTGTGATCTTAAAGCTTCAAAAATCTTCTCTGGTATACATATTATAACCATTTTGTACAGATGGGGTAACAGGAGCTCAGAAAGGGCAGCTGGTTTGCCTGAGAGTACTTGAGAAGTCAGTGGCTATTCAAGGACTAGAACCCAAAACAGCTACTGACCAATGTTGTGTATATTGCAAGACTATTTTCCAGCCAGTTTGACTTTGTCACGCTTGGCAATTTAAAAATGTATTAAACATTTAATGTACTACAAACTTCTAATTATGCTTGTTTCTTCTCTTGTCAGATATATTACATAATTCGCTTTTATTTTGTTGAGGTTATTTATGTTAGTTAGAAACGCGTTCCCAGCCAACCACACCTAGCTTTCTGGAATTTTGAGTTACATAGGGCGATTCCTGTAGTTTGTGTGCTTTAAAATGCCTCCTAAAAGTCATCAGCGTACATTAAATAATACATCGAAAGGGAGTATATTGTAAAATATGAAGTTAAAATATTCCTAGGAAAGAAAATATGAAAAATAATTTCCTAGTAAGATGAGGTGCAGCTAAAATATGGTCAGTAACACTCAGTTTTTCCTGCAAATATGACATTAGCTAATACTGGCATTCTGGATTAGCAGGTCTAAATTAGTAGTTTACCTTTAGGTAAGTTCATGCAACACAATGAAACTTCTAAATAGTTTTGGAAATCATTTATATTGTTTTAAAGAAACCATCAGTGGTGATTGGTTCCCATGAATATCAGTAATTTTTGAGATATAGCTTATGATCTTTAATATACATTACAGATGCAGGGACAATGACACAATTTGTTGTGTAATTTACAAAGAAAAGTCCAGTGGTGTCATTGGCAACCATTGATCCTGATATAGGCATAAGAGGTGTACATCAAGACCTTTGATGCGTACATCTAGGCAAGGGTATGGAGGAGTGGAGGCTGCCCTAGACCTACCATCCCCCCGTTTAGACCACTGAGATAGAATCCGAAGGTCAGACAGGGTCCAAATGTTTAGTGCTTCAATGGTTGTAGCTTCTGCAAGAGAGCAGCAGACTAGAGCTGCTGCTGACTCCCCAAGGCCTCAGCAAAGGCACGCTTCCATCAGGGTGACATCCCTTAGCCTTAGTCCAACCAAGGAATACCCACAAGGCAGTGGAAGCTACGGTTTTGAGGCACCCTAAACTCACCTTACTCTGAAAGTCGCAACAATGTGGTATTTTATAGGACCTACCCCGCCATGAGTAGCCCCATCATCCTCCTCCAGTCGGATGATGTTTGCAGGCAGACCCTGGATCAGTGGTATAGTGGATTAAAACAAACAAACAAACAACTCTAGCATACAGCAGACTTGTGTGACAGTAATTGGTCAGAAAATATGCTTTAAAAAAATGGACTGAGAAGCTTTTAAAAAAAACAAAAAAAATTTTATATCCAGATAATTAATGGAATGTATGGGGGAATTGTGCTGCTGTTAAAGGGATTACATGGGTGTAAATTAAGCCAGAGAGTGGCCTTGCTTCTGCTGACCAATATGTTTAAAGACAGGAGGAAATCAGTTCCTATTTTATTTTTCTACCAATATTTGAGTGCAGGGACTAATAGCTAATGTCTGCATCACTAATACAGCGTATGGGATAGGCCTTCGTAGCATGCTCCCTCTGGACCAAATCATAGAAGATTAGGATTGGAAGAGACCTCAGGAGGTCATCTAGTCCAGCCCTCTGCTCAAAGGAGGACCAACCCCAACAAAATCATCTCAGCCTAGGCTTTATCAGTCTGATTCGCTGTACTCTACGAAAAGTCCTTTTGTTGTCATTAGGACATCTTTCAGAGTAAAGTACTGCTCAAGGATCTGACTCAGCATTAGTGAAGTAACACAGATGCCTGAACTCAGGCTTTAGCAGATTAAAATGGGAGTCTATTCACTTTCCAGGCTAGGAGAAAACAATGTTTTTTAGAAACATGTTAGCCAATATATTTTAGCTAACATTTTAAAATCTGGTCTAGACAATGCAAGTTTTTCACATGTGCTGTCTGTTTGTATCTCCAGCTAGCTAATGCTATTTGAAACACCACTTAGCAGCTCATCTACATATGGTTTAACACTTTTATTATCATATTAGTTGGTAAAGTCACCCTTTTGTATCCCTGTTCCCCAAGAGAGGTTATCATATCTCTGAGTTGAAATCCTGGCCTCATTGAAATCAACAGCAAAAGTCACATGGATTTCAAGAGTAGGGGGCAGAATTTCATCCCTATACTTGATTGTCCCCATTCCCCTCACCCCACCCCACAACCCTTTTTTTTTTTTTTTTTTTCAAAGGGAACCAGTTGTTTCAATAGTTTAGTGAGGCTCTTGGCAATGCTGACTAATGGAAGCTGTGAAATATCTTCCTCTTCCACCATTGAGAAATGTTATTCTGGAATCAAGGATATTAGGTTTGGGGCTATACAAGCTATTTTTTGTTTCAGTGAAATGTTGCACAAGGAACTGTAGTGCTCAAGCAAAGCTGTCAGCTCTACACTGGTTTATCATCTTAACTTCAGAGGCAAAACTTTTCATCCATTCAAGTGGGCAGTTTTTGCTTTCCCCTTCCTCTGTTTATTTGAGCTGTTATTTCACATGGTTCAGCTGGGAGAATTTGTGCCTCTCCAAATCCAATCACATTTTCTCATGAGGCAGGCTCACTGACACACCCCAGATACTGCTCTCCTACACGTTATGTCCACACTGCAATCACCGGTGCAATTGCAGCACAGGTAGGCATACGTGAATGAGCTACTGTGATGAAAAACAGCAGTGAAGACACAGGATTCAGGGCAGGTTGTACAAACCCAACTGCACCCCTGGGAACATACACACATTGCGAGCCTGTGCCAGGATCCATGCTGCTGTGTCTTCACTGCTATTTTTAGCTAGATTAAAGCTTGTGTGGATATGACTACCTGAGATGCAGTCATTCCTCTGATTGCAGGATAGACATACACACTGAAGTAGGAAAAGCAAAAGTCACCACAGCAAAATATTTGGTGACAGAGGGGCATGGGGAAGAACAGTTTCTGATTTGTGTAGGGCAGCAGAAAATAAGCTAATGAATGAATTAAAAAGAAACAAAGTTAATACTGGCAAGTGTGAGAATAAAGACTTTGTTAGAACAAATACCCCAATGTTTTACAAACATTCACTTTTAATTGTTTTTTATACAACCCATTGTCCGTTGAAAAAATAATTTCTGGTGAATAAGATGTTGTTATCCCTGGATCCTAACACAAGAAAGTCAGTGACATTGGCATACCATCTTCCCTGTATCCTCTTCTTTCACCGAAAATCTTTAAAAGACCAGGATCAGTTTTAGAAATAACAAGAGCTAGCTTGCAATAGAGGGACATTGCTCATTGAGGGACTGAGTGCTTTGGTACTCCCTGTGTCTGTGAAACTCAATCCAAAGCAATTTTATACCTACTGTAGTTGTCAGTGACTCAGAATCTGTGGAGAGTGTGATTAATGGTTCTGTTTTGGAACACCAAAGCCTTTTTTTAGCAGGGGAATTTTACCAATGAATCTTTCTATACAAGTCCCACAAACAAAATCTTGTTGCTGCAAGTTAGCCAAGAACTATAGGATCAGCAACATTATGGCAATTATGTATAGCTCCACCCACTAAACACAATACGTGCCAGTTCTTCTTTGAATTGTATCCCTATGGGTGCTCCACTTCAGGGTGTGTGCACGCCCATGCACTATTGATAGGAGATTTTCATCAGCAATGTCTGCAAGTCCACACCTGTCCTCTAAATAGCCTTGTGCTCTGGTATGAGGGTATACTGGGGGGAAGGGATAGACCTGCTGCCAGTCCAGTTCCTTTTCAACTGCGTGCAGCTCGAGATGGAGTAATGTGATGTCCTTTAGCCAGCCATGCATCTTGATCTCTCTCTTTTTCTTGTTCTTTTGGTATTTTCTTTTCTTTCCCCTGTTATTTAGCACATTTTTTGCTGGGCGGGGGGTTCCCTTCCCTTCTTTGTTTTTCTGATCTGAGCCTTTGTTTTTTTTCTGGCCGTGATCCATGGCATTAAGCACAAGTTCTACCCAAGACCTCTCAATCAAACTCTGCCAGACCTGCCACAGGTCTTTTCTCTCTGGTGACAGACATTCAAGGTACCTTCGCTGCCTGGGAGGAACACACATTCCCTCCAAATTCAAGATCTGCTCAGGATTTAAAAGCAGATTTAAGAAATTGAGGGAGGACTGACTAAAACTCTTGATGACACACTCTCTGCAGCCCACAGGATCCGAGTCCCCCCACCACTCCCCTCCATACCTCTCTGAATAACCTTGGATTTGGTTGCTCAGAGAGCCCTGGTGAATGGTGAAATGGTGCCCATTTCTGCTGTGGTGGTAAGCAAAGACCCTGGGGACCCTTTAAAACCACTCAGACCCCCAAAAAGAAAAGACCTCATTCCCCAGAATGAGATAATAGAAGAGGAAAGTCTCCCTTTTAGTCTGGATCTCAGGAAACCTCATGTCCTGATATGGGTACCCCTGAAGCTCTCATCCCCTCCTGTTTCATGACCATGTCAATAGCTGAGAAGACCACCCAATGTATTTAGAAGCTGTCAGGTAAACAATCTAGAATAGCATTGATGTTAGCTCCAACTCAGTGCCTTTGAAACACAAGGACTCTAGAGCCAAACCAAAACTGTCATCAGTACTATCTTCGTAGCCAGCCGAGAAGGATTCAGTGATTGCATTTTGACACCTGATCTCCAGTACCACCAGACATACTGACTCCTGATGGCCCCTGTCCAAGATCACTGGTACTGTCTGTAACCCTTCTGCCCGTAACAGTTGGCAGCAAAAAGAGCTGGCTTCGGTTTCTAGGGGTTCTGTTCCAATAGCACAATGCAAAACTGGCTCGAGCCCCAGTGACCTGGGACAAATAACATACCACACCCCTGGACACCTCTAAGAGGCAATACTTCTCTTGCAAGCACAGAGTTTGAGTGTAGCAAAAGCCTTTTAATAACAGAGAGAAACAATGCAGCCTTATGTTGGGGAAATACCACAAACAGGTTTCATAACACAAACCATGAGCAAAAAAAAAAAAGACCCACCCCAAGCAAATTGGGCCATGTCCTTTCCCTTTGGTTCTTGAGTCCAGCAACCCAAAAGTCACTTAAAGTCCCAAAAGTCTAACAAGCCCAAAGTCCAGCAACCCAAAAGTCTCTGTCCCTGGTCAGTGCAGCCCCAGAGTTCAAAAATTCATCTGCAGAGTTTTACCTCCCAGCCTGGGTGGAAATGGGGTGGGGGAAAGAGGTAAAGGGGCATCTTACGTGCTCTGACAGCCGACTGCTCCACCTCTCCGTGGGGTTCTGCTGAAGCCTACACCGAAAGCCGCTCCTCACCGCCAACTGCTCTTCTCCAGTAGCCATCTTGCAAGCCGCTCTGCTCTGGTAGCCATTCGGTGAACCACTCCTCTCTGCTAGTCACTCACTAATATATCTTCAGGCCCACCTACTACTTAACACAGTACCTAGTGATTTCAGCTTATAGTAGGGGAGCTTCAGTGCTGGTGCACCATTGGCCCAAAGTGAATTCAGCTCGGCACTCTATAACCAGATTCCTAATGGAATCAAAATTAGCTCTGATATTACACAGTGGAGAGAGGAAGGAGTTCAATTGGTGTTTAGGGTCCTTAGAAGGGGCCCACATCACCAGGTACAAATACCTATCCCCAGCTTTTTTCAATTCAATGGGTTTTGGAACCCATGTCCCTTGCTTAGCAAGTGCTGCTTAGTTTAGGGCAAGTCCCTCCATCATAAAATGCCAGGTACAGCTCTCTACTATCCCTGATTTACATAACCAGGATAACACCACCTTATTCGTCTTGCTCCAATAACAATGAGATTGGGGATCCCACAGCAGTCAAAGTGGCCATTGGGGCAAGCTAGGTAGGGTGGGTGTGCCCATGCAAACAAGATGAGCTCCAAAGTCCTTTTCCACAGCTCACCACCAGCTGTCAGGGTAGAGCCCATTCTAACTCTGGTTACGGGTCTAAGCTCATAATCCTGGAAGAGCCTGAATCACCATTCCTGAGGGGTACCAAGAGACACCATCCACTGGTACAATTCACCTCCTCAAGCCTACTTACCCTCCCATCCTACCATCTTCAAAAAGTGACCTGTCCTCCAGAATCAACATGGTCACCAGTCCCACACAAACTCTTCAAGAGACATTTTCAGCAAGTACCAACACATCCAGATCCTCTGGTACTGTCTCACCAGCCAAGCAAGTATCAGCTTCCAGTACAGATACAGTTTCGGACCTCTCTGGATCCTGTACCTGGTACTGACTCAATGACTGGTGCTGATACTATTTGCCCCAAAAATGGACATGCGGAAAGATGCCTCATCTGACTCCAAGGTACCTATACAATTCCATTCTTGCAGCTATACAATTCCATGCAATTCAAGCTATACAACTTGCAGCTATACAATTCCATTCTTGCAGCTTCCTCCCATGAAGATCAGCACTACAGATGCCTCCCTAACAGACTGGGAAAAAACTTCGCAGTTCAGAGCAAATGGACCCCTCAGGAGGCACTCTTCCATGTAATCCATATCAATGCTCAGAGAAGTTTGTTACTCTTTCCAGCCTTCCCACATCAGGACCACCTGATCAGAATAATGCTGGATAACAGAGCAGCACTGTATACAAACACCTCTATTAGTATTTGTAGACAACGAAGGCCTTCAACACTTTTAGTCATGAGGGTCTCTGGCAGATCTTGCACAAATTGGGATGCCCGCACAAATTCATCACTACTCTGCACTCATTCCACAACAGCAATGCTGGCCAGAGTGCTGGAAAATGGTGTTTCATCAGAGCCTTTCTTGGTGAACAGTGGTGAATAGGGCTGTGTGCTCACACCTACATAATTTTACCATTGTCTTTGGGGATCTGGTGCTAGATTCTTTTAAAGATCATGACCAAGGTATTTACATTAAATTCTGCACAGATGGCAGCATTTTCAGTCTCCAACATCATAGTGTTCACACTAAAGTGATTGATTTGCTCATCAGGGAGTTCCTCTTCACTGATGACTGTGTATTCGTAGCACATGTCGTTTAATCACCTGCTTTTCTAGATTGGCATATCAATCTGGACTCTCTATCAGCCTCAGGAAAACTGACGTGCTTTGCCAGCCTGCTCCATGAAAAATGCACTCTGTCCCCAAAACTGTAATTGATAACATACTACTTAACCCAATAGAATATTTTGCTATCTTGGCAGCACTTGGTCAAATAATACCATGATCAACAATGAAATCATGCAGCACATTTCTAAAGCCAGTTCTGCCTATGGTCAACTTTGCCACCCCGGTGGAATGCGAGAGGCATTCGACTTCATACCAAGATTAGTTGTTTATTGTGTAATTGCATTAAGCAATCTTCTCTATGCCTGTGAAACATGGACACGTGATAGCAGGCTCTTGAAGCAATTATAGCATTTTCACATGAGCTGTCTGTATCTCATCTGCAACATCAAGTGGTCAGACAGGATACCAAACATCAAAGTCCTGGTCCAATGTCTCATGATAAGCATTGAATTCCTTATCATACAGCCACAGTTTCACTGGTCTGCTCACTGGTACACATGGATGATACACAACTCAAAGCCATATTTTTTGGACAGTTGAAAATCGGAACACATGCTGGGAGATAAATGAAAATGATAAGGACACTCTCAAAGCTCACCTAAAAGCTGGCCAAGTCAGCTTGAACACATAGGAACCTGCTCTTGCCAACAGATGAGGATGTAGGGGACCTGTTGATCTGTGGTTAAAGCAAACATAAATAGCAGAACAGAAAAAGCCAAAAGAGATGTGTTAGCAAAGAAAACTGGCTATGGCAAAAACATTCGGCCCTGTCTACTCAATGCGTGGACACATCTGTGGATCCCTCTTCGGTTTACATTCACACAAGACGACACACTGAAACAAAATGACTCTCACATCCAGGGGTGAAAGTAAAATTTTTGATTTACCAGTGCGGGGGGAGGGCGCAGCTTCTCCCGAAAGGGGCGTGGCCTCTGACAGAAGGGGCGGGGCTAGGGAATCAGGAGTCCCCCCCCCCCGCTGGTTAGCCGTTCCTTTTGCCCCTCTCCCCCGTCAGCAGCTGGGGGTTGGGCGCAAAAGGAACAGGGACCTTGAAGTGCTGCTGCGGCAGTGCTTTAAAGGACCCGGCTTAAAGTGCTGTCGCTGCAGCGCTTTAACGTTGCTGCTCTTTTTGCGCCGCCCCCCATCTGCAGCCCTGCCAGGTCCCTACTTTGGGGGGCTGGGTAGCTGCTCCTTTTTGCCATCGGTGGTGGTGGTGGCGGCGGCGGCGAGGGGGGTGGGGTGCAGAAGGGGCAGGGAGGTTAAAGCGCTGCCGCAGCAGCGCGTTAAGCAGGGTCCTTTTGTCGCTTTAAAGGACCCGGTTTAAAGCGCTGCCAGGGCAGTGCTTTGGCATTTCTGCCCCTTTTGCGCTCCCCGTTGGCAGCCCTGCCAGTAGGGACCTGGCAGGACTGCAGATGGGGAGGGCGCAAAAAGAGCAGCAACGTTAAAGCGCTGCAGCGACAGCACTTTAAGCCGGGTCCTTTAAAGCGCTGCCGCAGCAGCACTTTAAAATAAGGCGGTAGGGGCCGGACAGGCTTTTTACCGGTACGACGTACCGGCCTGTACCGCCTTACTGTCACCTCTGCTCATATCTCAACTATGATGGGAGACTCCAGTAACTGACAACGTGTTCCATCAATCTACAAAAAAGAGCAAGATCCCAGTTCTTATGTACCAAATCCATAAAACTATGGAACTGGTGCTTATTATTTATTACACCACAGGCAGATCCCAGCGGTTTATCTACTAGAACTAGAGAACACAGTGGAGGATTCCCTCAGTAGGCATTTCAGCATCGATCCTGAGTGGGAGATGAAAAAGGTGGTGTTCTGAAAGATATGGCTTACCTGGAGTCATCTGGAGACAGATCTTCTTGCATGCTGTCCAATAAGAAATACTTGAAGGGAAGGCATGGCTGCAACTCAATGGGATATCCTTGGCCTTATGTATTGCTATACACTTAATCCCTGATGTCTTTATTGCTCAAGGTCCTAAACAAACTGGAACAGGAGAAATTAGTAGCCATCCTCATAGTACCATAATGGTCGAGACAGGAGTGGTTCCCAGCGCTGGTTCACATCTCTACAACTGTTTCTCCACCTTCCCCTAACAGTGAATCTCCTCACCCAAGAGTCAGGATTCAGGGCCAACTCAACATCTCAGCACTTCACTTCAAGGCATGGCTACTAGTATTGCTTCCCAGAGGTACAAACAGTATTGCTGAAAAGTAGAAAACCCATTACAAGGAAAACTTACTTGTAGAAGTGGAAGCGCTTCCAGGCTTAATGCAGCCACCAATCCAACTTCCTCTCAAGTCTCGTATGACACACACACTCAATTATCTGCTGATAAACACCACAGATTTATCACTGAGCTTCATTAAGGTTCACCCAGTTGCCATCACAGCTTTTCACTCCTTCCCTGCCATTAAGGGTTTTTCAGGCTTCACTCACCCAACCATTACAAGGTTTGTTACAGGCCTGTTCAATCTCTTCTCTCCTGTCAAGGAGCCAATTCATGACCTGTAATGTTCAGTGTGTTGAAGAAACCCCCATTTGAACCTATGGGGAACTGTTCCCTCCTTCATTTCTCCCTTTATATACGCAGACAAGAAATTGATTCAACCATAACTGATTAAACAGTACCTTTACTGATGTTAATAAATAAAGGTCAGCTTGTGATAGGCTTTCAGACACTGAATAGTTCCTTATAGAACCAACTGTCTCATTAAAACCAATGGGTCAAATTATGGATCAAACGGATATTAAATATGAAACCGTGCATCAAAACTTGGTCCACAGATATATTATAGTCCTGTATACTCAGAACTGTATTAAATATACAAATATGCAAATGTAATATGCTCATGCTTGTAGTGTAAAGATGTGCTAGACAGACAACTTGTTGCAGAAATATATTACTTGTTTGGCAGGGTATGTTGCTTTTCACACATGATAAAACATGAAATGGTTGACACCCACAAAATTCCCCCAGGTCCCATTCAAAACTGAATCAAAAGCTTTGATGAGAGAAAAACATGTGTTTATTTAACTAGAACAAATTTCTATCCAGCATGAGTACTTATATTTTCTCTCATTACAATGAGAAGAGGGGGTGAAATATGTGCAATAATAGTTTTTCTGTGGGAAATGGGAGAACAGATTTACATTCATATGTCAAATTCTGCATCCTGTGTAACCCCACTGATGTCACTTAGATTGCATAAGGCGTTAGTGAAGAGGTAGCCTGAAATTACTGTAAATAGCCACACTATTCATCATAGAAGGAATTTTATAAGTCAGTAGATCAGACTTGAGAAAGTCAAAGATTTCTAGAAAACAATATCCTCAAATAATGGCTGCTACCGAGCTCCAATTTTAGGTGCCCACTTTGAAATACCTTACTGACTACCCAAGGACACAGAGCAGTGGTCCAGCATGGCTTCCACGGACATCAATGGAAGCGTACCATTCATTTAACTTCTGTGGGAGCAGGCCTGAGCCTACATTTGTGGCTGAGCTAGGAATAGAACGCAGTGCTCCTCACTCTTGACAGGTCAGTATTTGAATCCCAACCCCATTCTTTCTGTGAAAGTGGGGCAATTGGGGGTAGGTTTCCTGAGGATATAGGAAGGCAGTATATACCTGCCAAAGGGAATTTATGATGTAAGCTATATAGGTCAAGGAATTGGAATTTTTCTCTGCTTAAGTATAACTCTTTACCTTCTGCAAGACAAGGTCTGTTGGACTGATGACTGCTGTTCCTGGGTTCTCTCGTGGCTGGTAGAATCCCATTATAGAAATTTCCTCCAAACTGTGTATTCTAGTCTAATTGATGTCCTCTGCTTTGCACCAGAAAGGTTTCCCCTCTGTGCTGAGAGTTTTTCTTGGTGATTGCATCAAGGGGAGGGACCTTTATTACAGTCACCAGCTCGTTGACGGGAAGCAAGGCAGGATCATTTCAAATGCAGCAGAGAGCAAAAAGAAAACAAGGTTGGAACTAAAGGTGAAGAAGCCCAGACACTCTTCTAGAGTCTCACCCCATGAAGTGTTGAGTGGCACGCACAACTTCATGTGATTGGGCCCCAAGAGACACTGAATACAACATCGTGGGAGATTTTAATATTTTGCTGCTTTAAACAGACATGACAGAGGGTTAGAGGCCTAGTTCTACAACATTTATTCATGTGAGTAATCTCATGGATTAATGAGATGCTTTCCAGGAATGTGTGTATGAGTTGTAGGAATGGACCATAACAGGACAAATCAGAACGAGTCAAAGTACAGACAAAGGGAGTGGGTTAGTGAGAGTTTCTGTCTTCTGAGTGTTTGTACTCTACTCTTTACTTGGCATTTACAGTGAAAGATTGTTGCTTTTATTTGCATCTGTTAGGCACTGGCCCATGTTTGCAAACTAACAGCCCACTGCCTGGGTTATGATTTGGTATCCTTAAAGCAAGGTAGAAAGAGAAAAATTAAACTGCTGAGAAAGAGAATTGGCTGAGAAATGGAGAATTGTCCAATTTACCTTCCCATGAATCAGTAAGTAACAAACTTGGCACATATGCTAATGTTTTGATAATTTTGGACACCCGAAGGGAAGCAGATAACTAAATCTGAAGAGAAACTTTACTTCTTTCATGATAGAAAGTGTACCTGTTAAGTTATATGCTAGGCCAAGCTGAGACATGGCCCTGTCGTCTCTGAAATGCTGGCTATACAGCATAGGCTACTAGATTGGGTAACCTTTGCTCACTTTGGAATACACTTATACAGATGAGTAGTTCCATTGATTTCAATAGAGCTACTCCTACAAGTG
Source organism: Dermatemys mawii (assembly GCA_007922305.1). Taxonomy (NCBI): domain Eukaryota; kingdom Metazoa; phylum Chordata; order Testudines; family Dermatemydidae; genus Dermatemys; species Dermatemys mawii. Next base: position 20,864,418 of record ML677363.1, on the reverse strand, counting down.
GATTCTTTCCACTGAGAGTAAGTTGCACACTTAGCCTGTGTGCACGCTGTGTGTGTGTGGGTGTAATGTTTTGAAAAGTTGACTCTACACTCCAGGCTGTGTTTTGCCTTCAGAGTGAGTTTATTTTGGGGTATTCTTTTAATCATGTATGTGCACATGAACATGCGCACACACGTACATACATAAGGACTGAATGAAGACTAAGAGCTAGTTTGTACCTTGCTGTTCTGCATGTGAACAAAACAATAGGTACAGCCTCCCCAGCCATCTACTCTCTGCCTCTCCTTACAGCAGGATTGAATTCGACGCTACATCTTACAATAGAGGTAGTGAAGTTTTGAGAAGTTACTGTGCTAGAGGATAACCTTCTTCCTATTAGTGAGAAAGGTAAATTAAAGCAGATTATTCACTCTTTATGGAGTGCAGATTTGTTTTAATTGATAGAGATTTACACTCAAATGCCTCCATGCAGATAGATAAATATGTATATTGAACCCCTGCATTCCTTTAATCCAACTCCATAGTGAAAAATTAAAACCCCATCATTTAGGTGTGATAGTTTGCTAATACACATACCAGACTCATTTTGAAAGCCAGCCTCCTATGCATAGTAGATTCCTTCCTTAAAACTTATTTACTCTAGATTGCCAACAGGAAATGATACATTAAAAGTAAAAAAACAAAACCCTCTAAATTCTAGTCCATCCCATATTCTCAGTTTCTTTATTAGACTGTAAATTCTTTGGGGCAGGGACTGCCATCACTTGTATGTTGCCCACTGCAGGGTATATTGTGCACATACTACTACTACTAATTAAAAAAACCATGAGAGGGGAAGGTCCATGAAAAAAATCAAGTTGTGGCCGATCTGCAGTGGAGAATCTCTCCATGTTTCGCATTCTGAGAAGGGGCTGGCCCCATCATTGGTAAGGTGGAGCATGACCTCGAAGCCTTGCCTATGCTGGAGAGTCACAGTAACATTGAGAATCCTGGAGCTCTCCAGTCAGACACAACTACGGGCAGTGCTATAGCTCTGAACACGTTCAGACTCCCTAGCTCAACCTGGCTGGTGAACTGTGGTTATGGCTTTAGGTGCCCCTCCAGCTGCCTTCATTCAGTGGTTAAACAGAGCAGTGTGGCTGAAGTTCCATGTGGCAAAGAATTTTGAAAGATGGCTTCATTCTGGCTTGGAATAAAACCAGCATATGATAAAATACTTTGTGAAGGAAAAATCTGAAGAAGAAAAAAAAAACCCAAAGTTTTTTCTCTTCCAACTATTTATAAATTGTTTTATATTGTTATGAGCTGGGTTAAATCTTGTTATGGTTCAGTTAAAACCTCATTGAAGCTGATGTGTGAATTTATCCTTCACTTAAGGTAGTAGTAAGATTTAGAACTAGAATAAGGCCTGATAGACTCTACCTGGAAACTAGCACCACAGGGGATGGAGGGTTCCACTGGGTATTGCTCTGACCAGGTGGGGTCGAAGAAAATATCAGACTCCATCATCAGTTTCTATTCCCAAGTCTCTGAACTTTGACTTAGCTGCTTGAATCAAAGAGGTAACAATATGTAATGCACATTTTTAAAACAAAAAGTCATTTCAAAATGAAAATTTTCAACATTTCAGTCAAAAAAAGTTGCATTTTGCTTTCCCCTCACCCCTCCAACAACATTCTGTTAAAATGGACCCAGTTTTGCACAGCATTTTGATTCTGATGAAACAGCTTGTTCTGACAAAACATGGGTCCCCCGATTGTAGTTTTTCTGAGCAGCTCTAACAGGAATGCAGCTGCCTTTCCTTTGCAAAAGGTGGCATCTGGCTGTTCCATCTTTGAGTGGAACCTCGCAGAGCCTCATTTATAAATCAACTGTGAGCTCATGAATTTCCTCAAATGCTGCTTCTTTCCGTTCCTATGCCACATACTACAATCACGGGGTGAAGCACTGTGTCTTACTCCTGCATGACATTAAAAGTGACATGATCACTACTCAACGTGAGCACTCCCATTTTGACCCAGGTTATGTGAGCCTTGAGCATTGTTAATCTCATCAGGGTTTGGTTTTTTTCTGGCTTATATAACACCACTCAGGGAGAAACCTGCCATGTAGGACAGCTGGTCTATAGCTCTGTGACCAGGTGCCATTTTAGAAAAAATCAGGGAGCAGGAGGCAAATTCCCTGCTTCCACTTGCACACTGCAGCTGTAGATATTTGTGGGGGGTTAGTGGGCCACTCTCATTCTGGAGGGTGGGGGGCAATGATGTGGTACATCAGCCCTCTCCCAGGGTGTGGAGGGAGAAGTAGGCTGGGGAGGGGGCATCTCAGTGATGGCCAGCCCAGGAGAGGGATTAGGGCCCAATTCACTCCACACTAAACTCCAGCCCAGGCTGCCACTGGGGAGAGGCAGTGGTGCTGACAGTGCAGTGATTAGGAACCCTAGCCTGGTCAGCCCAAGGGCAGCCCCACTGGCTCAGGGGAGACGCTGCAGCACCAGCTAGCGAGGAGCTTTGAAAAGTCTGGCTGAGGGGACGGGAGGGAACCAAGGACTGGGAAGGAAAACCACCCCTCTGTCCCACAGCAAATAATGCCCTGCTCTGTGCTTGCTCCTTTTAGCCACACCGCCTCGAGAACACATTGTGATCATGAATGGGCTAGAGGCAGTTGTGCTGTGGCCAGAGCACATCTCTTATCCACATGGCACCATGCACCTATTACACAGGATTGTCCCTAACCCTAGTGTAGGAACAAGGGAGTATCCAGCACTTAGAAGCACTTCCCTGTCATGCTGGTGGCCTGTGCAAGAACCAGGCTCCTGCACTTGGTAGGTACAAGGACCACACTTCCCATTATAAGAGTCTATTTTCAGTTGCTCATGACTTTGCCAAACTTTGCCCAGTCAGATTGAAATTTTCCATGCAACATGTAATCCTGAAGCAGATTTAAAAAACAAAACAACACATTCCAGTTTTAAAATTTCAGCTGTTTTGAAGAATGGGATTAGGGGAAAATACATTGCTCCCATGTTAAAAATGTTCTAATCTTTTCATTGAGAAGCTTTGCTATCTCTCTGCTTTGGAGCAAAGGATTTAAGATTTTTTGCAGGGAAGGAAAGTGGGCACTGTCCTTTTGCTAATCCTGTGTTACTCTACCTAAACTTGGCCAAGTTATAAGTCTCTAAAAATAATCTGTTTGCACATGTCAGGAGAGACTTGTTAGAGTGTGGCAGTAACATTCTTTAAAGATTCCATCTGAACTGAGTATACTCCATCCTAGGACTAAAGGGGCTGAAACTGGACAATTGCTCCTTCTGGCTGCCGGAGGCTGCTAGGGAAAAATTCTGTGGAATTGTGTGATTAAAGACTGTGATCATAATGAATATGCACAAAAGGTCAATTAAGATTACAGGACCTACCTTAATTCTGCATTTCCTAACTTTTGAGTGTTTGATTCAACTTTAACATTCTTTTAACACAATTTTTGTGGATGTAATATCTGTATAAACAATAACAAAGCAATAGTAACTAAAAGAGTCAAGAGAATTCTGACTGTAGATAATACTTATTTCCTATAGTGGTTACACTTACTAATGAACATTGCGTATCCAAATATTTGCATGAACCATACAAGTAAATCTGAAACAATCATCTCAAATTTGAGGCGCTTATTTCATTGTATCAACACACTCAGTGCAGAAATTGCCAAGTATGTGAAAGTGTGGCTTAAACAATATCTGCTATGGTATCATTTGCCAACAACGGTAATCTCTGCAATTGCATGTGGTTCTTTCAAAATAAAGCATGTAATGGAATACGTGGAATACATATTAACGCTCAATTATGGAAATAACTTTGCGCATGTAAAGTATGGAATGTACTTCATTAAGTTTATCAGGAAATTAACAAAACCCTGTGTTGGACACACGTATTACAGCTTCTTGCCAAGACAGTGTGAAGATGAAAGCTGAAAGACATTTCTGGATTTCATACTTGCAGTGAAGCTGAAATTTTGTGAATATTTACAGAACTTTCTGAAGATTTTATAAGAGTAATTATATCTATTTTGTATAGCACTTGTCATCAGTAGATCTCAAAGTGTTTCATAATCTGTATTATATTTATCATCACAACACCTCTGTGAGGTAAGGAAATATTAACATCCTCATTTTACAGATACAGCAGGGAGGGATGCAGAGGCTAAGGGACTTGAGAGAGGTTATATAGAAAGTCTTCGGCATAGCAGGGAACTGAATCCTGGTCTCCTATGTGGTAGGCTTTTACCCTAACCACTGGACCATTCTTCCTGCATGTCCCATTTTGTGGGGTCCCTTCTGTAGATCAGTATGTAGGAGTTCAGTACTCCACACTGGATGGGGTTGGCCTGTGGGCAAGCTATCGGGATGCTTGTCACTGGAATCTTAGGCAGGAGGGTTTGCTATTGATAGCGCCTATGGTATGGTGGAGCCACCTGTCTTGTTGTCTAGATCATTTGATCATCAGTGCTAGCCTTAGGGGACACGAGGCACTCTCCTGTTAGTTTTTCTTCAGGTAAGAAGCGCTACATGCTGATTTAAATTAAAGAGGCACATTTCATCTATTATTAAAAGTCTGCATTGCTAATATGTAAAATGTGCATCACCACTGCACTGTACAACCAAAGCAAAACAGACAGAGGAAGAATCTTTCCTTATCTGTACAGGCAACCCAGGAAATCCTAACACTGCTGCTACTGTTCACTGAAAACTATGCTAATGCCCTTGGTATTTGTCTGAGGTATTTCTAAGGCAGGCTGCTGTCACCTTTGTATCCAAGGTAGCATTAAAGGCAGCATTGATCCTGACCAAAAGAAGGCACATTTTCTCAATGGCCCTTTTTTTTTCTGAACTGCATCCCAAATTCACACTGGAAACTTTGTGATGAATAATTAAAATCCAGTAACTATAATCAATTCACACATTCTGCTTTCCCATTTTTTAAAAGGAAAAAGAATATAGCAATTAAAAATGGGTGGGAACCAAAATCTCAGATCTAAACACTCAGACTAGGAATGTTCAAGGCCAAATACATATTTTTGTGGCTCAAACCCATCATTAATAGTAATAAATATCTCTAGGGACTCAGCAAAAGAAAACCCAGTTTGTTCTAAAAATATTTCATTTCAGGTGCAACTGAGTTATTAAAAAAATCAAAAAACAATTCAAGATATATTTCCTAAACTTTACTTAATTAGAGCAGTTATGAATTTTCATTGCCCCAGGTTACATAATTTACAGGAGTAGATTTAATTTGCTGCCTAAGTCAAAGATCTCATGTCCCTACAAAGTTATGCTCATCTGGAAGGAGCCTGGCCAGTCTGAGGAATTGCTGAGCTTACAACCTTACTATTTGTCCGTCAGTATACTTGATCAATGGGTTTTCCAACATTCAGGAAAAGAAATGTGTATGACTGAAAGGTAGTTAGTTCTTTTGTTGCAGCTTGGCCATAGTTCATGATATACACATTAATAAACTGAGTTTTCTGCATTTGGACCATGATCCTTTTGAAGTTAGTGGAAACATTCCCATTGATTTTAGTGTGGATTGCATCAGACCATTAGTAAACTGGCAGCACATTGAGTTAGGAGGGAAAGAAATTGAACTAGAGCCTCAGTGTGGAGAATGGGACATATATAGCTGTAACTTATGATGTATGTGTTATGATAAGCAGTATCTTGAACAGAATCCAGGAATATTTCCATCATCTACATATACAGCCATATAACATTCCACATAACATTCCACATTCCATATAACATTCCACATTCCATATACAGCCACATAACATCCAGCTCTTAACATTGCTTTGATCATTGTCAAAGAACCTATTCTTATCAGAGTCGGCGTTGACCTGACTGAGCTTCTACAATATTCAGAGAAGTCTGAGTCCAATCAAGGCAGTTCCAGTTACATTCTACAAAGTGGATTTGGCAGGAGTGAAAAACGAAGACTCTGACATCTGTTAGAATACTTCTATGTACACGTGGAGAAATAGCTAAAGCCAGCGAGCTCATAATCTGCTCAGCAAAGGTAGCTTCCTTAAGCTCTTTTTAACCATGTTTTATGACGTTGATTCACTAGGGTTTCAGATACTGAAATCCAACAAATATTTACCCATGCCTTAAAGTAAATGTGATGATCTATCTCCAAAGATAAAAGGCTAGCCCCTTAATCAGCAGCACCTGCTATCTTATTTTCTTTCCTTTTCAGAAGAAAAATAAAAGGTGATCATACAGTCAAAAGCTATTTCATTTTTCAGTCTTATACTGGATAGCATAACAAAAAGGCAAGAGGGAACTGCTAGATTGCTGGAACGCATCCCATATCCACCACTGAAAATAAAAGACATTTCACACATTCATTTTAGAAACAAGATTTTTTTCCTATTACTGATAAAATGATAAAAATAGACATAATATTATATAGACATAAAATAGACATAATCCCCTCTCACCCAGATTGGTGTCACAAATAACCCAACAGGACTTGAAGACTTCATCATAAATAGTAAAATGAATACCCCACAATGAGCTCCTCAAGTCCTTCATACAATGTACCTTGCAACATGCCCTGAGTTCAGCAGATTTGGCTCTGTTGGACCAAAGGCAGGGAACAAGTTCTAGAGCCTATGAGAGTACTCCTATCATTCAGGGAGAGAATTAGGACTTCTCTTTTAAACCAAATGGCTAGTAGCTTGAATGCCTCTGATTTCCCAGCCCCTAATGAAAGCTTTTCATGCTTTGAGACCATATTTCTAGAACGAGACATGACAGCCTGAGACAGTTTGGAAAAACGTATATAACTTATACTTGCCTAAAAATAAATGATTGCTGGTTAGGTCTTTAAAAACCCTTCCCAGAAGTTATGTACCAAACATTTCATGCCATTAACAGTTTTAGTAACAACTTATGCATGCAGGAGCCATCTGAAGCTAACTAAGAAAATGAGAATCTGTCTTGAGCCCGCTTTAGTTCTCAGTACTCTTATATGGATGCCGTAACAGATGAATTTGCCCATATAGCAAAGAGATACTTTGTGCTTCTTCTACTACAATCAGCCAACTGCTTCTCTACCCTTCAGGGAAAAAGGATGTCCAGAAAAGAAGCTCCAGAAAATTTACTGAACAAAGCAGGGAATGCTTTGTTCACATATGGGCTGGAAATGTAATACAAATCCCATTTAGTGATCATTCGCCCTTCATCAGAAATAAATTGTGGTGATTTATCTATATAGGTGTCTATGTTTGTATGTAGAGGAAATAAAGATGGGAGACATGGATACCAAAAACAGTCATACCCAGGTATTAAAATAAAGACAGGCCTAATCCCATTACTTTCTCTGCAGGCTCTGAGCAACTCCTGTGGACTTTATTGAGAGTTATCATGTTCTGCAGGATCTGGTGTCCTAAGGAAGATAATAAAAGGTGCAGGAAGAAAGACTCAGCTGGGGGGTGAGGGGGATCAGCATCCACATGCAGTACCAAGGAGTCCCTTGATTTTGTTTACTAAATTAATTACATATGCCAAATCTCCCTAAATAAATCAAAATGTTTGACAGAGGGATTTTGCTGTCAGCTAATATTTTAGCTCTCTGGAAAAGCTGGTAAGCAAGATGACATATGTGAAGTAATTCAGAGTTAGATTTAATTTTCTTAGTTTATCCAGTTGTATTTGAAGGGGGCTCCATTCAGTTCTTGCAGATGCATACCACAAATTCCACAACAGCCAGTCTAACTAAATATCCCCTCACCCTCAGACTGGTGTCACAAATTGGTGTTACCAGATTGATGTTACCTGAATCTGAATCTCTGGTTAATAAATTCTGTAGCTCGAGTTAGCAGAACATTTTCACCCAAGATGAATGTCTCTTTCTACTGTCAGTATATGAATTTTTTATTGTCTTTATCTGTTCAAGTGTTGGTAAACGTTATGGATGTGCAATGCCTCCAGCATGCCCACCGCTTCAGCCACGGTGACTTTAAGCATCCAGCAGTCACCTGCTATGCACAGGAACATTACCCTGTGCTAGGAACTGCCTGTCTCATTATGTTCATTGTTCAATGCACTAGTCTTTTAATATCTTTAGAAAAACATCCTCTCCTATTTAAGAAAATGCCATGTCAAGAGTTACCGTATATGTAGGGTATGTCTACATTTCGAGCTACAGGTATGATTCCCAGCTCACATAGACACAGTTTATACTCAGTCCTTATTGAAGCAAACTCCCCCAGAAACTGCAGGCTTTGACCCATCCTATTTAAATAAGCTCTTATGTTCAATGGAACTCTTATTCATGTCATGTATCTGCTTCTTGTGAAAGCCAGAAAGGTATATATAGACAGCCTGTGTGACTAATAAGTACTATAAATCTAGCACTAGAAGCTTTACATTTAATTCAGATATAAACAAGCCACCATATCCAAACTGAAAAAGTATTATCTGCATTTCTTTTCACTTGTTGCAGCTGATATTGCTGAAGAAATAGGGCCCACAAACAAGTTATAGAACAAAATTAATAACTTTCAGAGAGAAGAGGGCAGGATCTGCAAAAACTAGTTTAGTCTTTCACAGTTTTGTTGTACTTACCCAGGTAAATATCTAGTGGTCTTCCCTTGACTTCCAAACCCACACACACTAAAAGAAGCCTGTCCATGGCTATCATATCAGTAGGCACCGTACTGGCTTTAAGATTTGGGGAAAAAAGCAGCGAGATGTTTCTGTCACGTTACTTCAAACTTAGTTGGCTCCTTTAACATTGGAGATGGGGTGTAGGAGTGTGTATTTTTAGGCCATTATCAGTCTCCTCAGAAAAAGTGAAGTCCAGGTGTCTGTGCAGGGGTCTGTGCATAGACAGCAATTAAAAAAAAAAAAAAAAAAAGTACTCTAATTAGCTAGGAGCCCGTTAAATGATCTGCTCCCAGCTGTCATGAGGGTTGTATATTTTAGGTTCTGTTCTCTTCCTTAGCTCTAATTTTTAACTGTAAAATCTGGAAACACCAGCAGTATTATGTAATACAGCAGCTGAAAATAGGCAGTGCATCCCTCTTCTCCAACCTTACAAAGAGTGGGGACATCTGCTATGGAAACTGAATAAAATACAGGGGCATAAAAGCATCACAATCACAAGCGTAAATGTTGAATGTATTATCCTCATTCTCCTCTTCAATTTCTTAACCCCCTTTTCCCATAGTGCCCCATTCGATCCCTCTTCAGACCACTTTTTTACTTTTACCCCAATTCTATCAACTTTTCTTTTTTTTCTTTTAAGCAGAATAGCTTTCCCTCATTTTCTTATTAACTGAAAATTCCATGATCTGCCCCTTCATCTCTCCCATTTTACATATTCTCTTCTCCCGTGCTCCCTTTTCTTCCTTCACTCCCATTTTTATTCCCGTTCTGCATTCCATTGTCTTCTCCTTCCCACATCAAATCTCTATTACTCCCTCTCCTCTTCTGTAGCTTTAATCAGCTCCACTCTGAAGTCTCAGAGTGGTTAATTGCTTCCTTATGGTGGGGAGTAGAGCTGTGCTAAACAAAGCTTAAACTAAACTGGGAGACTTGGTATAAAAAGCATCATACTAGGCAAACTCAAGAGCCACAAACAGAGGCAACTAACAGGAAAGTTTTGAAGGTGTCGCTGTGAACTTTGTGGTTGGAAGTAACAGAAATTGGTGAATGATGCTTTGGAGACCATAGTGTATCATGGTCTCCAAAGCATCATGAAAATGTAACCACACCGTGGAGCCTGACCTATAGAGGAAAATGGGAACACGAAGAATCCAAACTACAGCTCCAGTTAGACAGTGTAGCAGCATTTCTGACTTTTCCTGTTTTGTTCTTTGTTATTTATTTTTTGTCAGAAGCTCCACATTTTCTACGGGGCAAAACATTTTATAACCAGTTCTAATTGTTATGCCCACTGTGATACAGGAGGGCCAGGGAGCAGTGGTAGAGTGGTTGAGGGGAAATATATAACCCCTAGGCTGATTAAGGCATGGTTCCCTGTAGACTAGGGAGGGTTTCTTCAGGTAAATTGGAGCACCCGCGGTCAATTAAGGCCCTGTCAGGAACCTAATAGGCAGTCAGAGGAGGAGGAGAAGGAAGGAGAAAGCACCAGTGCCTGGATTTGTATTGTGAGATTTGAAAGATCAGAGAACTAAAATAAAGGAGACCCTGCCCTGGCAGGGCCAGGAGACTCCCTTTCCCCAGCATCTAAGGATCAAGGGTAACCCCACCCAAGGAGGGGAAGAGGGTAAGAAACCCGCAGGGGTTGAGAGGGGCTGGGACTCAGAGTGAGGAGCAAACCCAGACCCCTTCCCCGCTTCCCTCCTCTACCACCCTGACAGGCCACTAGTGGGGCCCTCAGTGCCCAAGAGCAGGGGCAAGAGATGATGTCTAGCCTCTCCCCGCCCAAGAAAAGCACAGGGCCCATATAAACACCAGCCATCTTGTCACACCACATAGATTCATAGATTCCCAGACCACGTAACACAGGCCATAGAATGTCCCCAAATAATTCCTAGAGCAGATCTTTTAGAGAACCATCCAGTCAATTTCAAAATTGTCAGTGATGAAGAATCCACCACCATCCTGGCTAAATTGTTCCAACCATTAATGACTCCCAATGTTAAAAATGTACACTTTAATTTCCAGTCTGAATTTATCTAGCTTCCACTTCCAGTCATTGAACCACATTTATACCTTTCTGTGCTAGATTGTAGAGCCCATTTTTAAATATTTGTACCCCATGTAGATATAGACCGTAATCAAGTCACTTTTTACCCTTCTCTTTGTTAAGTTCAATAGATCAAGCTCTTTGAGTATATCACTATAAAGCATGTTTACCAATCCTTTAGTCACTCTTGTGGCTCTTCTCTGAACCCACTCCAGTTTATCAACATCCTTCTTGAACTATGAACACCAGAACTGGACACCAGTGTCAAAATGCAGTGGTAAAAACACTTTACTTCTACTTAAAACTCCTCATTTATACATTCCAGGATCAGATTGGCTGTTTTGTCCACAGCATTGTACTGGGAGCTCATGTTCAGATGATTCTCCACCACAACCCCCAAATCCTTTTCAGAGTCTCTGCTTTCCAGGACTGAGACCCCCTGTCCTGTAAGTATGGCTTGTATTCTTTGGTCCTCTCTCTTTATAGTTAGGGGGGGAAATGTAAGTGACATGACCACAGAGGAAGTAAATGTCAGAGCCAGGATTAGAACAGAGAAATTTCTGTCTTGCATTGCTGTTCTTAGTATACTACACCATGCTTCTTTCCATACTATTGAGCTTTGCCTAGAGGCCAGAGTGGTTTGTCCGAGTCAGCTAGGTGCTGGAAGGGAGGCTGTGTCAGCCCTAGTATTATAAGTGCCACCCTCCTCAGAGTCAAGGATTTTTATTTATTGCTGTCTCAGAACACAAAAGACCCACAGCTATTGTTGTTCAAAGGCCCAAAAAAGCCAGCCTTGAAGAGACATTCTGAATAACCTATGATTTTTAAGGAAAAAACCCACCATAACAAAACATTCACTCACCACAACAAAAAGGGCTAGAGTTTTACATTATTAAAAAACCAAAGATGTTACCTCCTTTAGCCCTGAACAATTGCCAAAATTCAGGTTATCCGATTCCCAAGGGAAGATTAGTGAAGATTTCATACCTGAGCTGCAGAACTGAGGTCTAGACATCCTTTGCTGCTGCTTTTGTACAGCTGTTGGCTGAGAATGAAGAAGTGGAAAGAGATTCATGCCACTAAGCCTCTTTACCTGCTTTGCAGTGGGCTTTTATTTAAACCTTAAGAAGAGGAAACCCTTCTAATTAATGTACCGAATTTTGGCTAGAAGATTCTACTAATGTAGCTCATCCCTTTGGCAGCAAAAAAGCAATTTCCCAAAACTGAGTTTTAAATTTTAGTGTTGTTTGAGTTATAACTCTGCCTTCAACAGGGCTGTAATGAAAAGAACATACACCTACTTAAAAAATTACCTGGCACATAGTGCCCAGCCAAATTAGTGCTAAGCCTCACCAATTAACAATTCACATAATGCTGTTCATAGCTGATAGAAATTCCATCTCATTCCTTAGCTTCAGATAAGTGACAACATCAGAACCAAAATAGATTGTGGAAGGTAAGAGACTTGTAGTGCATTTGTATAATATCCTGTCCAGAAACAAAGCAAATATTCATGCAGTCATTAAAAGGAAGATACAGTGAAATAGCCTTCAGTTATGGACAAATTTATTTCTGCTCATCAGTAATCTAATTGTATCTTCCTTAATGCTGTTATTTTGCAACAAACAAGTAGTGATTTCACCTTTGGGTGCCCTTTACTCTGTGAATTGATATAAGAAGAAATACATCCATTTCACTTAAAACTGCTTGCATAAAACACTCTTGTGAATGAAAACATCTCCCACCCCCAAACAAATAATAGATGTGTCATATAAATTTAATGAAAACACATGAGGGAAACAGTAGGGCACTACCAATTTCACAGCTGTGAAAAATGCATCACAGACCATGAAATAAGCCCTTTCCCATGAAATCTGATCTCCCGCCGCTGATTAGAGTGTCCTAGCCAGGGGCTCCTAACTGGTAGTCTGGGCAAGGCTGGGGAAGAACAGAAGTTGTCCTTCCCTTGCACGGCTGCTCTTGGTGGGGAGATCAGACCCACTTTCAGGGATTGCGCAGAAGTGAGAGTGGTACGCCATCACTTCTGCACTGCAACAGCTGCAGAGCTGGGCTCGGGGCACCTGTCATCCCCACTCCAGCTACTGCCGGGATTCGGGGGCCCTGACATTGGCCGGGGTCCCAGCGTTAATCTGCCACTGGCCCAGACTAGCAGGGCACTCCCAGCAGCACAAGTCAGACCCACCTTCACCTCTGGGAACCTCCTCTTGCTATAGGAAGCTCTGTAGCTGCTGCCCTCAGCACACAGTTCTGAAGGCAGCACAGAAGTGAGGTGACAATCCTGCTACCCCACACAACAGCTTTGCAACCCTCCCCGAACTGTCCCATTTTAGTTTGGGACCCACATGGTTACAACACTCTGAAATTTCAACTGTAAACATCTGAAATTGTGAAACTGACCCATTTAAAAACCCTCTGGCTGTGAAATTGGCCAAAATGGACCATGAATTTGGTAGGACCCTACATATCAGTGTCATCTCTTGAAAATCAACACCAAAAATTCTTTGACCCTGCCAAATTCTAAATCTTACTTATAGAAAAACCCTACCCCTGCCTGAGGCCAATGAGTAGACGTATTAATGAGTTGTTACCACCATTCCCTGTCTGTTTCTGTAGGTACACTAATGTTACGCACTCAGACTGAGTAGAAAAAAGGCCCACCACCCCACTGTCCATACAGGTCAGCATGTTTCTCAGGTAACCTCTGACAGAAAAAGTGAAAAGCAGGAAAGCTTGAGTAGCACTTGAGTGGAAAATGTGGCTTGATACAGACTTGTTAATGCTTACTTATGGCATCACCCATCTTTTTGAGGCTTAGCCAAAATCAGCACCTTAGAAGATGAACACAGCCAAAACTTAGCTCAGACCAAATGCCGTTCTTATTGGAAAAAGGCAACCGTGTTTATATTGCTGCCACTGCAGCATGGAGCACATGAGTGAATGCTTTATAGAAACAAGGGTGCTGGAGCTGCAGAGCTAGTGTAGCGATAAAATATAGGTAAAAACTCATGGGGCTCAGTTCTCAGTATCTGAGCTCAGTTTCGTGCAGCAGAAGTTGGGGACTGTCAGGGAAACTGTTAAAGGTCACATACGGCAGCTGGTACAGTCCGCCGTACCAGCAAAGTATTTATAGATAGTACAGCATAGCAGAAAGACAGAGGAAGAGTAGAACATGGAGGCGCAAGAGGGCAGAGCTGGGGATGGTACAGCCATGCTGGAGGAGCTGCCAGCATTCTGCTCCTTTCGCCGATGGGGTTCCCGGGAGAGCCCCCAGCCCTGTCCTCTGGCAGGGCTACTGTACAGATGGAGGAGACTCTGCGTGGACTGGCTGGGGTGCTAAAGCCACGCCAAAAAAGCTGTGGGCATTCTCCTTCTTTCACCGATACGGTTCCAAAGTCTCCAGGTAAGAGGGGTGGATCATGGGGAGCGGAGGGGGAGACCATGGGGATCCTGGACTGGGTGTGAGGAGTTGTCACATGAGGAGGTCACATACCCCGACCCCCACAAGGCTGCTTCACCTCATCCCATACTGGTAAGAAATGGATTCCACTTGTATCACTGGAGGTCACTGATTCTATGTTGGTCTGAGCACATCCTGAGTTAGTGCAGCATTAGGGCTGTTCTAATTTATACCATTGTCACATGGTCCTTTAGGGCCCTGCCACCCACTGAAAACTTGCTATGTCCCTACCACACCCCTCCCATCCACCATTAGGATGAGGTGAGGCGGCAGGCCCAGAAGATGGTTCCCCTACTTGACACTAGCAGAAAGTTCTCTACTGGAGAATTACTGCCAGAGTCCAGCTCCCTTGAGCCACCTAAGTGCAATTTAAAAAAAAATACAGGATACTAGCCAAGACCTGAAGAAGGTTTTACCACTGTAGCGGAGAAAGAGTGCCAGGGAGAAAGTAGGTCATCTACCAAATGAAGATGAAGATGAAATTAATAACTGAAAAACAGATGAGAAAATACATTAAATACTTTAAAAATAAATACATCTTTATCAAAGAAGAAGAGACGCATGACTAACTCGGGGTCAGAACAGTAAAAATTAGAAAGAGTGTAAAATAAAGAGCGGGTAACAGGGTAATTAGGAAATGTCAGAATTTGCAGACCAGAGACAATTGCTTTCTAAATTAGCGTGTGCTGGAGTGTGGAACACAATCTAGCCAGAGGAACAATGCTGCAGGGCCCCAGGAGTAGGGCGAGGAAATGTCTAAGCTGCAGTCAGAAGTAAGACCGGCTAACATCCCTGTGCTAGCTTTCCTCTAGCTAGCTTTGCTAAAAATAGCAGTGAAGATGTGGCAGCCTGGCAAAACAAATATAAACCCAGGATCCCTCGTGTGATTGATTAGCCCACCCTGAAGCCTGTGCTGCTGCGTCTTCGCAGCTAGTTGTAGCAGGACTAGCTAGGTTACAGCTGGTGTGAGTACACCTGCCTGAGCTCCAATGACATCTGTAAGTACCATGTAGACATTCCCTGGTTCCTGATTTTCCACCACCCTCCCCAAGGGATTCCAGATCTCCTCTCTGACTGTAGATGAGTTGTCAGGGGAGCTAATGACATGGCAAGTACGTGCTAGCCTTCCCACTAAGTTGAGGACTGGAAGTGAGTGTGGGAAGTTGTGACAGAGTTTAGTCCCCACCTCTTTTCCCTGCAGGTAAAGGCTGCACATGGTTTAATATCCCAGGGCACTGAGCATCCCACAGAGGTGAGAACGCGACAAGGTTATGGTTCTGCTATTCCTGATATGCCACTCAGGAAAGTTGGCCAGGTGCAAAGGAGCATAACATGCACCCCACATAGAGGTCTAGTAGTGGCGGCTCAGCCTCCTACGTGCTCCCCCAAAGTCAGGCAGCTCTATGCTGTCCCAACTCACAGCTGTGCCTATATGATCCAATTTAGCCCTCTGCAACTGCAGTTGGACTATTATGTTCATTTCTGGGCACCTGAAGGATATTGGCAAATCTTGGGAGATCAATTAGAGAGGTCAAAAAGGCTGAAGAAATTGATTTTCAGTATGAGAAGCGATTAAGAGCTAAATGTGTCTAGCTTGGCTAAGGAGTGAGTAAGTTGGAGAGGAGGAGGGGACAGAATGATTAGTCTAAAATATTTAAAGAGAGTAAAACCACAGAGTGAGAGGAATTACACAGGATAGTTCAGGTCAAGAACTTCTAAGCAGGAGCAATCAACTGAAATAATGAAAAGGGTGATTTAGCCTGAATATCAAGAAAAGCACCCCAATAGTGAGATGTATCTAGATATGGAAAAGTCTCCCAAGGGCTGTGAGAAAAGCCCCATGTCTTAGGATATTTACAATTAGCCTGGTGCACACACAAACACCTGTAATGTGTACACGAACACCTCTGGTGGCAGGCAAATAGACTGCCTGATCAGATAAGGCTGGTTTATGTGTAAATGCTGTGAGACTACATTGCAAGCCACGATATATTCCCCAGCTAGACAGTTTGGTGAAGTCAATACAACAAAGGTTGGTTAAGGAAATACTGACACCCTGGAAAGGGTTTGTATTGTTCATGCTTGTAAGTATATTCTAAATTTGTTTATAATAGTGCCCCAAATGCTGGAGCATCCCCTCCTGCAGAAAAAAAAAAAAACCATGGGAGGCAGAAATCTCCAAGTGGACGCCTAACTGAGGTTCCTCACATTGTTCAGCTGGGTGTTCACCTTTGGATCCTGAAGCATGAAGAGGTAGTTCAGCATTCCTATCTGAGTTCCAGCTTTCCACCTATCCATCCATCCAGGTTCTTGTAGAGGTGGCCATCCCCAGAATGAGCGTGCTCATCTGTGGATAGCAATGTAAGGACTGGCATGGTAATCATTCCTGACCACGGCACTCAGAAAAGAATGCTTCCCTCACTAGCCGGCATGTGTCTTGGATGAGTCCAGAGGCAATAGGGACACTGCTACACTCCCCCCCCAACCCCCACCCACTTCCAGCTGTATGTGGGGGAGAGATCCCAAATAAGAATGGGTGGGGTAGTGAAACACATGCTACCTTGGTTCCCTCTTCCCCTTGCAGCATATACATATGGGGATGTAGAAGCATGCTTCTTTCTTATTCCTTCCTCCCTTTTCTCTGCACACTAAATGGCAAGGCTGGGGAAGGACTTATCTGTCCCACCCATTCCTGCTGCCATTCAACTGCAGAGCCCTCAGGGGCTGGCTGATTGATTATCTGCCAGAGAGTGGGGTGGCTTCTCTTTGCTCTAGCTCCTGGCGAGTGGCCATTATTTGCTCTTGTTGCTTGCCAGTTTGAAAGTTCCAACCCCACCCTTACCTAGTGAGTTATATCTAGCACTATGCCAATGGGTAGGCCAGTCTCTTAACTTTGTTTAGAGCCTAGAAGAGATTTTTACCATATGGCAAAATTTGCAAATTGCTGGATGGATTGTTATCCACTTTCCATCCAGCATCTTAAGGGGTCTAGGTTGTAGGTTTAAATTATATTCTCACACCTATAGGAGTTTGGGGGCAAGATAAAAAGGGTCTAATAGGAGGTCTCTGCAACCCACTGGTCTGCCTAGATAGAATACAGGACTTGAATCTACACATATTTGTCTCCATAGCTGCCGGCCAATGAAAGCTCAGTCAGTCTTCTCTAAAGCTCTAAAAGGAACTCATGTTTTGAGTGAAGGGAAGTATTTTATAGCTGTTACCTTCAGTGAATTCAGATGTTGTGTAGCTGCTAAGGCCTGCCTCTTTCCTAGGCACGGTGCCCAGCCCAGCTGTTATATATGGGAGTTATTTTAACCCAGGAACAGAATGCGTGCGTACAATGAAATATTCTTTGTGTATAATTTTTTTTCAAAGGAAATCTAGTACAAATAAGGACAAAGAACTGCAGGAACTTTGCAAACACATGCAAGAAGAAAGGTACAGGAGGTCAAACTCTAAGTCTACTAGTTTTGACAGAGTCCCTATAAATAGCCCAAATGTAGATCTTTCTTCCCTTCAAGAATCCAGGACATTCTGTGTTATTTCTTTTCTCAAGTGATATACTCAAGCTGTAACTTGGATTTCAGCTGAGTGAGTATTAAAAAGGTAGTTCTGATTTAATATAGTCAAGGTCCAGTCTTGTCTTCCAAAAATGACATTAAAAGGATTTCCCTACAAAATAAATCTACATGTTTGCTGTAGTTCTAGGAAGTTTGTGTGCTAGTTGAGTGTGAATGCTTAAGTGGCTTCTGAATGTCTGCCAGTTTCAATAATTCAACTGAGTCTGCATTTGAAAAAAGACAACATGCAGTTTTAATTATCCACAAGACACTCTAAGGGCAATGTCTACGTGTCATATACTCCTAAAAGTCCAGGGAAGAGAGGACTCTTATCAGCAGCACTTGGACTGACAGTGAGTACAGTTATACAGGGGGGATAGGAAGTACATGCCCCCCAAACCAATGCAATTATCAGATGGGGGAATGAAGTGATACAAAGACTCACCAGCATGGTGCCTCCTGCTGTCTGTCTGGGAATTAGCTCTTTTCAAGCTCCGGGGTGCCCTCTGCAGGCCAGTGTCTTGCCTGTCGCTGCCCCCTCCCCCGTCCCCGTGTTTCTCCCAGACCCAGGTGTTTGCCCTGAGGTTCTGCCCACTGCAGTACTGCCACACTCTGGGTCTTCCCTCCCCAGGGAGCCCCCAACCCTTGCCTCAGTGGCTACTACCAGTCAAGAACAAAGGGTATTGAGGATAGAGCAGTGCTGGGGAAGGGGCAGGCTGAGCTGGGGAGCTCAAGCCTGGTGACCTCCTAGGATGCTTCCCGATAGGAAGGCCTGGAAAGGTACTGGGCTGCAGGGAAAGGCAGCATATCCAAACCTCCCTTGCCAGTTATGAGTGAGCAGGGGCTAGATGCTGACTGGAGGGTGACTGTCTTAGCTCCTGGCTACCATCCCAATCAGTCTACTCTCTTGGCCCCTCAGGGCAGCTCTTTTCTAGAGCTGTTCAACTCTTTCAGAGCTAGAGCAAGGTGACCGCTCCACTACTGGGCATCAAAACATTAGTAGGAGGAGCAATAACGAAAGGCTGAGCTTTCCTTCCCTCAACAGAACTGGAGACGAAGTGAAAAGATGGAAGATAGATATTCCAGCTTATGCCATGCACGATGGAGGAGTACAAGCCTGCTGTTCCCCCTCCCAGAACTCTGTGTATGCTGGCAGATGCAGGCACACTCAACTCACCACTATTAGGAGAGGTTGTAGTGGAGGCAGACCTTGCGAGAAGTCATGGCAGGGGAAAAAAGATTTGAGGGGTTCCTTGGGTTAAACAAAAAGAGAGTGGGGTTTTTCACATGGCAAGCTGGGGATGGTGGAGAGAGAGAGAGAGAGAATATAGAGGGGATAAATACTAAGTAGTCCAACTTTTGTAATGCTAAGTATGTAAAGGGGAAAGGAAGACAGAGTCCATTAAAATCCACGTGAGCCTCCAATAAACCAGTCAAGACTCCATTGGAATCCAATTAAATGTACTGATCACATGAGATTTTTCTAGCAGGTATAAATATCACTTTTCCAAAAACATATTTTCTAAATAGGAGCAAAACTGCAGCACGCATGATTAGCCACAAACTTGGTCCGAAGCCTGGGGAGTCTTTCCTTTCATGTCAAGGGGGTTTTGATGAGGTGCCCCCCAGAGCTTTCAGTTTAAATTCTGAGTTTAAGATCATACATTATCTAACATTTGCATAAATCAGCTATGTCTCAGTGGACACTTCTCCAAAGTAAAATCAAGACCATTACTGATGAATGCAGTAAATTACTTTTACAAAATAATGGATTTCTTGTAGGAAGTGAACTGATGAAGCAGAAAATAAAAATAAAGGAATGTCTATGATGTTAAGTTTAGCCAGGATGGCTGCCTACGCAGAATCTCGGGTGAGTTTCTTTGCACAGTAAAGAGAAGGGAGTACCAGTAGGTTTAGGAACTGTTTAGTAGGTTCAGCCACATTGTATTAAGGGTTCAGAGAGCAGTAAGGTGGAGAGATCCTGGTAGGGGGACACTGGCTGCACGAGAGTGGTTGTTAGGAAACTGGTTACAGCTTCTAGATTCCTAGGATCAGCCCGGCCCTGGTATTTAGAGCTGTGACCAGGCAGCTGTAAATTACACCACCATCATAGGGTCTTTAATGGAAATCACACCAGTGAAGTCCTTCTCTTCCCATCTCGTATACACCAGGTTCCCAGTACCAGAGGATGAAGCAGAGGCATAGGGCCAGATCTGGCTAAGAGCTCTCCTTCAACAGGGATATTCTCTGTTAGGTATTTACTGCTAGAATCAGCCCATTTAAGCCCCTAACTGATGCAAAGGGGCCAGATCTCCAGAGAATATGGCTTGTTATGGGATGTAAAGGGACTAGCTGACCATGGAAGCGTTGTTAAAATAAAGCATATTGGGAGTTCTGCTTTTCATTCTGTCCATTGTTTTGGGGTTTGTTTGTTTTTGAGGTGTGGGGTGGCTTGTTTGCTTTCTTCTTAAGCATCTGGTATACAGGCCACTGCCAGAGGTAGAATACCATCCAGGGTGTATTCATTAATAATTCTGGCGTGACCATTTCTACATTCCTAGGTTAGAAAACTGACTTTACACTTCTCACATACATTTAATCTGCAGAATATTTTGCCCTCATTTTAAACACTTCTTTAGGGCTGCAGCAGGATCCATTCTTGGAAGCTCCGGCTTCTCCTTCTTGCAGTGGGCCGGGGGCGGGGAGGGGCATGGGGAAGAGCTCCTATCTAAACAATGACAAGACGATATTGTAGGAGAGAGAGACCTGGCTGTTCAGTCAGCTGTTAAGCTACCAAGTCTTTAGGACTGGACACCAGCCCCACCACATGTCTTTTCCCTGAACCCAGACCTGAGACAAAGAGGAAGAGGCCTGGAAGCTGAGATGACAAGAGGAACCAGAGGCCCCCTGCTGTAACATGCCAGACATTGCAAGAAGAAGAGCTCTGGGTGGGCTCGAAAGCTTGTCTATCGCCGACAGAAGTGGGTCCAGAAAAAGATATTACTTCACCCTTCTGTCTCAAGTGTCAGTATAAAAACCCCAAACTTCTCCTCTTCACCAGGTCCACTGAGGCGTTATTGGCAGTGTCAAATTCTGCAGCCCCTCCTCCAGCAAACTTCCCCTCATTTCAATGATCATTTTGGACGAGGAATATGGTATAGAGTGATCATGTGTGTAAGTATGAGCAAGAATGTAGAGCTGAGGAATGCTCATTAATATTCAATGTAATGAATCACTAGATGCTTAAAAGAAATATACCCGGAAAGTGACTTATTTCGCACAGCATTTCTGGCATATCTGTTAATTTTCCTCATTTGTTCTTGTCCTCACTCCCATACATGCACACCTTGTGATCACTTCCGTACCGCTGGATGCATAGAGCCATGCAGAAGACAGGAATGCTGCAGCACATTTTGTATGAGTTCAAACCTTTCATTATTGTCATTTGACTGAAGCAGGCCACAGCTTGGTGAAGTGAGATCGCTCCGATAACTAGGCAGCTGTAACAACAGTGACATGTCCTAGAAACTCTAGCTGCTTAACGCATGATGTTAACTTCATCGGTGACACCAGGAATCAAATCCAAATAATCCAAAAAGGATCTGCATTTAAAAACCTTAATGAGCTATTTAACCCAGTAGACCAAATCGTTTATTGAAAAACATCTGCATACATATTAATGTTTGTTTCCGTATTTTGTATCAAGAGGTTTTGATTTGGCTTTGAAAACATGTCAGAAAACAGACCATTTTTATCTCTGCTAAAAATCAAAATATCACAATATGTTGCCTAGATCTGACTTGGATCATCTTTCTTTGCGTAATTAAACAAGCTGATTTTGCAAAAAGATTAAGGAGTAGATGGTAAATTTACAAGTAATACTTAAATAATATGACTCATCTTGATATTAATGAGACTGTTTAAAAGTCTGTTTCAAGTCAGTTGCAAGTTCAAACTTCAACTGCATATTTTTCTTAAATGAATAAAGCTCTCCTTTTCAAGGGCTGTTCACTCTTGATGGATTTCATTGCTCATTTCCATTTAGATAGCTAATTAATTACTGTCATTTCACTGTTGCTTTACCATAGAACAAGTATAAAACCATACAGACAAACCCTAGAACTTTAGCACAATACACACATCTGATAGTTACTGGACAACTGCCTAAAAGTGACAACCGCGTAATGTTACATGTTTGGTCTTATTATTCACTCCCAGGTTGATAAAATTTATACAATAAATATTACCAAATGTTTTATGTCAATTTATTTTTTAAAACTTTTATTCTAATTCACTAGAAGTCCAAACTAAACATCTGCTATTATATTTTCTAATAATTATGATTATATTTTTCAGTGGGAAAGTTAACTATTAATAATGGATCAACTTACAAGTACAAATCTTCAGAACATATTATAAGCATGCAAGTTGGCACAAAACACAACATTTTTTTCCCTGCCAAAATTTAAAAGGTCACAAAGAGACAACATCATCACACTTCTTGGCAGAAAAATATATATTATAATCTGCTGGGAGCTCTATCAAATACATTAGATTTTAAGGAAATACCTCACTATGCCACATGCAGCATATCTACTGTTCTCAGGACAGATACAAACCGCTTGGATACATTATATTCTTCTCCCCTCAATATAGCATCTTAGAGTTTGCATCTTCCTCTAATCACTGATGGCTGCATTGAAGCCACTGGTTGATTTATACAAGGTCAATCATTTTAAAATCAATTTCTTCAGAGACATATAAATTTCCACTGAAGTGGAGCTTGTCTTTCTTCAGATCCAGTACATTCCTCTGCATTGTCCCTAAAAGATCAGACCAAGTTATGCAAAGGGTGACTTTTTTTCTCAGACCAGCTTAGTGTAGCTTCGATTGGCATAACCAGAGGTAGGCTCTCTTGCTCACTTCCTGGTAGAGCTGCCTCCTAGAGACACTTACAATGAAATTTTGGAATCAAAAGGTGCCAGTAAGCACTTACTGGGATTTTCAAAAATGCCCAAGCAGGTTAGGCATTTAACTCCCATTGACTTTTGGTTTCAATTTAGGTTGCAATCTCTGACGATGACTACTTGAAGACTCCAAATGTGTATCTTTACGTGAACGTACAAAATACCAATTCTTATAAGAGGTTGCATATTGATTGACAACTGCCATATTCCCCTTGTCCTAGAATCTTGAGACATATCTATGAGTCACTGAGTACAGAAAATATCCCAAATGTAATATATGACCTTTTCATCAGGCATAACTTTTAATCTGGCTCAAGCAGTAGTATTTTCTAGTGAAGACTCAAGTTCTACCATCAAAAATCTGAAGCAGTTTTACTTTGAGGTTAAAGAACTAAGTAATTATGATAAAAGGACCAATGATTAAGGTAAAACTATCCCTTTACTGATCATAGAATACTCATCCTGATTAACATAATAAAACTAACGTCACAGAATTAAAAAGTCATATCAGATGGAAGGTGCATGGGCTGCAGGAAAGTAATATATATCATATAATGCCAAATATATGACCATTCTGTGTACCTACTCTAGGGAGCTATGTCTGGAAGTGTGGTTGTACAGAGTTGATGTGTCCTCAGTGCAGTGATTTGCACAAACCATTCTGATTAGTAAGGGCACACAGACCAGTTACAACACCAAATGATGCTAGAAACACTCAGCTGCAACATTTAACCTTGAAACAGTTCAGTCCTCTGACGTATATGGGCCTTATTTTGATCTTTTAATTCCAGGGTACCTCTATCTAGCTACCCTGGAATTAAAAATAAACTGTCAATCCTAAATAAATTGATCAGAATCCCGTCCCAGGAGTCCAGCATTGAATGGAAGATGCCATAATTTAAAGACAGCTGCTTTTCAGCTGGCCACCATCTAGCAGATAACTGAGGACAAGAGGGTGATTGACTGCCAGTTAGAGGGAGATTCTCATGAAGCTTTCACTTCAAAGATTCATTAATTTCAAATAGCAAAGCAATATGTGAAAAATCACAGTCTGTTCACATGTAGTTCACAAAGAGGGGAAAGGGCTTTGCAATACTACCCTTTCTAGGTGTCAAGAACAAGGGCTGAAAGCTGGGCTGGGGATCAGCTAACTAACCACAGCTGAAACCCCTAATTGGCCAGATAGTCTGAGCAGCATTGCCAGGACTTCCTAAACCCAGCGGTAGGACTTGGCCAGTGCTTGTTCAACACACTTGCCTACTGGTGAGATCTCTCCTGGGTCTGCTTTGTCCCAACCCTTGCTCCAACTCTTAGTTCCTGACTCTGACCATTGGGTTATCTCCTAGTTCCTGACTCCACTTGTAACCCTGGGGTTGGTTTCTGGTTCCTGACTTCAGCTCAGACCACAGCACTGCTGCTCTACCCATTACGTGTGACAACCCACATTCCAGTTTATGACACTAAGCCTAACTGTTCAGTGCTAATTACTTTTTCTTAAGCCATTACTCTCTGATTCAGACTTCTCAGAGATGATTAGCAACTTGTTCCAGAGATATATTTATGACCATTTAATTGTACGGACAAGAAGTTTGTTTTAGTACTGTCTCTGGTCTAATAAACTATTCAAAATTACTTTCATAATATTGCATCTTTTCAAGTTCAAAATAATATTCATGGCATTCTGTTTAACCTTGAATTTTAAGACCAAGTGTCTTTGTAATTAAATCTCCTAAATCAACCTCAAGTTAAGTTTCCTCTCAGGTGAAACATTCTACTGCATACAAACAAGGTTACCTTCTGGGCCTTTGCTGTAGTTCCTTGTTCATATGTTGAAGGTCATGAAATGAGCTACCTTCAAAATAGTACTCATGGTTACTCATTTTACTCTTCAACACAGACACATACTGGATGCTTTTTTAAAAAAATGGCTTTGGACTTTGCCAGATTTACACAAGCCAATATCTGCTGCCTTTGAATATTCAAGTCTAAGAGTTTACACAAAAATGTCACAAACTCTTGAGTGCCTTCCACCAGATCTGGAAACTTATATAAGTAGTACAAAAACAAAGTACTAATGAAGAGCCTAATTCTAACCTCATACTGGTGCAAATCAGGAGTGACTACTGAAGTTAAATTGGTCAGTACGGAAAATCAGACCCACTATTTTAACTACAAAATGCAAAAACTGCATTCAGGTGCAATCCATCATAAGCACTTAAAAAACAAAATCTTCAACCTTTTTTACCATTATTTTGAGGGATTTAGTCTTACTTTTCGACACCCGTAGGAGGGCAGAGTTACATGGCGCACAACAGAAGTGAAGCATTCAAGAGTTTCTGAGACATGAACCCTCCTGTGGCCCCAAGGGGGTGTTTGTGGGCCCATCGAGAAAACAGACATTGTTTTTTAAATAAATCCTTCAAAAGCCCACCCTTATCTAAAATACACATTTTAATTACTATAGTAAAAAAGCACTTGCTCCCAAAGTCTTCCTGTCCTTTCTGTCCATCCCTTTCTCCCTTCACTCCCCTTCCCCAACCCTTGAAGAGAGCCTGTAAAGGGACAACACCCCTTTCCTGCCAGATAGCTGGACAAAAAGTTTCCCTTTCTTTACTTCTCATTATATGATGAACTAGTTTTAAGAGAACCCTTCTGCAAAATCAGTATCTAATAAGGTATAAAATCCTTTGCTATGCCTAAAATCTCTGGAAACATATTTTTTAAAGTTGGTAAAATTTCATAAATATGTCTATTGTTATGGAGCTCACACAAAGTAAATTAGTGGTTCCTTTTTTTAAAAGCAGTGAACATACTAACCGTCTGTGACTGATTAATTTAAAATAATGTCTTTGTTTTAGTGAGTTAAATCTGTAGTAATCAGGAGTGATTACTTTATGAAGGCTTAAGAGTACATTTAAAATATAAAATCAGCTTAGAAATACCGATTAAGAAAATGTAAAAACACAGAAGAGCTGCATCATGTTGTATTCAGTATGACATCTCCTGCTGCAGGGCTGCAGCTAACTCACTCTTACTACAAAGTTTTTGCAAATACATTTCTGACAAACTTCAGAGCATATCAAAAAACCCATGCCTGACATTTTTTTATTCCCAAATTTAGTGCATGTCCAGTCTTCACCATCTGGCACGCAGTGGAAAACATGCTTCATTTTCTTTAAAAAGAAATTGCAGAAATGTGGGGTGTTTTTCCAAATGTCATTTGCTTCATTGGGGTTCAGGAATTTGGCTGGAAGGAGGTGAGCAGGTTGGGGGAGGGAAGAGAGGAGGGAGACAGTGGGCAGAGGGTGGAGCCTGGGGCAGAGCAGGAGTGGAGTATGGGTAGGGCCACCTAGCAGAAGAGGTGGGCTGGGGAGCTAGCCTTCCCAAGTAGCAGCTTCACCTACTGCCCAGGACAGCAGCTAAAAGCAGGCTGACTCCTGCACACACTGCAGTCTCCTTAGGCAGGGACTGTATTCACTGAGCCAAATGCACAGGTGCTGCATATTCTGTGTGAGGGAGAAGGTACGGGGGTCTCTGTGGGGAACTGTGACTCGCTGCCACCGTGAGGCGGGCTGGGCATCTCGGTATCCTTCGCTGCCTCATTCCTCCCCCCTGGGCTGTGAGCCCAGGCTGACATCGGGCAGAGGGGCACCAGTTTAATAATACTTCATAAATCCTAAGGACAGCCCTGCAGCAAGGGATGTTCTATTGAAATTTAGTCACAAAGTGAGGCAGAAGACCAAAGTAAGTGGAAGTCTTCTTTGTAGCATACATCTCTAACACACCAGTCTGCTCTCCTCTCCTCTCCTCCCAATGAAACTCAAGCATGCATGGCAAATAACATAAATGAGCTCTGAAGGGTGTGATTCCCAGAATTCTCACAACTTTGTATTTCTGTGACATCTGTCCAGCTTTCTCTATCTTGGGGAGGCTCGTAAGCTTTTTCCTTCTTTGAGCCTTAAAACTAAATAGGGATTTACTCAACTGGAATCCTCATTCAGATAAATGATCTTTAAAGTTCGGTCTGGTATCCCAGAATCCCCAGTCAAAAGGCTAATCTGGACAAATCTTTGTGAGGGTCACATTTTGATTTACTACATGAGGTTTGACATTAACTCAATTAACCAAGATCTGACTTAATGATTAGTTATTTAATCATTGTTGTTACTGGACGTTCACCAGTTTTGTTGGCATTTCACAAACAATTAGGATATTCCAGAATTCATCCTTTTGAAACATGGCCTTGTTAACGCTGCAGCTTGTGATAAACCTGCAGGATTACATGGGATGAAGGACATGATGTATTTTGTTTCGGACTTAGCACCTCTGTAAGCCTCGATAGCTCCTTGCCAATAAGGGCGTAGGTCTATTGTGGTTTTGCCACCTTCAGATGATCTCTCAGTTCATACAGAGGTGGGGACTCTGGGAAGCTCTTCTTTACTGTATGCATAAAGGTGCTGCCTCCAGAGAATTCTAAGACAATACCTTTTCCCAGTAAAGTTAAAGGGACCTTGTCCCCCACTGACTGATGTTGGAGCAGGACTGGGCTCACTATTCATTTGAGAATCATAATACCCACTTTCCCCTGGGACTCAGTCCAAAGCAAGAAGGGCAGGCACTGCATTATTACTATGATTTTTGGCAGAACTGTTATATAATTAAAGGCACCTTAAGTCATATGCTTTGTGTTTTATTCTATTTGAAGGGAGGAGGTGGTAAGGTTTTTAAGTTTTGGAGGAGGAGCTTTATAATTGGACAAGTATGTTTGTGTGGCAGATGGATTACAGGTAGCAATATTTTTTGGAAGTATACTCTAATATTTTTAAAAAGGTCTTGGACAGATTTTCAGAAGGCAGCAATCAGATAATCACTAGATCATGCAGTAATTGATTCCAAGCCCATTCATAGTATTTATTTACTTGTAGACATTTCCGGGCTTTACATTACTATAGTACTGGGACATCTTTTTCTATATTAATTTAACTTTTGTACCTTTAAGCAAGGTGAGTCTCAAAAATGGTGTGACAAATGTATGTATATAGTTACTAATAAAAGAGAAAAATAAGTCAATGCAAATAAGGCTTAAGAAAAAATAAATCTAATTCTTATTACTATCAACATATTTCATATGCCTGTGTGGCATTCTGGATGCCTCACTTTTTCAGAAAAGAATGCATGCCTTCCAAAAGGAGAAAGGCCATCATTTAAAAAAAAATAGCTACAGATATCTGGAGCCTCCCTTTTTGGAAGCTCCACTTGAATCACCTTGGCCTTCATTTTCAGAAGTATTGAGCACTCAAAGTTTCAGCTGACGTCAATGGGAGTTATAGAAACTCAGCATATCTGGAAAATCAAGCCCAAGGTGTGCCTGTTGTGCTCTTAAATGCAGCCCCAATTTCATGTCCTCTCTTGCAAATTTAGCTGCTCATGTGCTCTGTTTCCTCTGTCCAGGTGAATGGTCATCTGGTTACTTAGGAAACACTTTTGTAAACAGGTGCATCTTACTCTATTGCTAGAATTTCTGGGTGGACAAACCTAGAAACATTCTTGTTGCAAACATTCTTGTTGCAAGGTAGTCACTGATGTATCCAAGTCTTTGCTATTAATGGCTAAAGAGATAATTCACCAGTACTGTATAAGTAGCTAGTGTAGGGAGTGGGGTTCTGGAATGACTACTCCCATTATTATGCCTCTCTCAGCAAATGAGCTGCCACATGCTATATTACTTATAGTTTCTGGATTACCTGGGGTTGACCCTGAAGGCTGAGTGTGCTGCAATCACCTTTCCTGCACTTGGATCGCAGTGGTTAGATTCACAGATGATAGAATGCAAGCAGTCTCCTGGCTAGTTATGACCTTATAGAGTAGTCAACGAATTTTGCCATTTTTGAAGCATTTTTTCTGGTATTATTCAAGCAGCTCTACTTTTGGCTAATTAGAGATGGGAAAAGGCATTTCTGGCCAATTAAGCTGAAATCTGAGCACAAGGAGGAGCGATGAATCTAGCTAGATAAAGCTTTGTTCAGATTCAGTAGGTATTTTTCATCTCAGTTTTATAAATACTGCATTTGCACACTATGTCTTAGCCACTGAACTGATATCTTTATGCATTACAATTTTACAATCCATCCAATTTCAAGATTAAACTTGAAAGGAATGACTCACCTTTCTAAAATATAATTAGAATATGCATTGTATAGTAACGTCGTACAGATCTCTGCAGGCAGGTTACATGAAAGGTGCGTTGGAAAGGAAACGGGACTGATTTAATTGATTTAACTTGCAATTTCATTATAGTCACCAATTAAAAAAAATTATGTCTTCATGTATATTAGTGCTGGCCGCTGTGCATGGCTATACCCTGCAAACAATATAAGACCTCAATTTTTAATATGATACCTAATTTCTGGGGAATAAACATCAGCACAGTTGGGTAGTTAATTTACTAGTTCATGAGAAAAATATTCATCTCTGCTAGAACTGCATTTACTTAAAAAGCTTGTTAACTTATTCATTGTATGCATGAGCATTGAAACCAATAAGCCATTGATTAATGTTTTATCATATTTATCTCACTGGGGTTTGGATGGCTTCTTTCAAACCCACTAAAGTAAATGGAAGTCTTTCTGAACAAAAATATAGTTGAAAAACTGATTGTTTACCAAGTTTGTCTGTATTGCATTTAATATAGTGGAGACCTATAAAGTATATTATTCTCTACCTGACCTTCATTGCCTGGTGAATTATGCATAAGTTTCCGACTGATTTTAAGGTGAGTTGGATTCTCATTGCAAACTGACTTTTACATTATTATAGAAAATAATAAAACTGAACCACAGGCCCAACACTTACTTTTCACAATAGATTTCCATCAGAAAGCGTATTGCGTAAAGATTAAGGGTTTGATTTTTAAGGTGCCTATACAATGCTCTGGCAATGTAAAGAGATCTTGCAGAGAGTATAAATATAATGTATGCTCATTTTAAAGCCACTATACATTGCTAGAGTGGTGTAAACTGGTCTAGGCATAAAAAAGAATCAGGCTTAGTATGTGCATTATAGGCTGCTGAGGAAATGTAAGAATACATCAGAAGAGATATCTACTAATGTGACATACAGTCAAATGGAAGTCAAAAATAAACATTAATGCTAATGATACCTATTTCAAATAACTTACTGATACTTTTCATAGGTATTTTTCATTAGACTCTGATACAAGTACAATTCCTTTTGCTCTCTATGGGAATTGTTCCTTTTCATTCCACGAATGAGTTGATCCTATGTTAATAATTGATATCTTTCATTTAGCATCAAAATTGTAGCAAAATTTGGACTTAGTTTAAAGAGGTGCTATAGTACAACTTTATTGACAGTGCTCCTTTTCCTACATTACTTTGCACTGAAGCTCTCTTATGTTATCAAGTTATGATAGTAGATTGTAACATGCAATTTTGGTGGAATTTAAATTGTTCAAGAATGTGAGTTAAATGAAATAATGGATTTAACATCCCCTCTCACTCCTCCCCCCCTTGTTTGCATCTTATCAGTCTTTTCATTAACTTCAGTTATTCTTGGTTTGGTAGCTGCATAGACATTTTACCCTTATGAATTTAAAATCTTTTTCCTGGACAAGGCCACCAGTAAATTGTGGAGACTTTGGAGAAAAATGGTGATTTTTGGAGCTTTCTATTGAAAGAGAACTAAAAAAAATAATCCTAGAATTGCTGATAAGTTAGCAAACTGAGACTAGAGATTTGCTGCAATATTAATTTTTTTCTGAAAGGAAAACTTCTGTGATAAACTGTATACTAATTTATCTAAATAAATATTTACTAATTAAAAATACACATCTTAAACAATTCCAAAGCCATTTTTGGAAATCTCTGCAGTTGTTCCAGTATCTCAGCCTATCCAATGATCCCTCAGTAGGGATCTTCATTTAGCTGTCACATTCCCAACAGAGTCCCTGCTTCATAATACAAACCAAAAAGGTCCAGTATTGTAAGCATTAGAAGTTGGAAAGTTGGTGCAAGTTCTATAGATTTTAAAAAAAACAACTGCGCGAGAGAGAATTTTTTTGTATGTTACACACTGAGGTCAGGGACTTTTATGTGATCTTAACTACTGTTTCAGACAATGAGTAATGTGAGTTACTGGTCTGCAGGGGGAATTACCTTGGATTTCCTACAAGACGACAATTCCCATAGAGTAACACATTTAAGTGAGTAGGATGCCTACAGTGAGTTGCTGGAAAAGTTCTTGGAAGTTTCATGTCGACCTACTTGATCACTCAGGATTTCCATATGTGAAATGTGTATCTTATGAGAGAGCAAAAGAAGTTATTTACCATAGCAATGTAAACAGTTACAAAGGATATGAACCGTAGCAAGATATAAATACATTCATCCTCATGAACTATGTACAAGATAAAATCCATTTCAGAAAACTAGCAATGCTTTAAAATTGAACTTGGAGAGAGAGAACCACAGGTCGATACCCCCGTCATGTCTCAACATTTTAAATATATACTTGAAAAGCCAGCTCTTTAACCTAGTTTTTATATAATATAATGAAACTACAAAACGTGTGTTGTGTGTATCCCTGCAATACCTGTACACTTCATTTGGAGAAAAATGTCCCATATCAGCTGAATCAGAATTACTGTAGCTTGAAATCCTGGAATCCTTAGACAAGTGGGTTCAAAGAGTGCCACATCTTTGATTTATCAAATAAGTGCTTCAACGGAGAAAGGTTTAAAAATAGTCAGTCTAGCTGCAGATGACTTCTGTACTGATAGAATGTTACATTGTCAATTCATTTAAAGAAGTCTGGAAGCACAGCATCTGTGATCTTGTGCAAATAGGACTGCAGTATAAAATGAAGATGCCATAGGCTGTTTTAAGGGTGAACGCCTCCACCAAGTAATAGGAAAAAGTTATTTTGCTAAGTGCACAGTGAGAATTATAATTCTCATTAAAAAGGAAAAAAATTGAAACAGAAGCCAAACTTGAGCGGGGAAATGTAACATACTTTAAGATTAACCTGTGGTTATTTTATCAGTCTTCTTTGTTTGATTTTTAGCTAGCAGACTGGTGACACACTTCCTTATCATGCAAAGCATAGACTTCTTTAGCTGAACTTTTGATTTAAAAAGTTAAGGCATTTTGAAAATGTCATTGACCGCTCTTTCATATTCTTTTCTGACTTATCTAGCAGGCAAACATTCCTATGACTTAACAATGAAATGCAAATACTGTAAAGTAACGCAATTTCCTAAGCTCACTGTTGATAGTGAAGTTTAACAGTCTGTCCCATGTTGGTCTATTCAAAATATGTTTTTCCCCTCTCCTCCTCCCCCACTCTGTGAACAATGGCAATTATAAAGGTCTAACAAAACTCTATAATACTTCAATTGTCCTTTTCCATGGTTGTGCAATACCCACATACTGTATGTAACAAGTACATATTAGGTCATGGGGACCATAATTTTGCCTAGAAGTGACTCAGAAAAGTGTAGCTGCTGATGTGTCTAAACCCAGGGGAGTTGGTTATAAGAGAACCACCAAGGAGGTGCATAAGATACTGCATGCCTCAGATAGTGTTTCAAGCTATGAAACATTTTCAAGCTTTTCTTCTCAACCACAATGG
Organism: Dermatemys mawii; assembly: GCA_007922305.1. NCBI lineage: Eukaryota > Metazoa > Chordata > Testudines > Dermatemydidae > Dermatemys > Dermatemys mawii. The sequence continues at coordinate 20,832,056 of ML677363.1, read as the reverse complement.
CTAGAAATTGACTTTTTTGGAAGGAAAAAAAAAGGGCATTCTGATGTACTCACATGACCCCAGGTGATGGACCCCCTAAGCATAAGCCTATGGTGTCTATGCCTTAATATGGCTCCGACAGAAGTCAATTGACTTCAGCAGACAGTGGATATGAATTGTCATAGTGTTAGTTAGAGCTGGTTGGAAAAAAGGGGAACTGGTGTGTGTGTGTGTGTGTGTGTGTGTGTGTGTGTGAAATTCCCCACATTCCCACCATTTTTTTCTGATATTCAAAATGTCATTATTTAGTTTGTCGTCTATGCTGCTTCTATTTCCAGCTTCTCAAGTTCCCTCTGTTCACCCTGAAGCCTGTCTAGGTCTAGACTCTTCCAGTTCCTGAATTCTGCAGCTTATTTCAATCAGAGACTGAATGCTTTGGTTCTTCACTGGTTCCTTTAGCTGGCTTATGAATACTCCTCTATCACAATTCATCCTCAAAATATACAGAAAATGCTCCCAACTGCATATCAGAGAGACAAGGTGGGTGACGTAGTAGCTTTGTTTGGTCCAGTAACAGATATGACCTCACCCACCTTGTCTCTCTAATATCCTGGGACAGACACTGCTATAACTACATTGCAATTGCATACAACGGTACTTCTGAACAAGCACTCCTTGTGGAAATGTTGATGTAACCTCACTCAAATATAATAATGAACTAATATTTCATAAGGAATGAGAACTAGGTTGGGCAAGGATGAGAGGCCCTTTGATAACAGGCTGTCAGGCTGACCACAGGATAGCCAGAGAGGAACCTGGGGCCAGATTTTTAAATATATTCAAATGCCTAAAATCATGATTTTCAAAATCATGTAGGTGCTTAACTCCCATTGAAATCAAGCACTTTACAGAAGGAGATAAGTAAGTATGGGGGGAAAAAAAAAGGCAAAAGAAGTGACTTGCCCTAGGCCACTCAACACATGTGCCAGAGCCCGAAACAAATCCCATTCTCCTGAATACCAGTCCATTGCTCTGTTTGCTAGGCCACATTGCCTCTCATAAGCTAAGGGAAGTCTACTTCAGTAGGTGTTGCAAAACACCCTGAGGTATGTCATTCAAACCCTTTCCTTTGATTGAAAATAGAACATTGTAATAAATCAATCTTACTTTGAAGGAGATGTCATGTATACTATCCCAAAGGAGGCAGGAATCCCTCAATCTCCAGAGACGTTCTGAAGCTTAAGGAGTTCTGGAGCCTTCGTATCTGACAGTCTCATTTTTGGATGGAATTGTCCTCTCTCATTAAAGCATTTGCAAAGGATATGGCTGGCAAATCCAGGGGAGAGGCCTACTGACCAAAGAGGAATGGTGAGTGTAAGGGAGATAATGCAGATTTACGATCTTACTGTGTACTCAGGCTGAATGAAATTGGGATGTAAGGGAAACAATCTGGTTTAGGCACACATCATCAATAGCGAGAGGGACACAAAATATCTGGCAGAGATATTTGCTTGTTTTATCAATATTCTGCTGTTTCAAGTTTGCCTAGCATGAAAGTTCCTCTTAAAATAGTCTTTATCCCACTGGATTGATCAATCTAAGACAGAGTTTCCCAAGTCATAGTCATGACCCAAAATTGGGGTCACAGAATGTGTCAAAAGGGTTGCATGGGAGGATCAGGGGAAGGGGAAAGGCTGTGGAGGGGTGTTTGCAGAGCCAGCCCCCACACTTGTCCCCTAGCAATGAGCCAGCTCTGCAGCAACTGAGACTTGTCTGGACAATAATGACAGAGGCCATTAATTGAATTAATAAGTAATGTCACCACTATTTTGGAATGTCAGTAATTTTGAGCCTGTGGTTCTTTCAGTAAAAGCTCTGAAAAACACACAATTGAACAGCAGTGGGTGCCTGTGATTAGCCATTCAATGCAACATGCCATCATTTTACTGTAATTTTTCAGTGGAGAAGCAAGCCATGTAGTCAGTGAAATGGAGAAATTAAAAAAAAAAAAAAACAAAAGAAACAAAAAAACCTACTATCCTATTTCAAGGAGCAATGTTAGGGGGAATTCTTCACAACATAAGAAATGTATGGTGCCACCCTGCTTACTTGAAGTTTGAGTTTTCATTTACTGAGCACCAAAAGGGCGAACAAAGACTATAATATGTTGCCTGCAGTCAACTGCAAAAGCCTAAAATGATCAAAATTATGGAGGTATTCGAAAGCAAAGCATCCAAGCTATGAAGAGAAGCAAGTTGATCTTTTTTCTATCAAAAAGCATCAATTTGGAAAAGTCATAAAAGATTCTTGAGCATGGATATACTGTCCAGGAGCAAGCATTGTATGCCTCTTACCTTATTGCACACCACATTGCTCAATGTAAAAAAGTAGACACAATTGCTGAGAAGTTAAGTTTATCTTCTACTGAAAACTGGATAAGTCAGCTGCTAAAAAGTTGAAAAAACAATCCCTCAAAAACTATAAGTACTGTAGTGCAATCTCTTTATCATGAAAGTGTAATTTACAAATGTAGATTTTGTTACATAACTGCACTCAAAAACAAAACAATGTAAAATTTTAGAGCCTACAAGTCCACTTAGTCCTACTCCTTGTTCAGCCAATTGCTAAGACAAACAAGTTTGTTTACATTTACAGGAGATACCGCTGAGTATTTCCCAGGTTTTGTGCAGTGCTACAAGTGAATATCCTTCTCTTCCTAATCTTGCTATTAGAGTGATTATGTCATTCAGTGCTACATGCTCGTGTGAAACAGGATTTTCAACCTTCAATCAATGGAACAATAAAAGCAGAAACAAACTGGAAGTTGAGCATGACTTTAAGATTGCACTGGCTACAATTACACCAAACTGATAAACTCCAAAGAGAAGCAACCTCAGGTTACTCATTGAGTGAAATATTAAAAAATAGTACTTCATATATGCTGTATTTAGCACTTATTATTTTAATGTGTACATTATAGTGTTGGCAAGAAATATTTAGTAAGCCAGATGGTTTTTTGCACTAAAGCACTGGGTCATGACAGGCCTTCAGGGCTTACAAATGCTCCCACTCCCAAGACCAAAAAAACTGAGAACCAGTGATCTAAGTCCTAGTACTCAGAGATAATTTAAGACCTGGAAGGCAGTCTGGCATAGTCCATCAAATGTTCATTTATCTTCAGCTGGTACATTTGAAAGCATGAGAGCAATTTAGATTATCATAAGAACATTTCCTGAGGCTTGTGATTCATCATTTGCTCTCCTTGAAACTTAGTTACAAATTAGAACACAATGAAATCTATTTTCATTTCTTTTTGATTGGTGCCATTTGTTCTGTGGTACCAGGAAGAAATAGAAATAAGCACTGATTAAACCCCTGGAGGTAAAGAGAGACTATCGGATAGCCTTACAGTGTCACCAGCTGGTACAACACTCCAACAGTCAGAGTTGGGTACAGGTGATATTACTCTGTACAACTGGGATTTAATACTGCAAAACGAAGACTGAGAGAATCAAAACAAGATTGTTACCTGTGCATGCCTGTTTTCATGGCTATACTTTATTCTATGCTCTATTATTTTTATTGTAATTACTGCATTTCCCAAAGTTAGCCCAAACTGTTGATTTAAGATGAACTACAATGTGAAAAGGACTCTAAAAACTCTCTTCTGTTGACAATTGAAGTTGGAGGAGACAACTGATGCCTACTAATACCTCGTCTCAAAGTTTTGTGGTGTGATGGTACTGTGTACATAATTTTTCATTTATTGTGTAAATCAGGAAAGATTATCCTTTCAGATTAAAGAACATAGAAAAGTTTTGGGAAATCAAGAGTCACAAGGAATCATAACATTAGTTTAGAAGAACAAAAGCTTTAAGATATATACTACATATTGTATTGTGGCTCCCTCTCCCCCCATGCTCTGGTCTCTTTTTCTGTGTCATTTTAGTCTTGTTATGAGGTTTTTCCTTTTATAAACAATAGCAAATGATCTATGTTTACAAGATTAACAGACTTGCATATGCCATGCTTGCTTCTAGTTGCACAGTCCTTTGAGGAAGTGAAATCTTAGCACATGCATTTGACATCTAAGATAGTGAAGATCTATATACACACCAGACTAATTTCCAGTATGTTATTTTATGAAGCAACAATCCTCCCCAGCAGCAAATAAAACTTTTAGTGAAAACATGATAATAATCAACACTATATATAAACAGTCAACCCTTTTGAAACTGTGAAAGTTAACATGATGGTGGGATCTGAATGACGACTGAGAGACTCTATGAAAGATTTGCAAAGCTCTGTTCAAGTCAGTTTTTAGTGCTAGTTCTGCGTAACAATGGCACGTGAGAGGATTCTCTGTCTAGCCCCGAGCTGGAACCCAGCTGAGTGAGCCTGGATTCCCCTGGCAACCCCTGATGGATTTGAGAATAGGGAAGGTTTTCAGATTCCTGAGCTGAGCGAGGCAGGACCACATCCTGCTTAGGGCAGAGGGGCACTGTTGCACTGACTTGCATGTGTATATATAAAGGTCTTATTTCTTCTGTCCGGCCATCAGCAAAATGGAATGGAAATTTTGCCACTGGTTCCAATGGAGGCCAGATTGGGTCCTATTTTGTTCAAATTCTTGTATGGAAGCCATCACCAGGGTATCTGAATGCATCGCAGTGGCTCTAACTGATGCAGTTAACATCTAGCATATATGGTTCTTACCTCTTTCTTGGTTCCTTTCCCAAGGCAGAAAAATGTGAGTTTATTAAATATTTAAATCCCTGCCCAAATCCCCAGGGCACAGAGGGTCTGATGAAACTGCATGATTCTGATTGTCGTCTTCAAAGTGCATAAAGGCAGCTGTCCCAGCAGTCCAGTGAGTGTAGGGACTAGCATGGTCCATTCCCTTCCACAGGGAGATAATGGCTCCTGTAGGCCTCCTGGCCCTATATACACACACACACACACCTATATTTTCATGCAAGCTTTTAAGATAACATTGTGCTATGGTTTTTGAGCCCTAAAGGCCCTGGAAAAAAAATACTGACATACTGTAGTTTATTCTTGCTAGTTCAGGCGTTTCTTGTACTTCACCCTGTGCATCCAGGCTGAATCAAATCCTGGATGTTATGATTATTTTTTTTCCTAATAAGCATGCTTTGAGTTTTTTAGGAAAAGAAATTGTCATATGGTAATTGCCAGGAACACAACTTTCTGATCCCTCTAATCTACCGTCCCCGTTTCTGTGAAAGTCATTGTCAGCGTAAGGGTGTATGGCCCAGTATAAACTTCTTTTTAAACCTTTCATTTGTCAGTATAAAGAGGGCTGAGTAAATTTGACAGTGTAGCTGAGTAAAACCACGACATATTGCTGTAATACCATTCAAGTACAGTACTCAGCAAACACCTTGGCCTACTTTTGCAGTTATTACTCATGCAAAACTCAAGTCGTCAGATTTTCTAGAGAACTGAGCTCCCACTTTGGCAACTAAAGAAGGGCCAGCTTTTCAAAAGCACTCAGCATCCAGCCACTCCCTTTGGGAGTCATGTGGCCACATTTTCAGCACCTAGCCCACTGAGCTTTCAAAAACCTGACTGCTGCTGTCTTCAAGATGTTTCCTTAGGTAGTGACAGAATGAAGAGTGCAGGGTTGAGGCCTTTCTGAAATTAAACAGAGATGTTTAGCTTTTAAGAAACTACAGTATAGATCAGTGTCTCCTCTTAAATATTATCTATAATAATCTAAATATTGCACCATTTAAGTCACACGAAATATGTTTAGTATTTGGCAAAAACTGGAATTCCAAGTCCAGGTACCATCCAGCTTCCTTTTGGTTCAGATGCTGCATCCAGACTGAGATCCGGACTGCGGTTTGCGGGGGTCATGTAAAACTCAGATTTCACAAATTCTAACCTTGGAATTGGTCTGGTCCAATGGCATCCAAGCTCTAAAAACATATAATACTTCTCACAAAGAGCTGTATAAGCAATTATTTTTCTTTGCCCTGCTGCGTTACATACAGTCTGGTTGCTACTGCTTATTCACATGGCCTAACTCTCTAGGTCATAGCTGGAAGCATTTTAACTGACACAATTTACCACCCAAAAAGTACAAAATCACAGTATTTGCCCCCTTTCAGATAACAATGGTATGTTCCTCCTCTCCCCACATCCTGTATCTTTACAGAGTGTGACGGAGTTAGACCAGAAGGGTATAGGAGAGTGCTGGAAGGCAGGTATATCAGCCTCAGGATGTGCAGGTCCTTGTTCCCTGGATAGCCAAACAAAGGCTATTCCAGGCCAATCAAGACACCTGGGGCCAATTAAGAACCTTCTAGAAAGGAGCAGAAACAGCTAGCCTGATTGGGACACCTGAAGCCAATCAGGGACTGGCTGAAACTAGATAATAACCTCCCAGTTAGTCAGGTGGGTGTGGGTGTCAGGAGCTGTGAGAGGAAGTTGTGCTGTTGGTGAGACTGAGTGGTGGACAACATATCATACAGAAGGAAGGAGGCCCTGAGGTAAGGGTGAAGTGGGGTTTGAAGAAGCGGAGACTGCTGTGGGGAAGTAGCCCAGGGAATTGTATTGTGTTTTGTGCCTAAAAGGTCAGCCATCTTAGCTGATACTATTAGGGTCCCTGGGCTGGAGTCCGGAGTAGAGGGCGGGCCGGGCTCCCCCGCCCCTTTTCCATCTTCCATACTGGCCTGTGATGAAGGTAACTCACTAGGCGGTGATTCTTGCCAATTATACTGAGAAAGGGAGGTCACTCTGGGGCCTAGATGAGTTTCTGAGGCCCCTCAATCTGCCAGGAAGTGCAGGACCCACAGGTACAAACTTGGAGCTTTGTCACAAGAGCTATACAAGAGACTGGTACAATGCCTGCAAAAAACACTGTACAGTTGCTTTCTGCAGTTGTGTATGTGGCAAGGCCATGAAGGGAGTGACTTTATGGAGAAAGTGAACCACATGCTATAAATACTCTCTTAGCCTGAGTCATTGTCATACTTCTTGCTCTTCTGACTTCAGGCAGAAATACCCTACTAAATGAGAGGCTGAAAACAACCCATCTTAAAGATTAGAAGTGGCAGTAGCTTTTCAGTTACTAGTTATAAAAACTGACTCTTGGCCATTCCTGCATTAAAGATGGTTAACCAGCAAATATCTAGTGTTAACCTTCATCAGAATGCCAGAATTCTCCCCCATGAAGTAGAAGTCAAAATTTCAGCTGGATATGCCACTGTTTTTCTAATTTCTGCCCCAACAATAGCCCTTGTCTTCGCTTGAAGCAAATCAGTCTATCGTCCTTCCAGAATGCAGTGTGGCTGGGGCTGTCAGTATTAAGCATGGAAGGGAAACAATAGATTTTCACTGGTCAGCTGGGAACCAGCGACACTGTGGGCCAGAGTTTTAGAAATATTTAGACACCTTAAGGACGCAAATAGACACCTACAGGGATTTTCAAAAGTGCCTTTTTCCTAACCAGAGACAAAATGGCTGCTGCATACTTTAATAGAGTCCTACTCCCCACTGGTTGGGGTTGCACTGAAAGATTTCAAATGTGCCATGTTAGCTCTCCAGACTACTCCAAGTAAATAGAATAATTATGAAAAAAACAATTGCTCATTGTGTCCTTAGTCTCATCAGTTTCCTTTTCACATTGAGGGCCCTGCAGCAAAATGGTTCATATGTCTGTAAATCTTGTTCGCTAGAATATATAGGGCTGCATATTTGGAACGGCCCCAGCCTCACACTGCAAATTCTGCCCTGCCGCATACACTGTAGCCACCCTGCACTCCACACCACAGGGTGCCTCATGGCATAAAGCCATGATTTTCTTCAAACAGTTTCATGCTATAATATTGTACCAGTTATACTGAGCTAGTCAATGGGATTTATCATAGATCAAAGCTGATACATGTTTTTCATTATCCTTCCACAAAATTATACTTCAGAAAATAATCTCCTGTAGGGAGGAGCAGCCAACTTATCCCCATTCTCTGCAGCAGCAGGACTGGAAATACTCCAACTCCCTATACTGATGTTGTCACTTGACAGACTCTTTAACTCCATCGGTAGCTAACAGATGGGAAAGCGCAATGCGGAAATTCACTGTGCGGCATCTCAGTCCAAGCACATTTAACAGCACACTCAAATAGTAGCAGTAAGGGGGAGCGTTTCAAGTCTTGTGGGTGCAAAAAATGACAAGCCTATAGGCCAGTTGATGGAGTAGGAGTGGGCCTACCATTTGTTCCCTTGAAAGTGGGGAGGCTAAAAGGAAGGCCTACCCCCGAAGACAGCAAAAGCTGAGAAGGAGAGAGAAAGCATATGTGCACACATCAGGGCTGGGCTAGTTTAAGGAGGGGGAACTTTTGAGTGGGGAATCTCCATGAAAGTACAGCAGAAGGCCAAAGGAAGCTCACGTGGCAGGCAGGGGGTGAGGGATAGTTGTGGCAGCTACTCAGAAGTTGTGAAACTTTTGCAGAAGTCAATTAACTGTCAAAACTTCCTGAACCTTAGGGAAGCACACCAAGGTTTGATGAAAGCCTGTGTTTACTCACAGTAGCACAATAAAAAAAAAAACAAAAAAAACAACACACCACTATGGAGGCTCCTAGAAAGTTACCTTACCAGTAACTTTTGTCTTTTCTTCATTTTGCGTTTACCTCGGAGAGGCTGTGTTTCATTGCAGATTCATATCGCTTTTTGTTCCTTTCACCTTGGTAATCTTTCGGGTTTCTCAAGAATCAGAGGGGTAGCCATGTTAGTCTGGAATTGCAGAAGTGACAGAGTCCTGTGGCACCTTAAAGACTAACTAAAGTATTAGAGCATAAGCTTTCGTGGGCTAATACCCACTTTGTCAGATGCATGCCAATGAAGTGGGTATTAGCCCACGAAAGCTTATGCTCTAATACTTCAGATAATAAAAACCTGAAATGACAGAGTCCTGTGGCACCTTAAAGACTAACTGATTTGTCATTGGGGAGGAGGTGATGTGCACAAACCTATTTTCACATTCAGCTGGGCATGTAAATATTCTTGGCTACCAAATTTTACCACAGCTTGGCTGTTTTGATGAGAGGCAAATGTGTGTCTGACTGGTGAGGGGAGGCAGTGGGAAGAAATAGGAATCAAAGCTGAGCTAAAGCTTAACAAGAGGAGGCAAAAAATGAAGATCAGTTGGAATTACACCTAGGGACATGAAAATGGAGATTAGGAAAGAAAACCAAAAGATAAGTTTTAAAGCAATGTGTCTGGTGACTGTGCTGCACTGAACTGAGAAAAACTAGAGAGGTGGAACCCATAGTTCGTGAAGATAATACCAGTAAAGCTGAGCCAGGTTATTTACAAGTAATACTAGATAAAGTGACCCATGAGCTTTGATAGAAGGCTGCAGACAGTGTTGGAAAGCAGCCATCAGGAATGGAAAGGTCACACCTTAATTTATTCTGATCATGCATCATGAAAGGTACTGGTCCCATTCTTGAACTTTAAAATTAGGCCCTAGTGGGTCCTATTAACTCTAATGCTAAGTGGTGTAGCCAAAGAAGAGACCAACATTCAGAGTAAGGTAGAACAAAGGATATGGTAGATTTGTTTTGGATACCATTTTTAGTGTTTTTGGGATTAGGAATAGCAGAGAGAACCCAGGAAAGTAGCAGAGAGGTTACTTTACAGTAATGAGTCTTCTGAGATGCGTTTGTCCACATAGGTCCCCATGCAGGTGTGTGAATCCCTATGCACATGAGGTTGGACTCTTTTCGCCAGTAGTGTCCATTGAGGCAGAGCATATGTCCTGTATGCCCTCATAATCCCCCCTCCTGTCAGTATAAGAGGCACAGCAGCTCCCAGTGACTGCTCATTGCCTTCACTAATACAGACACCCAGGTAAGGACTCCTTGTCGGTGGGGAGGAGGGCACTCACTGGAACCGTGTGGACAGAAGTATCTTGAAGAAGTCCAATGACTTGAAGAAGAAGAGGTTACTTAAAATACTTGTCCACATGAAGGCCACTTTAAGTGAGTGACCAGCAGTTACCTTAGAAGGAGGTGGGGGTTAGGAGTCTGATCTGAATATCGAACAGAGTACAGGTGTGCCAAATTGGGCATCTGATCTAGACGTTGTGATGGAGTAAGGATCGGTAAGTGCATGAACGGAAGCTCAAACCTCAGAACTACGGGCACCCCTAAAACAAAGTACAGGTGTTCCCTGAGCCCTAATAGAGTATATGCCATAACTCGGGAGGGGAAAGGTAGTTTGTTCAATGTCTAAGATACCTTAATACAATTTGAAACCCACTTCAAGAGCCTCTGGGACGAAACAGCCCATCCCTTGGATTTATTACCAGCAACAAAAAAGCTGATTTTGAAATGGCTTTGTTCTAGAAGGGCAAGAGGATATAGCTCTAAGAACATCAAAGGCATGAAGCTTTGTCTCCACAGGAGAGAGTCACAGGGTTTGGGAAGGACATATACTAATGAGATATAAATCTGTGTAAATGAAAATTCTAAAACATTGTTCTGTAAAGATTTAGCATGCGGCCTGAGGTAACTGTCTTTAGGGAATATGTCACATAGGTGCCCTGCCATCATCACTCTCTCAACAAAGTGAAGTAATAGCCATTACAATGCCATTTTTACAGAGATCATATAATGAACTTGAGTTTCAAAAGGAGGGTTCATTAAGAAAAGAAACACCACATTCAAATCACAGGGAGGAAAAGGCTTTTTAACTAGTGGAACTATATGAGCCAGCCATTTTAGCAATTTCAACACAAGACAGTGGGGGAAAAACAAACATGAATGATCCTCAGCCTGTGAATAATGCTCAGAGATAAGGGGAAAATGCACTCTGAATGAGAATCCTGGAGCATTTGAGAACATAACTAGACCAAGATAATTGAGATAAGAGACTCTGAGGGTAGAATGTGCCTCTGAATGGACCACAGCAAAATGTGCTTCTATTAGGTTTATATGGAAACCCAATTACCATGAGGTGAGCAACTCAGTCATTAACCCATGCCAACCCCTGCTCAGCTGGAGCTGCCTTCTAACCTGCAGGCAGACTCCTTGTTAGGCTACAGCAGCTCCCATCCGAGCCTTGAAGCGGAGGTAGTCCAGCTGAGGGAGAGGAATAGGTGGAGACAACCCAGTAAGCGATGGGGAGGGTAGAAAAGTGATCTATGGGGGCAAGACCTTCTTGGGAAAGAGGTGCAAAGGGAGGCAGGACCTCAGGGGTCCAGTTGCCAGCAATTAGAAAGGTGCCAACCCTACTTTTTGCTGCAGGTATCTGAAAGGAAATGTCTCATGAAATACATAGCTCCCACCTTGCAGAAAATATTAACTTAACATGACAAAAATCTGTCAAAAGGGCTTAACCAGTTTATTTCCATCTCATTATTGTCTCCTGTTGCTTTTAAAGGGAAACACATGTATTCATTTAAATATACCACAACTTGTCTGCCAAAGTTCTTGACTTTTTTTTCCCCCCTTTCATTCACGCTGAAATTTCAAGCTGGCTATTTGGATATACTGATATTGTATGATTAAGGGATGCTTTGCTCCATCCTGCTACTGTGTTGATTTTAATTGTGGTTTAATAGTGTACTGTACAGTTAATTAAAATTACTGTATTATTTCTTCACATTTGAGTCTCCATGTATTGGCTATTTTTATATGATCTGTTAATTCATCTGGATAATTTGGCCTTTAGTGACTTTAAAAACATACACACTAATTCAGTGATTTACATACAGTTGTGCTTTGCGTATACTTCTCATTTCTGCATCAGCTGAACATTTATGCTATTATGGAAATTCACTGATTTTTATAAGATTTCTGCCAAGAAAGAAAGAATGGATCTCTCTACAGAGCCAATAGGAAATGTTTTCACTGGGCTACTTGGGCAGCTCTCCTATAGGGATCTTTCCCTGCTGCCACTGAAGTCAGGGGAGTTATCCAGCTGCTAGCCACATCAGATTCTGGCAGTGCACGACTAACAAAGAAAAAGGGAAAGATTCTCAGCCAACATAAACTGGCCTAGCGTCAGTGGAGCTATGACCAAGTGAGAATCTGGGCTTGGATTTTATCTTAAAGTAGATTGTGGGTAAGCACAAGCAAACACACTTCAATCTGAATGCACGCAGATGTGTGGAGCACAGAGGAACTTTATTGACGCTACATGCCGGATTTTCAGAGGTAATCAGCACCTGCTGTCTCACCCACTTCAGATGGTCTTGTGGGTGTGCAACATATCTGAAAAAAATCAGGCTTATATATCCCAGGAGACCCTCTGTACAGTAACATTAAGCAGTGGAAATTTTTTTTTTTTTTAAGTCTACTGGTGCTAGCTCCTGTTCTTTAACCTATTTATGATTGATTTCTTGCCATACGTTTCCTGAAATTGGCAATAATATTACCTGCTGTGGAAGGCTCTCCAGCCATACACAGTGCTCTCTTATGCCAAAGACAGAAGAAGAGAACAGTTCCTGTCCAGACTGCTCACCTCTTACTACCTCTCCCCAGCCAGGCTGTGAGATGCAAGATCCCATCGTGCAGCTTCATAAGACAGTGGCACAGCTATATAGCAACAATGGACACAATTTGGCAGGGGGAATGGATAGTTCACTGGTTTGAGTGTTGGCTTGCTAATCCCAGGGTTGAGAGTTCAATCCTTGAGAAGCTTATTTAGGGATATAGGGCAAAACTCTGCTGAATGATTTAATTGGGGAGATTCCAACCCCCTGCTCAAAGCAGGACCACTTACATGATTTTCTGAAGTCCCTTCCAACCCTTTTATTCTAGTATTCTTTCCATTCCATGCAACCCATCCAACCTGCTCCATTCCAATTTCTTGCTATTTTATTCTACTACAACCCCCCAGCATAAAAGGAAAGTATTTGCCACCTCAACATCTTGTGAAATAAACACCAAAATATGGAGCTGTTACCACCTATTGTGTAAATCATTCAGATTTTTTTAAATATTGCAAATGCCTTGTCACCTGAAGGATTGAAACAAAGATACGCACAGGTACAATAAGTAAATAGGCCATGCTTCTGTAAACACTCAATGGATCACAACACATAACTGGAATAGTTATAGTTACATCTGGAGGAGGAAGATACTCCCACTCCTGCTGTCCAAACCGGTGCCTGGTGTTGATCTATTGTAGCTGGATTTGAGTGTGATAATCCTATCTTTAGCTGATCAATGAGAATTTGCAGGGATGTGGGGTTGCATATGGTTGGAATTTTAGGTAGTGAACTTGTTACTAAAGAGATTTTAGGAAGAGGAGCATGTGTGTTGCTAGGAGGTGAAAGGTGGGACTATGGAAAAGAGAATGAGTTAGTCAAGAGGACAATTATTAGGGTTTAGGCCAAAGAGGAGGAGGAGGAGATTCAAGAGTGAGGGAAGGACAGAATATAGGAGAGAACTGGAATGAGAGAAGAAAAGAGGGAAAACAACAAACATTTTGGGTGTAATTCACAAGGGGGATGACAGTGTCGAACTGCTCAGCGCCACGGTGGAATTCACAGGAATTATCAGCTCCAAAAATGGAGACACCCAAAGTTAATGATCACTGTGCAAAATTTGGCTGAAGTTGTTTAACTGCAGAGTTTATTGTTTCAAACTGCAGAGTTTATTGTCAGTTTGAAACAAAAGTCATGCAGCTTGACTAACTCATTATCAGCTGTTTGGATGGGCCATTATCAGCTGTTGTACATTATGTAGGGGAAGCGGGTGCCTAACTCAGTTGTATATTAGCATACCAACCAAAAGTTGTACATTAGCATACCAATTCTAAGAGGCTGTTTAATTTGGATGGGCCATTATCAGCTGACAGGAGAGATACAACTATTGAAGGTAAATTAACTAGGGAAATGCAGTCAATTAGTGTAATGAGCAAGCCATTTGCAAGTTCTATTTAGTCCTTGGTTTATTGTGTCCAATTTGAAAATTAATTCCAGTTCCTCAGTTTCTCGGAGTCTGTTTTGGAAGTTTTTCTGTTTCAGGACTGACACCATCAAGTCTTTAATGGAATGGCGAGGAAGACTGAAGTGTTCTACTGGTTTTTGAATGTTATGATTCCTGATGTCAGATTTGTGTCCATTTATTCTTTTGTGTAAAAGAATAAATGGTTTGGCCAATGTACATAGCAGAGGGGCATTACCTTCAATAGTTGTATCTCTCCTGTCAGACACAGATATCCATTTCAAAAGGTACTTTTTTCTCCTGCTGATAATGGCTCATCCAAATTAAACAGCCTCTTAGAATTGGTATGCTAATGTACCACCTTTTTTCCCCCCTCCTTTCTGTGTGTATAAATGCATCTTACTTCTATTCCATTCTATGCATCCGATGAAGTGGGCTATAGCCCACGAAAGCTTATGCTGAAATAAACTGTTAGTCTCTGAAGTGCTACAAAGTCTTCCTCATCTTATTTACAAGTGACTGACTGACTCAGATTACAGTAGTCTGTAGTACAGCACAAATAGAAAAAAAAATGTCTACACTGACAAGTATCCAGCTCCATCATCTGGGGGAGGGATGGAAGAGTCACATCAATAGCCCACAGAGATTAAAATAGCTTGTTTAACTGATGTAATCCTCAATGTATCATATTGCCACCCTGAGACAGTCTATGATATTATGTGTACCACTTTGAGAAGCCTGTGATAAACTTTGTACAATTATGCCTTTGAGGTATCATTTGAAAAGCTATAATCTGCTGAATCATTATCCTTTTGAAATGTGTGTAGCAATACTATGTGTTAGTTACAAGATTCTACTCTAATGATTGTTATTGAAATATGCTGTAATTCTGGGTAACACCCACAAACCAGTTTTTCAGAGACAAAGACACTGGCCCAGCCAGGTGTTAAAGGGCTATCGTTTGCTTAAACGGCCATTCTCTGGCAAGGGGAAGGTGTGAATAAGACATTTATATTTAATCACAGGGACAGTTCAAGCCTCATATCCACAAGAGACTGCTTGTCACCTGCACCCCGGCTGGACAGAACCTTCAAAGAGGGGAGAGTGGTACAAGAATGAGAAACTGTGACTCTCACATTCCACTCACAACAGCTACAATGCTCTAAAGTGCCAACATGCCCCCCAAAAACCCTCCCGTAGAACAGCACATGCACAAACAGGGAAGTGGTTCCCCTAGCTTTGGGTTGAGGCACAAATGCAAGGCAGGGTGGGTAAATTTGCATTGACACTACCTAGGCTGTGTATTGTCCGTGGAGAGCGAGAGGAGTCCAGTTTATTCAGTCACACAGAGCCATTTTATGGGGAATCAGCTGATTAGGGTATTAATCCCAGTTATGCCAGAGCTATCAGATCACAGTAATCACCCAGTCCTGCAGTGGTCACTGGAGTGACAATGATTTACATTAGCTGAAGATATTGGCCCACTACGTTTGGATTTTTATTATTTCAAATGAGGAAGAAGTTGCTTGATTTTGAAGCAAAGATTAATCCCTCCTCCAAACAGGTCTTTGGAGGTGCATGGATCAGCATTCATGTCACACTCCTCATCAGCACTTGGCCCAAATCAGTTAGGGTACATACCTGGGATGTAATGGACTCCCAATTCAGTCCCCAGAGGGGACTCCCCTCTGCTCCTGAATGGAAGAAGGGATTTGACCTGGGATCTGCCACCTCCAACGTGAATGACTTACTGAGCTATGGGATATGCTGATGTGTGGCTCCCTTTGGTTCTCCTGCTGAAGTTGCTCCACTGTGGATACCACCACCACAATAATAAAATATTGGTGCAGGGGGACTGTATTCTTGGTCTCCCACATCCCAGATGAAGTCTCTAATCACCAGGGTACATCATCACCCATGCTTAGTCTCTCCCTCTGGCCCTGTGATTCTTTGGTTATTTATCTACAGTGCAACAGGAGATATTTAAGGAGCTTCACATCAGAAGATCCCAGTAGTTAGAGCACTCAGCTAAGATGTGTAAGTCCCTGTTCAAATCCTAGAGGGGGAGAGGGGACTTGAACTGGGAGTCTCCCCAGCTGAATATCCTAACCACTGGGCTAAAAGTTGTGAAGGAGTGATCCTCCCACATGTCCCTTTTCAATAGGCCCAAAACACTAGGTGAGGTTTGAACATGCTTATCTGATAGGTGTTCCTCTCATAACTTTACTGCAGAGACCAATCTTCCTCCAGTTTGTGCATTGCATGGGGGCATTGGTGTACAGACTCCTATTGTGGGGCTGCAGTGCACTTGATCAGCAGCTGAAACATAGGTGCCTAGGAAACTTTTACTGCAAAAGTTTAAGCACTGAGCAATTGTAGGTGCCTACAGGTTTCAAGGGCAACTGAGCAGGGGTTTTATGAATTCCAGTGGGATTCTAGCCCTTACTTTGTATTACATTCTTATTTTCAAGTGATACATTGCTTGCACTCGTATTCCCCTGCCTGTCACCACAGCCATCTTATCCTTGGTGGTGCCATCAGCTAAGAGGCTTGTACAACATTTTTAATCACCAAAGAGCTACCTATCGTCACAACAATGGCCATGAAAATAGTCTTGTAGTTTACTGTAGGATCATCAATGCCATAAACAGTGAAGTGCAATATAAATCTCAAAGTAGCTGAAATATAAGGCCAAGCAGAACTCTTAAGCACAGATTCCTGACTCAAATGCATTCACATTACACCAATATACAATCTGGTCCAAGAGAGCCAAACAAAGGTTTTAGTATTGCCAGACTGCTTCTTTCTTACAGGGACCAGTGCTTTTCTGATTTTGACACTGTTCCTTTACTCACATCCATGATTTGTGATCTTTGTTTAAAGCATCAGCATAAGACTCCATCATTAAAACCCTTCAACTCCTTAGGAGGTTGAAAGTTCTCTTTTCATTACATTCTGGGCAGCAATTCAGTATGTGAAAGAGCGTTTATGTTGATACGCCCTCAGATAGCAAGGAAACACCATCAGCATTTAAGAGGAGTCTATAATACAATCACAGGATATCATACAGGAGACTATTATACAATTTCACTGATTAAAACACAGGCACAATCAAGCAAGGTAGCATGCATTCCAGAAGTCCTCCAACAAGCCAAAGTTTCCCCAATGCTACTTGGCGATGCTCTAAGAACTGCTTACACTGCCCATCTGTTTAGTATGGCATTGGGCTTGGATACATTCCCAGAGCTCACCAAATTCCAACACTGACATCTACTGGAACTCTATGCTGGTCAGAACTACTTTAGCAACAGAAAAAAAAAAATCTGTTTTGTCTAAGCATGTTGCAGCTTTATGAACTTCATATGTCCTTAAAAATATTTAACAAACTGTTTATAATTTATAGGTATAGGTATCCTTTATAGGTCATTTTCTGGTGATTACAAAATTAAAAAACAAGTGTCTGATTAAAAACAATCCCATCATGGTTGTGTTCAAGTGATTTTCCTGTATGTACAGCATTCTCTTATGCCCATAAGCCATCTTAAAGACTGGACAAATCAGCGCTCCATTTATAAGTCTGCAGAACAAAGGGTAAGATAGCGATTACTTGTACTTGCCATATGCAGCAAACTTCCATTTCAGCACCTGCCGTTCTCTATAGTACTCTCCCCGTCAGTGTTCATATTGGAGATAATGAACATCTCAGACTGGAAGGGAAAGCTGTGCTTATAGCAGAAAGTAGTTTTGCAGTAATCCAGATTTGTACAGTTCCTTTTTACAAAAGGTATTTCAGTTCTTCATTTCCGAAAGCCTCAGAATGGCAAAAAGGAGCAAAATCTGTTGATTTATTTGTTAAATGTTAATTCTAACTATCAAAAATTTGGCCTTGATTAATGCTTAGTCTGGATGGGTCTTTTTTAAAAAAAAAAAACAAACAAACAAAAAAACCACCACACATTTGATGTGTTGTAGCAAGTCATATTCTCCACCCCCAAAAAACAAAAATTGATTTTAGCTATACCTACAAATTAGACCTTTATTAGCATTAAATGATCACCTTGGTCATCTTTTGTAATAGCAGTCCTGGAATCCCCAGGCTTGCTAAAATTGGATAGCATGTCAGGCCTGCATCAGTACTTCCCTACCTCAGTAAAGGTCACAGGTATAGGGGAGAAGTATGGACGCATTTCAGTATAAATGGAATCGGAATTTAGGAATCTCCCTGCCTCTTAACTACACAGCAATGGGAAAGCAGTGGGCTTAATATTATTATGACAGAAGTCACCAGGTGGCAATGTTCCACAGAGTTTTACAAGCTCACATGCTAAGAAAAAGAACACTATTCAGTCTTTGAAGACATGTTATATTATTGTTAGTTTTCTAATACAATTTCTTTTTGGGGTTTTGTTGCAAACAGCAGAAGCGCTTGTGATGTAACCTCTCAAACTAGAGTCAGTACCTAGAGCAGAGAGTGAAAACCAGGCACTGGTGTTTTGGCTAGAGTACCTTGGTCTTGTTTGACCACTGCTGATTCAGGCATCTACTACTCTCATTGTAAACAAAGCAAGTTACACTAGGAAAACACCCTGATGCTAAGACAGATTTCTTCTTCGAGAAACTGACCTGCCAGGCAATGAAATTGGCTACCACTCGGCAGAAGAGTGAAATATAAACAAGGCACCTATGCGTCCGAGTCACCAGAGACTTCTCTCTAGTCAGTATGTCCAAAGTAGAGATGTGGTCATGGAGGATCCCCTATATCCTTCTATGGATATATCTATATCCTGTTATGGAACTCATACTGATACAACCAAACTGGCACGCAAGATGGGTACATACCCTTCCCTGCCTTCCAACCCTAAACAACTTTTTCATATCCTGTTTCCCTCAGCATGACTGTAGAAGGAATTCTAATTCCCGTGCTTACTTCTGATCCCTCTCTAAAGTTTTTAAATATAGAGTTACATCCGTGATGAAGCTGTCCAAAAATCAGGACCCTTTGGGAATTAAAGTTAGGACTTACCTTTTGTTCCAGCCAGATGTGTTTATATCTAGGGCTTGCCAACCTGAAGCTCACAGGAACCATCATTCTTTCAAGTGACCAAATCATCTGACACTACCACATTGGAAATATACCTCCTGGGATGGAACACTGGGCAGTTAACTGAGTGACATGGCAGCTCTTGATAGAGTAACATATAAGAGGAAACACTATAAACATGATACCTGTTTATCAGTCATAACGAGCAAATGGTAATTATGGCAGGGCAATGTGCATGGGCCTGGAGAGTGAGCACTACAGGTGGTTATAGTCAGAATTGTTGTATGACAACAATTTCCTGGCTTCACTTAGCACTTCCTCTATCTGACATGTTGTATTCGGAGTATCACTCTCCCTCGTGTCCTACACTGTGGTTATCCTCCCTCTTTGGTCTAGTCTTTTTTCCCCAGATTTGCATAACACATAGAACAGTGAACAAATGTAAAAGATGAATGACTAGAATTTAATGAGGCCCTGGTCCATGACTGGGGCTCCAAGGTTCTCTTGCAATTCAAATAAATAATATATTGTACTTACCTTTATCTTCTAAACACTTCTTTTCCTCACTTCCAATAATTCAGTCAGTCAATCCTAGCTATAAAGATAGGGACAGTGTTATGGTGTATATGAAATTTACTGCTACTGAGAGCAGATTTTGTCCCTTAATGTTTGCATAGCACTTTGAACATGCATTGTTTGTAATGTGCTCTGTAAGTACTCATTATTATAGAAATACTAAGTATAATTTTGCTATATACATTTGATTCCAGTAAAAGAGCACAATCTACAGGAGCCCTGTGGACCCAATTCTGATCTCATTTAGGTTGGTGTAAACTCTACTGAATATAAGGGCATTACAGTTGTCTAAAAACAGCCATAAATCAGCATCAGACCCTGTCGGGTAACTGTTTACCTCAGTAGAAGACTAGCATAGCAGAGCTAAGAACCAGCCCCGCTGATTCTAAAGTTACTGGATAATTACATTCTGCCCAACCACTCTAATCATAAATATTCTCAGCAAAACCCAAGGTTGCAGCACTGCCTCAGTTTCCCCACAATCATCTTCGCCTCACTCCTGATGCTGTCCAGCCAAGCCATTGTAAAATGTTCAACCCCTTCCAAGGGGACAGAGTCCCTTTATCCCCATTCCAATACAACAACAGAACAAGAGTCTCCTGCCCTGCTGGGCTTAGTCTTCAGTCCCCTACTTTACACAGGCTCCTTCTTGCAACAGCCTGTCTCATTGTCCAGATACTCCCTCCCAGGCTCCAGTCAATACAATCATCTCATCAGCTTGACCATCCTACCCAGAGTTTCTGGTAGGACACAGCCCTGCCATTTTCAAGCTGGAGCCAGCATATTACCTTACAACAGAGCAGCCTATCCACTCTTCTCCCCACCATCTCTCAACTATTAGACTTTCCTCTGCCTCAGTCAGCCTTTCTCCAGGCAGGGGATTCCACCCCATCTTGGCTTCTCTTTCAACTCAGGCTCCAAGATAACCCTCTGTAAGTTCTTCACCCCAACTCAGCTATGTAGTCCTTTTACCATTCTGCTTACAGAGCAGTGCCTTCCTCTGAAGGCCAGCCCCCCAGTAGTTAATCTTTAGGACTTCTCTTCTCTGGCTGTAGGAAAGTCCCTACAGCAGTTTTTCTCAATTAATATTACATACCTGCCTCCTCTACCCCTCTACTAGTAGCTTTGCCCAGGGACCTCCATTCCTGATGCCTTTTCCCCCTTTTACAGTCCAAACCCTATGGAGATATAACAGGGAAGGTCTAATTAAGCAGGACTGACTAGCCCCAAACCACCTGGGTCTCAAATGGGCTGGCCGCCCTGTTAGAAATACAGGTATAAGTAGTTTGTATTTGAACAGGTTAAACATTCTCTGACTGGCCCTCCTGGAGCACTCACCGGAAATCAGCATTGTCAGCTAGTGGGCTGACTAGGCAGGGGCAAAACCAGTCAAAGAGCACCAATTTTTTCCTCCAGGAACTGAGAGAATAAAATCAGTTAACACAAATAGAATGTGAACAGAAAACTTCCCCAGTGTGGGACTCAAGCGTCCTATGAACCAGGTGTGAGCCCATACTCTTCTTGCCTTAACCACTCTGACAGCTCTTGCCCTGAACACCTGTATAATGAGAGCAGGAAAGTTCAGCTGAAGGTAACCTATTGCTCATTAATGACCAAGTAGTACCCAGGTGCCACCTCATATCATGATGGATAATTAGATGACTGTAAGCTCCCACGATGATGCTGTGGCCAAAAGGACTAATGCAATCCATAGATGTTTAAATGGGAATTTCAGTAAGAGTAGGGAGGTTATACCTTATATACCACCTCTGTATTTTGCACTGGTGTAACTGCTGGTATGTCTAGTTCTAGTGTCCACAATTCAAGAAGGATGTTGATTGATTGCAGTGTGTTTAGAGACGAGCTACAAGATCAATTAAAGAATTGGAAAACATGACTTATAGTGATTGACTCAAGGAACTCTAGCTTAACAAAGAGCAGCTTAAGGGGTGTTTGACTACTTTGTAAGAACCTATATGTAAATGGGAACCAGAAATTTGACAATGGGCTTTTCAATCTAGCAGATAAAGGTAAAACAAGATCTAATGGCTAGCAGTTGAAGTTAGATAAATTCAGACTTTTTAAACACATTTTTAAACAGTGAGGAGAATTAATCACTGGAATAATGGACCAAGGGTCATGGGGGATTCTCCATTAACAGTGATTTTTTAAAATTATCAGGAAGTGTTTTTCTAGATCTACCCTAGTTCAAACAGAAATTAATTCAGGGAAGGTCTACGGCCTGTGTTATATAGGAGGTCAGACTAGCTGAACACAGTGGTCCCTTCTGGCCTTAGTCTTTGACTCTCTTGCTTTTAGCTGCGACTTACAAAATTAGGCATTGAGTAAACAGGAGTTTTAGTACAGGGCTAAGCAACATAGTTGGTAAATTAACTCACCTTTTACATACGTTCAAATGCCAGCATGTGCGTGACACAAGGTGGGTGAGGTCCTATCTTTTATTGAACCAACTGCTGCTAGAGAGAGACAAGCTTTTGAGCTTACATAGAGCTCTTCTTCAGGTCTGCTGATTGTGTAAGCTTGAAAGCTTATCTTTCTGACCAACAGAAGCTGGTCCAGTAAAAGATATGACCTCACCCACATGTATCCTGGGACCAACATGACAACACTGCATAGCACAGGGTTGGCCAACTAATATACAGACTGGAGGGGGGAGGGGGAGGAGTGTGGAATCCCACAAATAGATTTTACACATGGGTCTTCAATGATATTCCACATGGCAGTGGAAATCTCTGTGAATCTATTTGCAAGACGGAGCCCTGATGGACAATGATCAGACTACATCCCAGACTGATACATGACCAGAGCTGGATGAGGGTTGCTGCAGTTAAGATGGAGGTGTAGCAGCTGTGTGGAGATAATTCTGCAGGCAATGACCACATTCTGCTTGACTGTAGCCAGTCCTATTAGCTCCCATTCCCTGGTGCCAAAAATTCACATAAGTAAAAAAAACCAAACCAAATTAATTAAAAAACAAGAGCTTGGAAGGTCCTGCAGTGGTACAGTTAGGATTTGCCCTTCTGTGGGTAACTGGCAAGACACTGTTGGTATTTTCCTTGGGGGCATCAGTGCCATATAATACCATCAATTTTTATGTAAAATTTCTCATGTGGAGTGTTACTCAAAAATGATTGGCATGATATGGCTTAATGTCTCCACTGAATGGACAAAATCCTTAACAATTTAGTACTTTGCTTCCCTGAATAAATATAATTCTCAGAAGCAGAAATAAAATAGTAAAATAATCTACTTTTGATATTTTGCTTTTATGAAGTGCCCGTGAACTGAAGCTACACAAGTGTACATAAGGTGTACACAAATAAGACACACATTATGAACCATGAGGGTAATTAACCATTGGAACTACTAAATTAGGGATTCTCCATCACTGGAATTCTTTAGATCTAGACTGGATCTCTTTCTTAAATATATGCTATAGCTCCACTTGACATTAGGAGATTTTTGCTGAACTTTTTGGGTAAGGCTCTCCGGCCTGTGTTGTGCAGAAAGTTAGATCAGATGATTCAAACAGTATCTTCTGGCTTTAAAAATCTATGAATCTATAAAGTCAGTAACTCAGAAAATGAATTTTCAGTAATGCATGGGACAGGTCTGTAAAGGATTGTAAATGACTGATTTGGATATAATAGACTGTTTCATGGTCTGTATTGCATATGTAATATGGTGTACACTGTAAAAAAAATATGATAGCAGACATAAATAGTGTGAATCCATTAAAAATGCACACAAAACAAAACAATGTAATTTTTAATCTGAAATAGAAAAAATATAATTAAGAAAGAGAAGTTTTATTAGGGCAATTTCACTTTATTTTTCCATACAGCAAGGTCAACTATAGCAGTAATAATAAAATAAGCATGGAAACAAATTGCAGCCCAGGACAGAGTACATAATTCGCAGCAACTACAAGCAAAAAGTAAGTCTGTGATTACATAATAGTAAAACCAAGCACATCTGTCCTTTCAGCAGATGAAAGTTGCAGGGTTGCAAGTAAGTGCAACATTATTAATTAATCAATGTGAATACTGAATATTCCAGATATAATAATGGCCTAATCATTTTTATTTCCAGCTTTGGCTTATATAATTACATGGTTTCTTGAGTGCTTTTCATTCAAATGGTAACATTTGATAGGTTTTTGTTTTTCACCTGCTAAAAGAACAGGACCATTACAATAAAAAATAATCACATAACTACAGCTACAGTGTGCTGTTTGGTTTGCCTGTTCATGATTTAATTTTTTTGAAAGTCAATATCTGTTTTTAAGATTCTTGTTTTGTGAACAATAAACCACTGACATTGTCAGAACTGCTTTGAATAGAATATATCCTTTATATAGTTGTTGGTTGTTTTTTTTATTTTTTGCTTTTTTTTTGTTTTTTTGTTTTTGATACTTTAAACATGCAGTAGTTTTTGAATAATGTACGGAATATTTAATCCATGATTTCACCTTGATGGTTTGAAGTACCTGCTTTTTTTTTTTTTTAATTTTTTTTTAAAGTAATGATTTTCAGGCAGATTTGAACCAGTGGAGCTTTTGTCAGTCATGAGATCTTGGAAGGATGGCATATCTTTCCAGCTGAAAAAATCCTGGCAAACTACAAGCTGTCCACATAAAGCAAAGCAACCTTTTTGAAGGGGTATGGAGTGCTAACTCTGTGCCACTTTTGCAAGCAATTTTGTTCAGCCTGTCATTTTATTAGCCTTAACAAAACTCCTTGTAACTATAGACATTTTTATTCAAAATAAGATCTTACTATTATACAGGTTTCTCTCTTTTTTGACTATATACAGAAGTGCAAAAAGTCAACCTTCTCTCTATACGTTCCCACATGCTCAACTGCAGCATAATCAACCCTCAAGAGTTTGCACACACGCTTTAATTCTTGTTACGTAAACTTTGAGTATTTGGATTATCAACAAAAAGTCCCTTGATCTATTGATTATGCAGCTTATTTATAACAAGGCCTGATATTCAGGGATTTCAAAAAATATTTAAACAATATTTTAACATTTGAAATGGATACAGTAGAAAATAAATTTTATTCTAATATCTAGGAACTAGATTTTCTTATAATAACTAATTACAAACAAAATAAATCATCAAAATATTATTCAATTGTCTGCCAGGATTGTTGCGATAGCAACAACTGAACTTCTTACTTAGCAATGATTATACAATTATAAGATATCCATATAAAAGATCTTTGTTCTTTTAATGAAAACTAGACAAGAACTAACAATGACTGATGTTCTTACATTGTAATATTAAATCAGTAAAATATAAATCATTTAGTTAACAATAATACAAATACTCATGACACTACATGTAAATTCAAAACTGAATATGTTATGAAGAAAAAAACTACTTTAATTTTTTTATTTTTTTTGTATTTTGAAAAAGCCATCAGTATAATCTAATAAAACAAAATTCTATAAACTGAAATGGTATTCAACTGGTAATAGAAAATGAAAATGATCTAATAAATGTAAGAAATAAAAACTACATTTTAACAAGAAAAAATAAGTAATATTCTGTAATGTAAGTAACTACAATAACATGTGAAGTCATCTATACTTTCTTAAACACGATTGAAATTACATTGGTATGGGTTTTAACCCGTAATGTAATAATCTAAGGCTTTAATAGATGTACAGTACAATCAGTAAAATCAACACATCATTCTTATACTAGAAAGCATGTCTCTCAAGCATAAAAACTTGCAGTAAACTTGGAAGTATGGAAAGTTCTATAACTGAACTCACACTTCTTCCATTCCATGCTATACTACCAGTCACATGGCCCCCACTTCAGCAGTTTGCTGAACAGAGCAAAAATATCCTTTACTAACTGCAACATCCAAACCACAAAAAGGAATTCCTTTGGATGAATCCATTCTTAAAAACTTGAATGTACATCTATTTTTTTTTATTATTATTATTTTGTAAAGGCTTTCTAAGGCTATAAGCAGTTAATCTGAACCAAAAAAAAAGATCACAAAACTCACCAAAGTATTTAACCCACCCAATTCTATGCTAATTAACATCTCAGTTTTTTCATATTTTGGTTTATCATGCATCTGATGTCAGTGCTTCTTTCTTCTTTGTTTAGAGTCACAATTTTGAAGTGTGACTTTGATGAAACATTTAAGCAAAAGTGAAATCCATCTCTGCAAAGCATTTATAGTCTTTTGACTTTTGACAGAGGCTATAAATAGAAGCAAAATAAGTTCCTCAAACATTTTTTGTTATTGTGTCTCAGAAATGGCTTTTCCCTTTTGTATACTGAGTAATTCAGTATAATATGCATAAATTTTACACTACAATGCCTTAAAATAGTTATATATATTTATATGTCCAGTATGTGTTATGTTAATCTGTACTGATAGTTTGTTTTTCTGTTGTCTACTTTTATTATAGGTTGAGTCGGCCATTTCTGAGGCAGCTTTGGTTTTGAAACAGAATGGTGCCTTTGACTGAATAGTACTAACAAAATAAGCAAAAATGTGGCTCTGAAAATAACACTGCAGAAATAATACTCTAAATTTGATGTACAGTCTATGGCACTTCATGAGAATCCTTAACAACATGGTACTTAAAGCCATTGATGTGCTTTAAAATATACACAGTTGTGGTTTTGCTTGGCACATTCATCTCTGTCAGATACCTCTTTTACCACTTCTTACAATCTATTACATTAAAAATATTACTCTTAAACAAAAATTACTGTGCATGCACGCTCTCATCTAGAATGGCAATTTTAAATACAAGGTGCACCTTTGTTATTTGTAAACCTTGAAAGAAATAAACTTACTTTAAAAAATTATATCTTGGTCTACAGACGTACCAATACATAATAGATTTATGATTACATCATAGTCTGTCTTTTCAAGATGACATACATGATTATGTAGGAAATAGACTATGTATGCATATTTAAATATATAGGCATACCTCTGTGCTAGAAAAGATAGACAATGTTGTAGATTTAGACAATAAGATCACCTCAGCACAAATATCAATTAAATATACAAAGTATATAGGCAACAGTGTGCAGTGGATTTCCAAGTTGTCATTTCATCTTGTTAACATGCAGTATGTGGATGTCTTACTGCTGAGGGAATTTTTGTGTGTGGCTTGACGATATATACATTATGGCTAATGCTCACGTCCTTTTCTCTATCCAAGCACACTGTCCTTTTCTCTTTAGTATGATCTAGAAAGGGAAGCAGGCAGAAAGAAAATTAATTTTGCTTTTTCATTCCTTACCTTAAAGCAATATCAACATGAGGCGAAGCGGTCATTGAAGTCAAAAGGAATTTTGCTTACAAAAAGGCTACAGGACCGTCCCTCAAATAATGTCTTCACAGAAAAGATTTACTTTGCAGACATATTAGACATACTATACATATTGACCATGTATGATGAAAGAGTATCCTGTTGCTCTTGAACAGTGGTTCTCAAACTTTTGCATTGGTGATTCCTTGCACACAGCAAGCCTTTGAGTGCAACCTCCTATACAAATTAAAAACACATTTTTTTATATTTAACTCTATTACAAATGCTGGAGGAGAAATGCTGTTTGGGGATGCAGGCTGATGGGTCACGACCCCCAGTTTGAGAACCTCTGCTCTTGAATTTTATAGCCTCCTCTACTAAGTAAAACCTTAGATCAACGTTATACCACTCACTTACTGGCTTTGTCTTGGTCCCACTGGAGTATATGGAGTCTGTAGACGGTATTCCTATTGACTTTATTGGAACCAAGATTTTGGGGTAACATTTTCAAAAGTGCCTAAGCAACTTAGGAGCCAAAGTCCCAGTGACTTTTAATCAGATGTAAACACTTAAATCCCATTTGCAAAACGACGGGCAATTAGGCCATTAAGGGATTAAGATCCATTGAAATCACTGGGAGTTAGCCTTAGCCTAAGTCACTTAGGTGCTTTTGAAAATTTGAAAAAATTGGCCTAATGGAATAATAAGGAACTTGTATGATTCTATATATTAAATCAATAGTACATTCTCACCTTAAAAAAGCATACTGTTTTGGTGCATCATTTCATTAAGGACATAGCAGAAATAGGAAAGGCCCAGAGAATGACAATAAAAAGTAGAAACTGAGATGGGAAAGGTGATGTTTCATATAAGGAGGAATTAAATAGATGATGTAACTGGATGAGGAGACAAGTAAAGGGAGAAGAATAACTGGAAGTAGTTTTTAATGCAATAATAAATTAACCTGTGGAAGTCACTGTTGTAGGACAATGCTAAGGCAAATAGCTTAGTGTGATTTTTTTTAAAAAGGACTGGACTATGACTACAATAATATCTGAAATCACTCCAGCTAGGATAAAAGTTACAAGGGATATCAATCCTTTTCCTCCAGGATTGCTCATTAACTAGTGTCAAGAATAAATTTCCTCCTCTGCTAAAGAAAGATTACAATGAAGAGGTTATGAAAATCATTGATACAAATGGGAACTAGGTACCTAAATACTACAGAGGATCTTGGCCAAAGTGAATGAAACATTTTTTACAGCTTGAAACTGACTAGTAGACAGTACCTGTACAGTGGGATGGGAGTGTGAGTGAAGTTGTATATTTACTTGCTGCGGCTATTAACTTAGCCTACTATAGTTGGATAAGATACTATATCAGACAGAAACAAAAATGAACAGCCCAAATCATAAACTGAAACTAGGATTTCATCATAGAAAGATGGCGTGATGGGGAGAAGAATTGCTACAGGTAAGTCAAGTAAAAATCCTTCTTTGTGAAGAAAGGTTAAATTATAAAGCTCTGACACATAATATCTAGGACTGTAGTTCAAGCCAAATACATGCAAGTATAAACTGAGCTTGTATTCTCAGCATGACCTCTCCCTACTATTTAACCTATTTCACAAAAATATCACACATAATTTATCATAATTTGGCAGTCTGCACTTAAGAGAAGCCATAGGCACAGGTCTTTCTAAAGCAAACCTTAGCCAAGTGACTTGTCCCACATTTGGCCCACAGGGCATAACAGCTAGTGGTGCCTCTCTCCAGTCTCAAACAAAAGATAAATTCTCATTAAATGAACTCTGGTTTTATTAATGAGAGTTCATTCCAAAATAATATTATATGAGCCGCATCGTAAGCTTGGCTGGTCCCAGGGTTACTTTCCCCAGCAGAGCAACAAAATGGCACTAGAAGCTGAAGCCAACTCTAATGAGGTGACAGCATTCTCCAGTTATGTCACCCTGTGAGAAGGTGTTAGAACCTTACAGGGAGCTGCAGGTCAATTATTACTAAATCACTGGGGTAGCCATGGCTTATCAGATTCCACCTCCCTATACTCGCCACAGTGAGTCAATAGTAACGACCATGGCATTTCCTGCAGGTTTCCAATTCCAGCTAACAAAGTGGGGGTATTAGAGCAAATACTGGTGCCCCAGCACAGTGAGTGTCAGTGCTAACGACCTGGGGCCTCTCCTCCCTCAAAGGCCTTTCATGTACTTGGGTATGAACAGCATTAATTTAAAGTTGATAACTGCCATATCTTTTGGAGGGCACAAACACAGGGCAGATTAAAAGAAACTGAGTTTGCTACATCCAGAGCCCCCTGAAAATGGGAGACTGATGTTTTAAGAAGCAGATCACATAATTAAGGGTGAAATGCTGAAGGCTGGAAGCAAGGCTCTCATCATCACTTAAGCCCAACAGTTGAAGAATGGTCTCACCATTCAACGTTATGACAAGAGTCTCACCAACTCCAAATAAGCTAGCATAAAGGTTCTGGGTGGGATGGGGAAGAGATTATTGATTCCACCATCATGTACATCACCTGCACAAGTGGAGTGGATGGTAAGTATTGTAGATTACAAGCTGCTGAGTAGTTGCTGTGCAGAATCAATGTCATCTGTTTCTGGGAAGAGGGGAGTTCAGCTTTCTGCCTGTTTGACCCTTGGCCTCTGCTGAGAGCGTCCGCAAAGGTGACTGTTAATGTCAGATGTGACAGCCTGGTGATTTTGTTGACTAGGGTTGATTGAAATCACCAACTCATTTCACACACACACTTGTCTGTTTGAGAAATTATTTTTAAAAAATATTACCATAACAATGTTGTGACTTACATATGCCAGAAGTTGTGTAATGTCAATGAAACCCATATCAACGAAACCCATATCAATTATTTCATAACATTTTTCCATAGCTTTTCTTTTTAAAAAAATCCAGTATGTCCCTGAAAAAGCCAAGTTATACACACACACAAAGAGAGTATGAAAACTATTCAAGCAATATACTGGAAACTTACTGTTTGATGACAAAATGTCTACATCTGTGTTACATACTTGTGGCTAGTCAGATGTTCGGCAGATATTATGGGTATCTATAGGTAAAAATGTAAACAATGAATAACATGTGCAACAAATCAACCAAGAGAGAACATTTTATTAAAGAACATAACAGCTCAGAAAAGTGGGGATCAGCTGTGGGTGGTGGACTTTATACTATAAGTTAAAGTAAACAGAAGTGCTAAAGTAGCAACTTAAAACTGAAAAAACATTGTGGTAAGTACAGTTTGACCAATGTAAATAAGTATTATTGTTTGTTTAGAAAGTAAGAGAAGTTAAAATCTACAAAAGTTCATGCAGTGCAGTAATTGAGAAGAGCCCTTTTTGTTGGCCTACACGTTTTGTGATTTGGGTATTTCACTTAATCATTTGAAACAATAAACTCTGCAGTTAAACAACTTCAGCCAAATTTTGCACAGTGATCATTAACTTTGGGTGTCTCCATTTTTGGGTGCCAAACTTAAGATGCCTTGAATGCTGTTTTTTTACAGAGGGTGAAGACCCACAGTTGAGCTGAGCTGTGGATCCTCGTCCCCTATAAAAATGTGATACAAAATGTCAAAGTTTGGCACCAAAAAAGGAAGGCACCCCAAACTAGTGAACAATTCTCAAAATATTGGCCTTCATCAATAGAATTTGCAATGGCTCCTAATGTCTATAACTCATTTTCCATAATATTTTTTAAAATTAAAACTACAAGATAATATTTGAAAGTAGCAAAGAAGCACATAAGTCAACCATCTCTCTCTGGAGCCCAATTCTGCAAGCCCTCCAATGGGTGACACATAGACTGAAGTCAATGGGAGTGCATGTACACAGACCTTGCAGAATAGGTCCCTCAATGAGGGAAAACAGTATTATGTTTTCATTGAACTACAAATGTTAAAGGAATTGTACATAAATGTTCATCACAAACAGGACCAGGAAGTGGAAAGATGCATTTATGTACAGAAAAACAAGTCCTGCAATATGATGTGATATTGATTTTTTCCAAGGTTAACAGCCATTTACAGTCATACAAGTTATATTTCGTATCAGCGGATCAGTTTGAAACATAAACTTGCAAAAGAAAAGGAGGGTGGAAATATTTCTCTAAAATAAATTCAATGTTTTTAGTTTTTTCCACCTCTAATGCCCTCTCTTTACCTATCTGTCATCTTTATACAGATTTACAGCATTGCCAACTTGCACAGAAATGTGCTCCAAGCATAATGAAGCTTCTCATACCATTTTGTCTACTGCTGCAGGAGAAGATGTTGCACCCAACTGTGTAGAAGCATCAGGGATAGTGCTGTCGAAACATACCAAGGACCTTCAACACCAGTCAATGAAGATGAAGGGCCAGATCTTAAAACCTTCCGCATGCATGCGCATTGCATTATGTGGCATTAGACAATTTCAGCATTGCATTTATACTATATACATATATGAATTATATATGTATATATCGAGGTTTCGCTGCAATACTTTATTGAAGTGTGTTATGAGGGTCCAGGGAGGATATGCATGAAATGGTCAGATTCTACAACAGAAAGTTTCCCTGCAATCTCTTTGGTCAAGTGCGGGGTACCTCACATAGAGAGCAGGCATTTTGTGGTTTTGCTCACGCCAGCAATTCTCAGGGGTATGCAGGCTTTACAATCAAAATTATTTGTATTGTGCAGTAAATGATTCATGCGGTTAAGATATGTCTGACAAACAGTAGATTTATTTAGCTGACGCTTATTTACAAGAATGATAACTTCTCTGTGAGTATTCCTGGATATTAAATTATTCTTATTTTGGGCTAAATCTGTGAGAGATTTAGTTACTCACTGAAAAACAAAATTAAGCCTGTTTTATTCTAGCACAAAGAGGTATGTGGTAATAAATTACATTCAGCTTCTGTGAAAACTGACCAGATTATTGTTTGGGTTTTTTAAATATCTAAATAACACAAAGGAATCTGAGGTGCACACTTATAAATCATTATACCAGTGAGACTTTCAGGCATGATGGCTGAGACGCCAGTTACTGCATATGCCACCAAAGAGTTTACAGTTGGCTTAGCAAAAAAGGTGGTGCCTAGCAAGCAACAATGGAGATACTCCAGGTCAAATACTGAGGCTCTGGGCCTGACCCCGTAAGAGGCTCAGAGTGGTCAGCTCTCAATGAAAAATGTAATAGCGCTCTCAACACTTTGCAGGAACAGGCCTCTGATTTACAAGTGTGGTTGTTTGCAGGTGCAGAGATCCAGGTGCAACAGACTTCAGGCACAAGCATTCCTGTTCATAGTTCTGACTACCTGACTGGATTTTTAAAAAGTGCTCAGAGTTTAATGGAAGCAGAGTTAGGTCAAAGGTGAACACTTCTGAAAATCCTAGCCTTAAATATGAGCATTTACCCCTGTAATTAATTGTGAATGTAAAACATCCCCCACAAAACTGAGTTAAGGATATTTTAAAAAACAAACGAAAAACCCTAAAAGCACCTGTGGGCCTCCCAGTGAATTGACTGAGAGCACTACTTGGATCGTAGCACACAATTTGGTACTATGTTTTAGCACAATGATAATGTGCAGGAATTCCAAGTTTGCATTATGGCTTATAAAATTTATTTCTGGGTACATTTAAATAAAAGAGAAAGGAAATGGTTTTTAGAATGTTTTTATTCTTTATAGTTAATGCTCCAACTATGATGTAGTAGAAAACAACTGAATTTTTAACAATCTATTGAGCTAAAACACTAGGCCTAATTCCATCCTCGTTATGTACGTGCAGTTTCCACTGGCATAAATGGGAGATGCACCCATGTAAATGTGGCCCACATCATTTATCTTTACAGCGTTGTTTGTGGCAGTGCAAGGAGAAGTTTAACTTATGGTTTAGGTTGTTAAGCATTTATTTTCATCCTTATTTTATACCCAGATGCAACACCACTCATGGTGGTAGTTTAGAAAGAGTTTAGTCAGGTTTTTATTGGACATTGAGTTAGTTAAAGTTAGTCCATTATAAAATTAATGAGGCCTCTCCTAACTAATTCACAGGTTGAGACAAAGATTTACAAGTGTGCCTCTGGGTGGCATAAGCACAAATGTTTTTGTTTTGTTTTTGAAGAGATTCAGAACATGTCCAGATTCTTAAATTCCTGATCCTGTAATCCCTCCATGCACAGCTCCCACGGGCTTTGATCAGAGTTTTGCATGCAGAAGGACTGTCGGCTTTATGTGCACAGAAAAATTGGTTTCTGTGCACTATCACTGTCTATTTAGATCTACGGAAAGATCAATAAGCTACAGGGCCTATGAAATGTCAAGAGTGCATCAGAAAGTCTCATGTAAAATATTTTTAGCATCAGAAATGGAGCTGTAGCACCTTCTGAGCCTGGACAAAATTTATTAAGCTATGCTATAGCTCTTAGAGAGAATGTGTAGGCCAACAAGAAGTAAAATCAATCCCCCCATGCTCATTAAAAGCACCAATTTCAAGTGTTTTTTAAGGAACAAAGCTGTAAATTAGCAAACCTGGTTGGCTGTGGCTGTTGCAGCGAAGGGGACACTTGTGGCAGATGTTGTTGCTGCAGACACAGTGGCTGGCGTAGCACCGTGCACCATGGGAACTTTCGGAAGGAAAATCATATAAGCCAACATACAGAAGAGTGTAGCAGTATGGGAACCATGGCAACATGTGACAGAATAATTGAGCATGGTATTTATCATAGCAATAAGCCACGTGATGAGACATCATTGCCAGCGAGTGACATGCAATCACAGTGCAAAGCAGGACAACATTCCAGGGAGAAGGGGCGAAAGGGAAATGAAAGAGGAAAAAAAGGGAAAAATGCTTGTTACCATCAAATCAAGAAAATCAACACAAACAAGTTCAATTGTTTCAATATGAAATCAACAAAAGTATTTTAAAATGTCCTTATGTTTACATTTTTATGTCTAAACAAAAAAACAAACATGAAAATCCAACCCAAGTATCTACCACACAAAAATTAAGCAGTTTGAATGAAAGTATATTTTACATTGCTATAGTAAGATACAGTATGTTACTTAATACAAAGTAGTTTCTAAACACAAACTCATAGTCCAATCAAAATCCACTAAGGAAAAATGTGCAATTCAGAACACTACTATCCAACTTCTAGGTGTCCATGTCAATTAAATAAAACAACTGCATTTAATTGACAGGTGTTAGTGCAGAGGGTGTGATGGGGCGAGGGGAGGGAATGGACTGGCACAAGAGCTATAAGTTAAAACCTAGCAGTGGATTTTGAGGGTCTGTGAGCTGCACCACAGGTTTAAGATAATCAAGAAACAAAGCTGGCACCTACCAACACTTGTAGCGGGTGTCATGCACAATATTGAGCCTGCCCATCATGCATTGCAACAGGAAGGTGGATTTGAAAAGGGAAAAGAATTAAAACAACCCATCACACGTGTAATTAGAAAATTTCATTTGAACAAAGAAGAAAAATTGTTATTATGGGAACAGTGGCATGTAACGGTCAGCACAATCAAATCATACAATAGCACAGTGATCAATTAGAACTAGTCTTAAGTGAGAAAAAAAGCTGATTGAACTGTGTGCTGGTACATTTTGTTTGCCTTTATTTCTATATACTTTCATTTGTTTATAAATATTACTAGAAAAGGTCTCAAGGCTTATTTCAAAATTCACTTTTAATCTGATTCATTTTTTATCTTTCTGAAAACTTTGTTAGCATAAAAATAAATGTGTATTACTTTTTAACTAAATTGTATTAAGATTAGAGGAAATGATCAAATATGTT
Organism: Dermatemys mawii; assembly: GCA_007922305.1. NCBI lineage: Eukaryota > Metazoa > Chordata > Testudines > Dermatemydidae > Dermatemys > Dermatemys mawii. Next base: position 20,797,375 of record ML677363.1, on the reverse strand, counting down.
ATTTATCTTTAACACTCTCATGGTAAGCCAGAACCCAAAATTATGTTAATCCTAGCACTACGATTATACGGAGATATGCAGGATAATAAAGAATGGAGTGGGGTTGTTTCACCCATTCTCCAAACCATATGCACAGGGGATCCTCCACACTGAGTTCTCCCTGCCTAAGCCTGTCAGTCTCTGATGCTGCTGAGGAAGGAAGCAGAGAGTGCACAGGTTGAGAGTTGGAACAGGCTAAGGGAAATGTTCTCTTTTCTGCAGTTGTCTCAGGAAGAGATGGGTCTAAGGACAGTTGTGTGAGGCCAGCCAGGAGCCAGAACTGGCGTGGAAGGACAGGGTATCTGTGCTGTGTTGCACCAGCTTGAACAATGCCAAAGCCACGGTCTTTTGGAGAAATAACATAGTAATTAATATAATTAATGCTGGGGATAACATAGAAGTGAAGGACTGTTATTACTAGAAGATATATTTAAGGTTACTGGGGAAATGGCATCATTAATCCTTCTAATTATTTTACTTTTTCTTTTAAACAAAAAAGAATAATTATTCCTGAAAGATGTTTAAAAGGAGGGCTATTTAAAGGAAAGGATTCATCTTGCTTGCTTTACTCACAGGTGAATTGCTACTGAAGTCAATGGGACTACTTATGGGAGTGAGTATGTGGCTCAAAGATTTGGCCCTGAACTACAAACTACGTGCTAAACACATTACTCTCAATTACACGCACACAACCTCCATGATGTCCATGAGGTTGCATGAGTATAACTGAAAGCTGTGCCAGTCTATGTTATAAGACACGTATAAATGCCCTATTTATTATGTTTCACATATTTTATTATACCTAGCATATTACATCATTCCATGCATAATTAAGTCTACATGCTGAAAAGAAGAGTTAGCTTTTTGAAATGATTCTCTGAAATATAACTGTAAAGCTTTCACCTTAAATTTTAGTTTGAGTTACCACCATCATGATGTTATAACCAGTGCACACAGTTTTGAGAGGGATTTGCAGCAAATGAACATAAGGCAGCAATAAAAATACTAGCTAGGGTGCAATAAACTTGCAAATATGAAGACATAATGCAGTAGGACCCACTTGCCAATAATAAAAATCACTTTTGCTAGGACCTCAATATTAATCTTGATTTCAAAAGCTATGATTTACTAATAAGGATGTCTGAATAGTGAATCTGCTAGTTCAAATGTTCCTTGGCTTTGCAGCACAAGGCAGCATTTGATTTCAAGCATGTGCTAATTTAGCTAATTACAATTTCTCCAATAAATTATGTCTAGAGAGAATACAGTAATTTTGATGAATACTCTGTTTTCACTGGGATTTTAAGCAGTTCCTTTTCCTCATTATCTATAGTTCTACTCCTGATTTGCTGTTTCACTCAGTTTTTTTATTCAATTAAATCTAGAAAGCACCACATAGACCAGATTATCAATAGAGAACATGACTGCTTCAATCTGAATGAAGAATTAGTGTAATGGAGCCTGCTCCTGCTCCCATTAACATTTCAAGGGGAGCAAAATTAGTCCCCAGAGCCAGAGGCCACAATTAAGGAAAATGCTTAAGAATGTGTCTAAATCCATCTCTAGGCAGAAAAGCACTTAGAGCTTGATTCTGCTCCCACTGAAGTCAGTGGCAAAACTCCCATTGCTTCAGAGTGGTGCAGGATCAGAACTTAGAACACATGATTTTTAAAGGAGTTTAGCTAACTAATAATTCAGCTAGGCACCTACTGGGATTTGCACAAGCACTTTTTAGGCATCTAATTCCCATTGGTTTCAAGGTGACTGACATGCCTAGGGGCTTCTGAAAATCTGAGTGTGTGTGCCTCTGCTTCTTTAAGTTCCTAGATTATTTTACAAGTCTGGTCCATTATGCTTTCCTGAATTGGGAGCCTCCTTTGAAACTTTATACACTGATGTACGGTCATGCCTAAGATGTACTGATCCGAACCGAACTGGTAAGATGGTACCAATTTAAGCACAAACGATGCAGTGTATCCACTCTGGATACACTGCATCTGGATGTGGCAGACTCATGGTGTGACATGTTGCAATTTTGTCCCACATCTATATCAGAGCTGTTCTAAACTGTTTCAGGTGAAATGCTCTCTGAGTACTTATCCCACAGTTCCTGAGACAGCTCCCGGAAACAATAGATTCTGGAAGACTTCAAAAAGCCAAGGTGCATAGTAGGAGGACTATCTGAATCATTTCAATCTAAAATGTTTCAGGTCCAGATCTTCAAAGAGATTTACATGTCTAAAACACACTGAAATCAGACACAGCTGTGTCACACTACTGACACATGACACCACTCCCTGCCAGTACTTCACCTGCACTGATATTATTACTTGGGCCCTACCAAATTCATGGTCCATTCTGGTCAACGTCATGGTCATAGGATTTAAAAAATAATAAATATCATGATTTCAGCTATTTAAATTTGAAATTTCATGGTGTTGTAATTGTAGGGATCCTGGCCCAAAAAGGAGTTGGAGAGGGGACGGGGTGGGGATTGGAGGTGGATTGCGGTACTGCTACCCTTACTTCTGCACTGCTGCTGGCAGTGATGCTGCCTTCAGAGCTGGGCAACTGGAGAGCGGTGGCTGCTGGATGGGAGCCCAGCTCTGAAGGCAGAGCCGCCTCCAGCAGCAGCACAGAAATCAGGATGGCATGGCATGGTATTAGCACCCTTACTTCTGCTGGCGGGGCATTCAGCCACCAGCTGCCGCTCTCTGGCTACCAGCTGCTACTCTCCTGCCTCTGCTGGAGGCAGTGCAGAAGTAGAGGTGGCAATACTGTGACCCCCCCTAAAATAACCTTGCGACCCCCCCTGCAACTCCCTTTTGGGTCAGGACCCCCAATTTGAGAAAAGCTGGTCTCCCCATGAAATCTGTATAGTGTAGGGTAAAAGCACACAAAAGACCAGATTTCACAGTGGGAGGCCAGATTTCATGGTCTGTGATGCATTTTTCATGGCTGTGATTTGTTAGTGCCCTAATTATTACTGCTGAATTCTGGCCTATTGCACTTTAAACAGGTACAGATTAAGCACTAGGTTGTGAGTTGCTCTGTGCCTAAGTAAAGTGAGGGAGCATCAGGAGCCTTCACTCTCTTGTTCTTTTCACTGGGAACATTATCACTGCTCCTTATTAGTACTTGTGTCAACTCCTGACAAAAGGATGGAGAGCAATAAGACCTTGGTCCCATCCTTTACAATGGCCAGGCCTGAGCGGAAGCATGTGCTACATCTGGTTAAAAGGTGGCAGAGCTGCCACTCCAGCATGCATGTTCCAAAGCCCGTGAAGGCAGGGGTAGTTATCTGGTGTGAGCTACAAGGGATGTATGCTAAAATGCTGTGATCGCACCCCCAACATACCCTGTCTGACAGGAGTCTGGACACAGCTTTCACCATGCAGGACAGGGCTTGGAGGCACCTGGAGATTTAGGTACTATGTGTCCCCTTTTTTTCCTCCATGCACCTTTCCATGTAAGGCAGCTGAATATGAGCTCTAGAACGTGGAGGGGACATCTAGGTATGTTTGAAACACAAATCCAACATTGTTGCCAAATATGACATTCAGCCCAAACCAAAGGGCCACCAGACCTCATACATCCTTAATGTACAAGTGCTGGGGAGAGTCTTGCCCTCTGGGCTCTCTTCTCTCCGGTGAATTTCATCAAGAAATTAAAAAAAACCCCAGTCATTACTCTTTGGGGCCTGATCCTGAATGGTACTGAGCCCCCTCGACTCCCATTAAAGGACTTAACCTTGAAATGTAGCAAGTGCCTTTTGGGAGGTGCCAGGCATCCTCAACTCTACATAAAGTCAAGACAATGGACCTAAGAGCACTCAACACCTCTCAGGACTGGGACTGTTGTGTGAACCTCCTAAAAATATGCTGTAAATTCCCTTCCTGGTTCCATTGGAAATTAATTGAAAAGTACTATTTTCACAGGTGTAAAGTTTCTGTGAAGGCATCAGACCAATGGAAAACTAACATGGGTGCTAGTCTGCTCCCTCACAGGAATTTTTAATAAAAAATGAAAAACAGAATTAGTACAATTGCCTGTGTAGGCTAAATCCTGAGACTGCTAGCCTGTCCCCTCTGAATTCAGCATCTAGAGACCCAATGGATTTCAATGAATCCTGAAGTTCTTATTTAGGCCAAATGCCCACTGACTTCAATATAAAGTTGCCTGAGAAAGGACCGAGGAAGGCCCCATGTAATTACTGACATTCCCTGTCAGTTATGTGATGCAAATGTAGTTTTAGTTATACAAATGACATTGATGACCCCAACGTAATGGGCCCAATTCTGTGGAGACTCGAAGTGCCAAGGTGCCAAACCCCCATTGATTTAAGATACGCTGCGGGGCTCCTTACCAGAGACGCACAGCACCAACCAAGATCAGGGGAGCTTTTAAAATATGTGAAGTCTGCAGGATGGACTGTGATTGTCTGCTCTGTAAATATATTTTAAATGTCTCTTTTAAATATATGTATTAGATCCGAACACCACTGGAATCAATGGTCTTTCCACTGACTTCAATGGGCTTTGAATCAGATCTTAGATGCACAAGGGGCTTCAATGGCTCCAGAGAAGTAATATTTCATGTTAAGCAGCTATTCCATATGTGTAGATTACATGTATACATATTGACTGAATGACAGACCACACCACCAAAACAATGGAACTGTAAAAGTCAGCCATGCTGATGTGGCTGAAACACGTTAAAAATGTTTAGGAAATGATTTTTCTGTTTCTGACAGCCAGTGTTCTCACTTTTTGTTACCTACATTTTTTAAAATGACAGTTCTTTGCAGTTAAAATTTGCATTTCACAATTTAACTAAAAAATTTACAGCAGAGTTTTATCAAACTGGAAATATGGATTTTTATGAAGCAAGTAGTGATACAAACTTATAACAGATCCAATCCTGCAGACTTTATGCAACAAAAATTGACTGCAGCGAGATTTCTTTAGAAGTAATAAGTGCAGGTTTGGGCTCTGCGACAATCAAACTAAAAATCAGGTATCATTTTACCATTCTTGACTAAAAGCAACTAAGGTTCTACCTTGTTCACACTGAAATTGAGTTTGGTATCTGATCCTCTGATTTCTTTTACAGGTACACTTTCTGTGTGCTTCCATATTAGTTCAGCTGTAATGCCTTCTAACTGTGCACTTCATGATCACTAAGTAAAATTCAGAACTGCACCCTTTAAAAAAGATGGTTCAGAAGTACTGTTGCTAAATAAGTTAAGGCAAAAGGGTCTTACAGCAAAAAGGAATAATACAGAATAGCTCAACAGATGTGTAATAAAGTATTAATTAGGAAAAAGAGAAAGAAGAGAACAGATTTCAGAATCTGTTTTGAAATGATAGATCATGTGCTTCCAAAATATTGATTTTCATATTAGATTGGAGAACATCTACCCAGCTTCCAAGACAAGCATACACAGAAACAGCATTCTACAAGATCCCTACCTGATCACGAACACCTTAATTCCTAGACTTCCTTTCCTCACTCTAAGCAAAAAACATCCTACAACAACTGTGCATATATCAGTGACTATCAATACAGATGCCTTTAGAAGTTTATTATAAATGCTGAACACTAATTTTGTGGCATACTTTGCTCTACAAAAACCGAAGAGATACTTACCTGGTGGGAGGAAGGCTGTATGCTGTTGTAACTGCATGTTGGCAAGAGCTTGCTGGTATTGGAAAATACCAGTATTAAAGACTGCAGTGGCACCATTGGTTTTTTCAAGCGCAGGCCTCTTTGGTAATGGGGGAAGTACAGCTTGAGGAATTCCCTGAACGATAGACGAGTATAAAAAAAATGAAGTCCAGTCCAAAAAAAGAAAAAGAAAAAGAAAAATCAATAGAAGGCAAAAAAAAGTCAGGCAGCATCATGTTTATCCATGAGCAAGCAAGCACCAGAGCAGATTTAACTACTAAGTAAAAGGGCAAGGTAACAGCTTTAAAAGAAAGCATTACTTTAGTCTAACAATAAAGAAATATAAGTAAATGTATTGGAGCTCTATGTTATAATAATGTGCTAAAATATTGTATAAAGCTTCAGGTTCTCAGTAAGAAGCAACAATATTGGAAAAAAAGAAAGCTGCACTGCTAGCTCCATGAAGATTGACAAATAAAAGCAATGTTAATAGTAATCTCACAGAGTGAATGAAACAGATAAGATAATATTAAAAATTATACCCACAGTTCCCAAAGTCTAACTAGACATGCAGAAACGTACCAAAGCATGCTGGTACTTTAACACTGCATTACAAATGTTAAATCTACATAAGAATATCACTAAGCCATGCCAAGCAAACAGATACATAAAAATACAGTCATAAATACAATTTTAATGTCCTCAAAGTACTTCATTTACAACATTCTAAAAGGTGGTTAAACTGAATGTGGGCTGCTGCGCTTTAGGAACATTTGTTTGGCATATACATATATGTGAATATTGTATTCTTTCCCACTAAATGGAACAGGAAGCCACACTCAGTTTTCCATTGTACTTCAATATTTTACAAATTAATAAAAAAAGTGTATCTACAATAAAGCTACATGCCAAGCTAAAAGGTGAAAGGTCATAGTACCAGGTCAAAGGTTGCCTCGAGGGGTCGCTTCAGTGATTTGACAGCCGACTGAGTCTTAATTAGCAGGCAGCGAGCACATGATGGCAATGGGCCAGTGGGGTTCAAGCGCATTAACATAAACAGCAAGCAGAGGTGCATCATGGGGGCAGCAGTGCATTTTTGGGTAGGTGAGAAAAAACAAATAAAAAACAAATCATCGGAATGCCATATACAACGAATAACAAGACTAAGCATGCACAATAAAGGCACTACTAAGTTGTTATTGTGAGGATACAACCTCTATGTAGTTAATTACAAACAAGATAATCTAACAGAAAAGAGTGAAAGAAGGAGAGAGAAAGAGAGTCTGCCTTCTGTATTTTTGCTCAAGTATCCATAAACAAACATAGAAAAAGGCCTCTATCATGTTTATTGTACTATGATATGGCTATCAAACAATGTTTTACATGAAGTAGTATTTTAATGGTCACATCATGTAGTTATGTAAAAATATAAGACAATATTAACAGCTACGCAAAGAACAAAGACTGGACCCATTAAAACGAGTTTTAGATCACATTAAAAATTTACTTTAAGAACATATTTTAGCAAATAGCCTGTTTGTACTAATTTCTAATACCTTCAAATGTGCTGTAGTTTTCCTACTCTGTGTAATTGCCATATTCAAGCATCCCTAATTGTGCAATTATTCATCCACACCGTAATATATAAGATGAACAAAATATGATTAAATTTCCCTAAAATTATGTTACAGTCTATTTGCTTGAAAACCTACTCTTAAGAAGTTTCAGATCTTATTTTTTAAATTAAGAAATTTTTAAGCATATTACTGGTGGTACAAACCTCCCACAAGATTAAAGAAGAGAAAAATGAAGTTTAGTATAGAAACAGGAATACCATTAATGGTAATTTAGATGGATATACTTAAAGACAGAAATAATGATCCTTATAAATGGAGATTATTGCAATACATACTTACACACACACAAAATTTATATCTATCTATATAAATAGATAGATACATATTTTGAGTCTACATATGAGTACACACATGTATGTACACATACACACACACACGTACACCCCTGTATACATCAGCTGCCAAAAATATTTTAAGTCTGAAACTATTTAAGAGTAGATCTGGCATCACCTGCTGTAAAAGCTCATTAAACTGTGTAGTGAATGGGATACCTGAACAAACATATCTTCAGCAAGAATAGTTAATAAATTAATCATTTTTATCATCAATGTTACATTTTGAAGATGTTTTCTGGACTCACCATAGCAGCTGCAGTAGCTGCTGCTTGGGCAGCTGCAGCTTGGTTAACCTGGTACTGTGCAGCCTTGATCTTGGCTTGCAAATGTGCAGGAGGGTGAAAATATTTGCACTTTTCCCGTGAACACCTCCCTTTGATGTAATCCATGCAGACAGTAACTGTGTTGTCGTTGGTATCGATCATTGCACTGTCAGCAGGATGAGCAAATCGGCAATCATTTTCTCCTCTATTACAATTGCCACGCTGATACTCTCGACATACCTGCAGCATCATTAAATGAAAACCAGTTAATGTGCCTGGGTATCACACAACATTGTTGATTTGAGAAAAGTGATCACAGAGAAGGTGTAAAATATAGTCAGCATTTTCAGGGAACTCTTTCAGAACCAAAAATTGGTAGAGCAAAGGGGCCTTGAAGTTTGGAATCTTGAACTCACTTTACAAGTCCCTTTATACTGCCAGTGTGATATTAAAGAGCCTGAGTAAAGGTGAATCAAGCCCACTGATTTCTATAATTGGCTACATTTGGCTCAATTCATCAATGTGTACTAGTTTTGAAAAAATGTGTTTATGATGTTCAACTTGAATGATAAACAATAAGCCAAAACTACTTCACTGTAAAACATTTTTCTAACTTTTGTTAAGAATTGTCTTATTAAGCTAAATATGTACAATTATTGTCAAAATGACCTTCCTAATCCTTTGAGATCAATCCCACAAGCTACATGTTTGGTTTCAATGCATTACATACTATTACCTCTATCATTTATATGTATCTATATAGAGGTATTTCAGTAATGAGCATCAATAGAAATACAGCATTTAGTGAAGTCTCTCAGCTATTCCATCCTTTTAACACAAGAGGGCAACCGAAAACACACTACCATCTGTTTTTTCTGAACCTCTCTCTTGTTCCACAGCATTTCACTAACCAACCCTTTCCCATCCCACGTAGGATTAATAGTAGGTAGGTAATCCCTAGAAAAAACAATACAGGTGCAGCCAAAACTGTCAGAGGTCTCGCTGACATGTGTGTATATTGCACAATCAAAACAAAAACTTAAAGAATCAGAAATCCAGATATTCCTTTTGGCACAGGAGAACAGTCACCCTAACTAGTTGTTCCAATTACAAAAACTTCCATTGGATGCCAGAAACTATGAAAATCCCTCATTGGATGTACAGCCCCCACTAATAGAACAGAAACTTCTCTAAGTCGTAACCCTCCTCTCATTTATTGCATCAAACCGTTGGGCTTATTTCTCACTTATTTGCAAATCCTAAATTTAAGGGAATATATTCAAACTTTAGTTTTATTGTCAGCTCTTCATAAATCATGACCAAAAATAATCACAGCAATAAGTTGTACATACTAATTTCCAAAAGCCTTTAGAAAATGCAAAGCTTGCACACAGAACAAAACTAACATAGCAGATAGAATTTTCTTGACAAGGTGGGTGCCACCAAGTTTGGAACACTAGCATTTTTTCAGAAAGTCTGGTTCTGATCCTTACAACAAACCAAACAGTGTTCTTTGGTTTTCCTCTACACTAGCTCTCCAGCTACATTTTAACTCACTGTACTCCTTAAAACCTCAATCAAATGTCATCTAAGACTCTTATCTACAGTTCATGAAACTGAGCAAGTGGGTCTATTAGAGGGTGATAGCAGCACTATTGTGAGTTTGCCAGCTTGGAGCATACATTTTGTCTGGCCTTTGTCGCAGACATATTTGTCACAGTCTGCCATTTGGTGGCAGACTTGTCATCTGTGTATCTCTCATATTTCCATAGTCAAGGCCACAAATGAGACTCTCTATCTTTATGTTCATATTTAGGCAGTTATTCTACCGAAGTGATGATGTTGGGCCATATCAGTTTCCCTTTGTTTACTTCTTTACACTGAGTAGCGACTTTACCAATCTACAGCATATTTTACACGTAAAAAAAAAAAAAAGCTATACTTTCCCACTGTGATAGCTATGATAGATCTCCCAGATACCTATGCCCTTAAAATCTACAATGATCTCTGGCTTATTGTTTTCTGGCAATAAAAAATAGTGTGTCATGAGAAAATTCTCTCTCTCTCTCTCTCAGATAAGAAGCAGCAGCTCAAAAGAATCGGATGTACTGTGTCAATTCAGCCAGATCTGCAAAGTCTGAATAACATTTAAAATGATCCACACTGAAACCAAACAAACTTTTTTGAAATTCAGAAAGTTCAATCAACTCTTTCCTTTCTTTTCCCTTTTCTGTTTCATGTTCTTTTTTACTTCGTGATTTCTGCCAGGATCAGATAATTTAAACAATAGGCTTCTATTCAAGGTATTCTCAGCTAAATGTATGTTATATTGGAAATCTCCTGGGAAAATTGAATCTCATGAAATCTCCATCTAGATTTCCAGATTGACTGGTATAGTTAAATCTAGCTAAACATCCAAACATCTGCATGATTAGCTGAACCAAACAACCTTCAAAACATTTCAAGTTGATCCTTTTACTAGTAACAATCATCAGTTTTATTGCAGGGGTGTTCACATTGATTCAAGGGCTCCAACGGGTTGCACAACATACAGTTGTGTTCTAGATTTGTCTTAAAACCAGATAGTTTTAACTTCCTTTCATGAATGTAGTCAAAGGAATAAAAACTTTAAGTTACAGAACATCCTTAATTTAAGCTTCCCAGAGTGTGTGTGTTAACTTAATGAACAACATAGTACATCACTTCTGAAAATATATTTTTAAAATTGAAAACAGAACAAATAATTTTCAAGTTCTGACACTAAAATCCCATCTTTTTTTTTTTTAAACCGGACAATGCCAAGGGCAGACAGCTAAGCCATGAACCACTCTATAATCATATAATTTCAAATTATATTAAATGACAGTAGGAAATTCAGATGAAGAATAGCCAGGTACATGCCATGTAGATAAAGCATGTTTTTTCACTGAGTAGGATCAAAGACATGTAAAGATTTACAAGTCAGGAGAGCATTTTTATAGTCAATAAGGTGCTCACTAGGAAAGATTTGCCCAGTGAGTGTTCACATGCAGAAGCTAGATATTCTAGAAGCCAGATCAAAAGAAGTTCATGTCCTTACATTCTACAAGAAGAATAAATTAGATTCCATATGAATAGTTTCTGTTTTTGTGAAGGTCACTATATAATTGCAGAGGAACCACTAAGTGAACTCAGATATAGTCTGAATCACAGTCAAAACAAAACAAAAATATCCAAAGATGGGAAGCACCTGGATAAAAAAAGAACACTGTCTTGAAATTTCTCAACAAATCCACTGGAAGGACAGAAAATTGGCTTAACTAGCAGACTGACTGACTGCTTTCAGGAGCAGTGAAAATAGCAGCGGTAGCAGAATTACTAGTGACATTCTATTTCCCATTTAACACAAATAGCTAGTCTCCTTTGTACAGATGGCTCCCTGAGTCCAACAGAACAAATTGTGGCATATCAGAATTGTCTAATCAGTTTGAAAAGGCAGGGACACCTCCAGGCATTTCTCCTCCATTCTGAGCTTCACCACATCACTCCACTCAGATCAACACAGCAGTAGCTCCACCACAAGCAGACTGCACAAAAACCCTTAAGTGTCTCTAGGCTGATTTAATACAGACATGTAACTAGGGGCTTGGCTGCACAGGAAAATTGTAGCAATTTAACTAAATCTGTTTAAAAACTGTTTAGTTAAACTGCTGCAGCCAACACCCTTATGTTGCAGACATTCTTATTTCACTTTGGCAAAAGCTGGTAAGGAATTTACTTCCACTAAATTGAGCATATAAAAATTAAATGCTTTGCTGAAGCAGGCTGTAATGCTGTTATTTGTAACAGACAGCAAAGGTGGACAAGAGATCATGAACAGGAAGGCAGAAAGTAGACTTGAAGCGAGGGGTGGAGGATTATTCCTTCCAAGCTCCAAGGGCAGGGAAAGAGTGGGGATCTGCGAAGAACTGAGCAGGGACAGAGGTAAAAGCTCTGGTTCAAATGATCTTTGCTTCAGAACAGGATTCTTCTGTTTTGTGCCACTGAATATGGGGGATGTGGCTGAAATGTGAGTAATCCATGTGATTGTCAAGGGTTCACAAGAGGGATGTCTGAAACATCAGCATCCATGTAACTTTTGAGAACGGCCATCAATATGGGGGTATTACTTCACAAGTGAATGTTATCAGAGGGAAAGTAGCTCTGCTTTTTCCTCTGTTGTAAAAGTTTTCTCGGGTCAAAGGGAAGATCTATCCAGGACAAGTCCTCAAACAATTAATATTTTCCACCAGGAAACTTGTGACAAATGAGAAATTTCTTAAGCCCCAATGCCTTTTTTCAGGGCCTTTTGTAACTTGGCCGTAACTTTTCTTTCCCTTTCTTTTTTTTTTCATTCAAAGTTCAAAGGAAATCTGCTTGGCCATTTTAAAAAATTTATTGCTTTCAGATGCTTCCTGGGGCTTTTTAAATTTTGAAAATGGTTCTTAGTTCAGACTGTGGTTAGTGTCGTTGGGTGTTCTGGGAGGAGAACAATCCTCTGTTGTAGAAGAATTTGGTGTGTCACTTTGCTAATGTTTTTAAACAAAAATTTCATAAGAACTTTAACAAACACATTCTGACCAAATGCTCCATTTTGAAGATCCACTGACTTAAGCTCCAAATTTCAGCAGTTTCCTATATGTTATGGGTCACATTGTACCATTAAGGCACTATGCCTTCTGGAACTTCCTGAATGTGAAAAGAGTACAGCATGCTTATGACACAAACAAGTAGATCAGCAGATCTTAGCCAGCACTCTGAAGGAGATCCCAAAATAATTCTCACAGCAGCACTCTCTTCTCGGAGATTCATTTTAGGTCCCTGCATTGTTTGTTTATCTATCTTCATTGGTCTTAATTCTTCCCTGGCAAGTATTCACTGTGATGTGGAAGTCATCCAAAGAAAACCTTCCCTGATGTTTTGAAAGTAACTGAAGAGTCAACATTGCACGAATTAGTCTAAAATTGCTACACCAGTGATATGACTGGGTTTCTGAAAACTCTACTTCCCCCTCCCCCCCCAAAAAAAGAAAAAGAAAGAAAGAAGTCTCCAAAAAGGGAAGTAAGATGATCTTTCAAAAGAGGAAACTGTGGTGATCTAAACTCTTATTATAGTTCAGACAGGCTTGGGAAATGTTTAGAGCATGATGACACTCTGGATGATATTTTACATTGCTTCTAACTTGCAACTTTCTAAATTGCAATTTGGCAATCATGAAATGAATTTGGGGAAGGGAATTAATTTCCATATAAGGAGACAGATCTCCTCCAGATGCGAGTCCCAAAAATGGCAGAAAAGCACAAAAGTAATGAATTACTTTATTTTAAAATGTTTGGAATGGTAATCCATCATTGTTACCTCTCACATTTTTTCCAAATGCTGTTATTGAAGGGCCAGATCCAAAAGTCTTGTAAATTGATTTACAGTAGCTGAGAATCTGCTCCCCAGATTTTAACTTACATGAACATTGGTCTCTTTTAATTTAAAGGATATTACCTGTGTGATTAAAGAGCTATCATGTGATTAAGGGTTTGAACGACTGGGAGTTGCAGATTTGTTTTTTTATCTACAAAATAATATAGAGATTGGTAATAAAAAGTTCTCATTTCTCAAAGTTACTATGCAACATAGGAAACAATCAGGGTTACACATATTATTGAGTGATAACTGTGACTAAACGTTGCCTTTTTAGGGCGGGGATCACAGTATTTGAATACCCTATTAAAAGCATGAAACAGAACAACAAAGCAAATGATATGTTGCTAAATGGTCTTTTAACCTTTCTAAACATTTAATTATAAATATCAAGTCTGTGCAATTTGGGATTATAAACACCAGCCTGCAGACTATGCTGATAACTACAGTTAAGTGGAAAGCCATCTTTCAGCATATTTTGACAGCCTGCAGCCTGTGCTGGCTCAGGGCCTATGTCGCCACAGACATCATAAGGTGTTGAAAACACTGTCAGGCATTTTAGATAAGAAAAGATGCAGGGCAAGAGAGAAGAAGAGCTACAGAAGACTAGAATTTATTAGGGCTGTAGCAAAAGATAAACAGAAGGCCTCTGAGGGAATTCAAGCAGTATATACCCAGAATAGAAATAAACTAGAAGCTGAAGATCTCTTACACAGGTAGCTAAAGTATCATTATACCAAGTCTTGACTATCAATATCTAGGCATCACACCAATTAAAATAGTTCTTAGGCATTGCTACTCTTGAGTTTGGTTTAGCAAATCTTAAAAGGTTTGAGTGGTACCTATTTGCTTTTGTGTTAGTGAGAAAAATATATGTGTTATTGATTGCATGAAGGTCATGTCACATTCTGTTCAGGGGCTTTTATCAAGACATCGTATTAACCATCTGGATCAGAGGCATGCACAGGAATTTAAATTTGACTGCTTTTGGAGGAGCACATTCCGTGACCTCATTGAGGCCCAGGGCTGGAGGAGCTAGCTGTCAGTTCCTGCCGTGGCCCAAGGGCTGGGCCTTCCTTCCCCCACACTGCGACACCAGGGCCGGGAGGAACTCACTCTCCCTCTCACCCACACAGCTTCAGGGCCTCCCTGCTTGCCCCCTCCGCTCTGGCCTTGTGCACACTCCTTGTCTGAATTGTAATTCACGTGCTGTTAGTCTCCTTTACAAGCACAGGAGACTAATACATAAGATTAATAACAGGAAATAAAGCATATTACTTCCTACCTCCAGTCTGTCCGTCCTCATTAATTTCTGTGCAGCAGCAGCCGCAGCTGCAGGAACGGGGACACCAGGATTCCCTGCAACCAACATTGGTGCAGTTGGTAGGATCTCTGCTGGGACCAAGCCTGGGGAGACAGGCCCCAGGTAGGGATTAAAGGCTGCTGATGCATTTGTGGCTAAACTTGGTGCAACTGAGAACATTGGCTGGAAAAAAAAAGAAGAAATAACTCTTTAATGTTTATACTAGGCAGTGTATTAAGTTCTACCATATACTCTAAAGTGGCTGGTTCTGGCTATCTTCTACCCATGATAGCAGTGTATTTTTGCTATTAATAAAAAGAAAACATTTGTTCTAGCTAAGGAATACATAGCAAATATATGGAATCTTAATACACCCATTTAGTAAAAATTCTATTAAGATGAAATTCAATTTTAAGACTCCACTTATTTTTTCTATAAATGGTAATTCTGGCATGTGGCAGTAGTACGACTGACCTTCGACTCTATCACCCCTTCAGTAGCCCAGCCACCAGTCAGCACTACCACGTGGCCGTGTAAGAAAAGCATCTTACAACTGTGATGTCAGATACCCTCATGTGCATGTCTGAAGTGTGTACAAACATCCACAAATGAGAAAGGAATCTCAGTGGGTGAGAAAAGGCATCCTTAATCAGTCAGTCATTGTTAAACAGCAAGACATAGATTCTTTTATTTTCCCAGCTGTAAATAGTAGTGAGGCAGTGGAATTACACCAGCGTAAAAGAGGTCCAAGATCAGAATACAACAGCAACAACAATTCTTTTTGGTAAAACTAAACAGGTTGCCCATTCAGATAGTCAGTAAGAAATAAACAATCTCAGCACCTAGATATTCAAGGCGACAACTGAAGCCTTCATAGGCTCCTTCAAGTTCATCTGTTGTGAGGAGAACTTAAAAGGATCCAGAAGCTCAACGAAGACTATAAGACCAAATTCTGTGCTGTTACACTGATGTAAAACTGAAGTAACTCTACTGCTCCACTGAATTCAAAGGAATTGCTCCATCAGCATAACTGACAGCAGAATTTAACCCAGAGTCCGTACTTTTGATATCTGAACTGGCAAATGCATAATGAAAGCTCTCTTCAAACCTGTATTCTTAGGCTACAAATGAATATGTACCTAAAAGCCTAACCGATCTCCCTTTCTCCTTCATGACTGTGTTTTCTCTTAGCCGGGCATGCTACACAAGGATATGTTTCCATATTCTCTAAGAAGTGACTCAATTGCTTAGCAAGCCAGGAGCCAAAAATATTATTTTAAACACTGGACAAGGGCACAATACATACAAAGATCCTTTACAAAGCATGGTGGTGTAAACTGGGAGTAAATCCTCTGAAGCGTCTGGATCTTCATCAATGTCAATGAGAAGAGAATCAGGCAAATTTAGTGTAAGTAGCGGCAAATTAATTTCATTTTGACAAATTCTATATACTGTACAATGCACTTTTCATTAATATAGTGTTAGTAGATGGATAAATTAGTATGAGAAATCAAGCAACAGAACTGGCCGGTTAGTGCTGTGACTATATGGAGAGCAATGTACGGCTAGAAGAGTCCCTCCTTCAGCACAATATACCAACTATGGGGTAAATAATATTTTTTTCTATTCATTTTTTATTTAAAGAATTAGGAATAAACTGCAGGCTTTAGATCACTGCAATGAGAAGTGTAGCAGGTTTTACAAAAGCAGCTTCAAATCATTCTGAACCGTGTCTTGCAGGTATTTTGCAAAGTGTTGTATACATTTGTTGTATCAGATTAATAATTAATTATACTGACCCAGTCTAAGGTTCCTTTGCACTCTTGTGGTGCAAAGGTGACTTAAAGCTGTGATAAGCAGGCAGCACAGCATTTCCCCTGGATTGGGGAATTCCCAGGAGGTGTGTAAATCCAGCTCTATACATTAAGATGGGAGCAATTCTCAGACAGTGCAGGGGCCTCAGAGAACCATTAAGAGTAGGCATAACTTATAGCACCTGTGAGACTGCTCTCAGTTACACCAAGGCTAAATTATCTCTTAACTGGCCTCATATTGAAGCTGGGTAAAGATGGTATTAAGCCACCTTTGCTACCTAGATGAGCTGAGCACATTTCTGATACACCTGAGAACTGTATACACAGAAGATTATATATATATATAAATTATCAGGCAAAGAGATATTTGTCCATTTTTCTACTCTAAAAACTAAGCCTAACATCTAATTTTCTCCAAAGAATAAATCTGTATTACTTATAATAACTATTTTCTCCAGGTCCCAGAGATTTCAGTTTATTCATTCCTTTCTACCACAATATTTCCATAAACTTTATATGTAGTTAGTATAGGAAATATATCCAACAAAACCTGATACTAATTGTTTCTGATTAAACTAGGTAAATAAACTATTATGCGGTTGATCAATATACACAGTATGTTGATCGACTGCACAGTACACAGTATCTGATAGTATGATACAGAAACAAGATAAAAAAATATACAAACCATAACTTCTTTGAAAAAGTTGACATTTTGTA
Organism: Dermatemys mawii; assembly: GCA_007922305.1. Taxonomy (NCBI): domain Eukaryota; kingdom Metazoa; phylum Chordata; order Testudines; family Dermatemydidae; genus Dermatemys; species Dermatemys mawii. The sequence continues at coordinate 20,780,164 of ML677363.1, read as the reverse complement.
ACTGTGCCAAAATAAATGGAAATAAAATATTAATTCACATTCTGTAATTAAACAAATTGAGGGAAGGGGATACAAGGTAGAGGCAAAACATTTCAAAATGCTTCACAGCAAGTCAAGGAAACTCCTTGGGTTCCCACAAAGCTTCAGCTTCTATTGCTGCGAACATTTCATTAAATCCTTTATACAAGGATTTACTGCAATCCAGAGTAAATCAGAAGAGGGGTTTGTGGGCAAGGAGGTTATATAGGTTGCTAGAGCAGAGGAATGAGAGTTGAGACTCCTATATTTTATTCCCATTTCTGCTACTGCCTCATTGTGTGTGTGCAACTGGGGAAGCCACTGGTTTATCATGACATGCCTTAATTTTCTCATCTGTAAAGTGTACATAATACTATTCAGTGTTGTTGAAGCCATGTTGGTCCCAGAATATTAGAGAGAGAAGGTGTGTGAGGTAATAGTGTATATTGAACCAACTTCTGTTGGTGAAAGACAAGCTTTCGAGCTTACACAGAGCTCTTCTTTCATTGTCTGCTGTTTGTGTTGCACTGACACAGTATGACAGAAAATACTATGGACTGGTCATCAAATAATGTAAAACCATAAACATTATATAAAAATGAAAAAAAATAGAATTTAAAAAAATCTGAAATCCAAAACTGAAATTTTTCAAAATGAAAAATTTCCCCAAAGTTTTTTTTATTTTTGAAATTTTTTTCTTTAGGAACATTCATCACAATAGATACTTTTTTTTTCAAAATATTTCTGTCTGATGAAAATAGTATTTTTCAATTAAAAAACATTTCAACAAAAAAATTCCAACTGGCTCCACCAATGATTAATTGGTCTCATTACATATCCCATAATTCTTAATGATCTCATACGTTAAAAGCAAATAATAAATATATTAAGGTTTACAGTGAACAAGGGAAAAAAGACTTGATTTTCAGGCAGAACTGGGCCTCTCTCTTTATGCATCTAATTTTGTGCCTTCAAACAGTAATATTGCCCAGATATCTAAACATCTGATTGTGCCTATATGTCATGTCGATAGATATTCGAGCAATAGAAATTGTTCATACAAATAACAGCAGGGACAAAATATTTCCTGCAACTATCTGCACCCACAACATGTTTCAATGACTGTACCATACCTCAAGCCGGGGAATGGTGGGGGGTGGGGTGGTGGTGGTTGTCTAGCCTGTCAGGGAAAGGTGTGTACCTTTAAGGTCAGAGGCACAGAAATTGCTGCAGACTCAGATCAGGTCATCATGAGGATGCTGACTCTTCTCACCCCAGGGCGGGGCCTGGAAGAGCGTGGAAAGTACAAAGGTGCAAGCTGGGCGGGCTTGTTGAGAAGGAATATAATGATCAGATAAATGATTCAGTAAAGGATTTAAACGGAGGTGTCTGTTAAAGGAACGGAAACAATGGGGGATCTGGGCTCCTCTGACTGCAGTAGTAGGGAGCCAGCCACCCCTCCATTACAGACCATTTCTTCACCCTCAAGCACAGTATGGGGGAGGATGAGGCTGGGGAGCAGGATGGACGAGGAGGGTGGGTGGACAGAAGCCCCTGGGTAGCTATTGAAATGATCATGGAGTTATCTGCACTATGCACTTTTATCTACCAGGTACCCCCAGACAGTTAATGATAAAGTTGAAGCTTAATTAAACTCTATCCAGTGCCTCCTGCCCTCCTTCTGGTGAAGCCGTATAATGAGGCTCATTAACATTGTATGAATAACCACTACTTTGGGAATTTCTTGACTTTCGAGAGCTTAATTTTTCCAATCTTGGCACATAGTTCTTTCTTTTTTTTTTTATCTTTACATTTAATTTCCTTGGATCCTCAAAGCAAAAATAAATAAATAAAACATAGAACTATTTGATTTGAGTGTGTTTATACCAGTAAATTCCAGGATCTGTAGGTTCAATAAACTCATTTGTAATCCAACACGCTCTAATACAGCTGCCTGCAACTGACTGGGTTCCTTGAACCTTATTCAACTTTCAAATGTTTCAGGCTTTAGTACAATGTCCCTTAAAGAACATGTCCTTAACCCACGTTAATAAAGAGTTCAGAAAACGTCTAATACACACACACAAATTTGCCAGTTTTGATCAGAACTTATATCAAGTGTGTTCTCAAGCTCAAATAATTCAAAATTGGCTGAACGGGCTCACTCTTCAACACAAAAACAAAACAAAAAAAAAATCTCAACACCTCCGCACTGAAACCAATCATGGCAATTTTCATAAACCAGGAATCTGAGAAAATTACGAGAAAGGCAATTTATGATATAGCTTTCAATAGCTACTACCTGTGCATGCAATATGAAGTTATTACTTTAACAACGAAAAGGGGATTTATTTAATCAACAAGCCTCCGAAAGTAAAGGTGCTGGCATATTCTGCTGAAGACTTCCTTTATGGCTATATCAGTGAAAGAGAGGTCCAAGAGCCAAACTTCACAGGGTTTCAAAGCTTAGAATAAATTCCCAGGCAGCTTTACAGAATGCACCGTTGGTTGACAATTATAATCAAATCAAGGGGCACAACTTTCTGGCAGTATATAAGCAGTGGACCCTAAGGTGACTAAGAAAAGGCACACATAATATCAGGGTGTTTTCAGCACAAACTTGCTGCCACTGAAAACTTCACTGGCAGCAAAATTTGTGCCAAGCACGGGTAGTGCTCATGGGCTACGGGCTCGGCCTGGTTCACAAGCCCAAATCAATAATTTAAGAACCTTAGGCAATCCTGATAAACACAAGGAGGATGCCCTGAGAAGGCTGAAAGAAGAATTAATACATATCTGTTGGGTTTGCAGATTTGGTTCTTTCTGACTTTCCACTGTGCTGAGCCCTGTGTAGTCACATACTTTACCCATGTAAAATGTAAGTAAGTTGAAACTGCAGTGTTTTAGACATAGTTAGACTGTAAGCTCCATAGGGCAAGGACTGTGTCACGTTATCTATTTGTACAGTGTCTATCAAAATGAGTCCTCAATCCTGTCTGGAGCTTCAGGCACTAATTTTAATAATACTTTTTACTCAGTTTGCACAGATAAGACTCTTTAGGACATGAATCTTACATTAGCTAACCTTCACACCCCATGATGACCCAACTTGGATGACTGTGTCCTGGATTTTTCCTCAGCTATGTGACCCCAGTTAGTGTTGTAAAACTATTCTATGTACTGCGGACGGTCTAAACAGTCAGAGTACAAAAACAGGTATCTTCCTGGATTATACTCTAACATGGCTTAAACACAAGAAGAATTTTGCCACCTTGAAATGTTTTTTGTGAGGTGGACAAAACCTGATGCTGTAAATACTTACCACATAGTTAACTTAATCACATGAAATTTATGGGAATAAAGTTACATATTTTCTTATGTGTTTACAGAATCAATTCATTTTCAATATTTTTGGCTATCACAGTCTGTAAAATTCCAATAAGATACCTTACTAGCAGTGGCCCCATCCTCAGCCTGATTTTAATCAATGATTTTTAAAAATCATGTGATATAAATTATTTAAATTACCTAGATTTAAATCTCTGCTTCTTGGGGAAACTGATTATATCAGAGGAAATAGATTATATATAAAGGCTGACAAAAGAATGAAGTAAATAAACTGGAAAAAAGAGAGAAAATATTTTTTCCCTAATCTCTTCCAGTTATAGTATTCACAGCTATTAATGGTATCAAGAATATTTAAAAACATGTGTTAAACAAAAGTATAGTTTTTGAATTGTTCCTATCACTTTACTTCCTCACTTCAGGTTCTTAGCTAAGTTAGTTCATTTAGCTAATGTTAAATCATATGTTATTGATTTTTAGCAAAAAGAACACAAGGCAACAAAAACTAGAGTCAAATGGGATCATATATATTTTTCCTACAATACTCTGTAATAACATCTGTTTCAATTATGCACAGGAAACCATTAAACAATTTTAGGGCCAGATTATTAGAGTGGCATCCATTTACAGACAATATCGCTGGTGCACCAAAACCCCCTATTGTACATGCACATATTGAATGCACATGGCTTTTGAAAAAATAAATTCTATTGTTTTTGCACTCAAGTGATTACATACAAAAATTGCACTTGTAAGAGTTCTGTCCCTTAATATAAAGGGCTTTTAGGAACACAAACAGAAGCCTTTGTGCTATGCTCTAAAATACATTCACCCAAACTGTGCTCCCAATTTGGGACTGCATGTAAGAAAAGGCAGAATTTGACCTACCAACTTTCATATACTGGTAAAAGTAAATGTTAGTTTTATTTGTTTATCTCACAGAAAATTATTCTTCTGGTATTGTTTTAAAATAAAAATGTCATTGCAGCTTAGCTATAGCATCTATATATTAGTATGTGCAAAGCAAAGGACAAGTGGAAGCTGTGTTTGATTATACTGCATTATACAAATAAATTGGACAATATTTTTCCAAAACATCCTCTTAAACTTGCACAGCCAAGTTCTTGTATGGTCCAAAGCTTGGATTTGCACAAATACAACTATGATTTTGGATGTTCAAAAACTTGGATGACCAGTTTGGGGCTATTTTGAAGATACAACCTACAAGATATATTCTTAATTTGAGCTATTTGATTGATACAAAGAATGGGATTATTTCATATTAGAAAGCAGGCAAGAATCAGGGGGCACCAACTAATAGGTTGAGGCCTTTGATAGGCCCATATCTTAGAGTACTGTCTGGGTTATACTTTGATAACATTATGTCATCTCCACTGTTAGTATGGTACCTTAACATTCTGGAGTTAATATGCTCTTGTCAGGCTACTTAATTTCCTTGCTTTAACTAGTACTACTTTTAACTTGAAGAAAGGCCTATCACAACACAGCAAAAATTAAAATGTAATATTTTCTCACCTTGAACGTATGGTATTGATAATTGGTATCAATGTCGATGTAATATGGAGATCCCTCCCCCCCTCTTTTTTGGAATGACTGAGGCATATAGTTCTATGAGAGAATAATAATTGTATTGAGTTAACTATTTAAAATATGTTTAAAAAATTACTGATATTTTTAAACCCAGCAAGCATGGGACCTTGCAACTCTTTTACACAGCTATGATAGTTCTTTCTACTGCTTTGATTTGTGCAATGTCTCTACTTATACATTTAGGAATTTTAAATTATTACTACATTTTAAAATAAAAACCAAGTTAAAAAAGACAAAACACAAATTATGAATGCAGTCTGCTAGGGAAGCAGGCAAAAGGAAGGTATCCCAGGGTAAATTCTATTTCATCAGGTTACCCACAATCCAGACAGGATGCTTGGGGAACAAACAGGAGAAAGTGCAGATGTAGGGTTTTCCACCCATTCATCTCTCATAGGCTATCACTTTCCCTATGTATGAACTAAAAGAACTCCTGCAACTGGCAATGCAGTGGACAGCCTTCTGTACTTTTTTGCATAGAACACACCAATCCTGTTCATCTTTATTGACTGAGTTAGTGGCTTGGACCTGAAGGATTGGGGGCCAAATTAATCCTCAGTTTAACTCAACTGACTTCAGTGGAATTGTATCAGCAATGTGTCCTGCACTATGTGTTCAATTCCCAACTGTGTATGTATATAGTTGGCTGATGACAGTCATATTTATATACAGTGAGGCTGTAGATCATTGCAGCAATATAAACTAACTCATCCCCTTGGAGACCAGCTTACGTGATACACTGCCATGTGCATATTAAGCAAGGTATCAGAAAAGTAGGGCAGGCAATATGTATTAATGATTACATTATGTTGTAACCAAAGAACAGATTTCTTATAAGTTATCCTTATTATTCCCATTTTAAAAAATGGGATTAATATACTGATCCTTCTGTCTGACAAGCCTGATGTGTTGACCTTGAATGTCATATTTACATTAAACACACAGGTCTAACTGCCAGCTTTGAACTTTGTCTAACAGTGCACTGTGAAAATGTAATAATTTTAAAATTCCTATAGCATGTGAACTGTGCAAAGGAAGTTTACTTTGCTGGCACTCTGGATGGACATACATTTTTTCAAATTAAAATTAATATAATTAAATCAACAAAACAAGAAATATTATTATTCCAAGTACAGTTCAAACGAGGTAAAATAAAGCACTATAAATGGTTACAAAAAGGCATTTTATTGTATTTGATTTCTCTATCATTTAGTGATTGATGCCAAATTTTACTAGCATCTTACTAGACAGCGGATACTGGCTATCTTATATCATCAGTCTTAGTCCGTTAGTAATAACTTGTTTTATAAATTATGAGTGGCTCTTCACTGTCTGCCCTATTGATAAATAAGAGTTGAAAACATGCTTACCACAGGTTGTAATGGGGCACCAGGCATCATGGCATTGGCTAGTTGCATTTGCTGGGCCAGCATGGCCATGTTCTTCTGCTGAATCAGGTTATTGCGTCCATTTATCTCCAACTGTGTTTTTAAGTGTGGGGGTGGGTGAAGATATTTGCAATTCTCCCTTGAGCATCGACCCTAAACATAGGAGAAATGAACATAACTGGTGTTAAAACAGCCACAGGAATATCTATCTTCATTATGTCACTTACCAAACAAGAGAAACCAAAGATCTAGGGGGGAAAAAACAGCTAATGCTATAGATAACCAAATATTTATAAGAGCAACAACAAATAAAGAATGACAACATTAAAGTGGTATCACTAAACTATATATGTGTTTAGTGCATCTCCTCAGAAAACTACTGTTGCTAAAGGTGAGCAAAATGCTGTTCCCTTGAAAAGAAAACATAACTGTTTTCTGTGATTACAAAATCTGTTTCAATTAAAAATACTCTAGTCAAAGCACTCTTGTAACCCACCGAACTGCCTCCATGAGGTTCCACATTGGCAAAAGGCTATACAGCCAGACATCCAACTACTGGAGTGCAGCCCAACTTTAGAAGTGAGCCCAAGAGAGTACACATACTATTCTGAACATGCTAAAGACTGATCTGTTTGCATTACAATAAGGGGAACAGGAAGCAATGAAAGGTTAGGCTAGCATTCAAGGGTAGCAATATTACTAGGGAAATAACACTGCAAACCAATAAGGTTTCTTCAGCTCTGATTATAACTACAACATGGCACTCCTGGGAAAAGGTTATCGTATAAAATATTTACTTTTATTTATTTATTTATTTATTTCCAATGACGCACACCATCTATGAGAGGCAGAAAACAACTGTGGCAGTAATATGCATGTTCTATGCAGTAAATTTGACATGCTAATTTTATCTGGATTAAAAGGATGCATCAATGTGAACCTCAGTCACATTCTTTTAAAAATGAAGTAGAAGTAATTTCACGTACATCACCTACCCCAGAGTCCCCCTGCCAAGAAGGCGACTTTGCCTGTTATTTCAGATCTGTTTCTCACTTCCCTGGTGCTGTATGAAAGACCCCACACCTAACAAAGGGAAATTACTTCAGACAGCATTTTTAAAAGTGACCTCTGATTTCTGGGTGTCTTCCTTAAAATCTGAGTTTCCAGCTTGTGAAACTATGAAGCCTCGTTTTTGGGAGTGCTGAGCACTCACAGCTCCAGCTGAAGTCACTGGAAATTGTGCAAGCGCTACACTCTGAAAAACTAGGCTGAAGGTTTCCAGAGTTGGGCATCCAAAACGGTGGCACCTAAAATCACAGGTCACTTTGGAAAATGTGGGCTTTACTAAATATACAGGAGAAAGAGTAAAACGGAGTACACACAAAATGCTGCCGAATGCACAAAGCATGAAAAGCAGGAAAAACAATTTTCCTCGGTAAATCTGTTATAGTAATTTTTGTAACACCGCCTATCACAATAAGATATAAAACATTACCAGAGAGAAGTATGATTTTTAAGATGATTGTATCCCTTTAACATTTCATGTGACTGAGGTTAGAAAACATCATCATTCATTAGCAATATGAAAAACTCTGTGCAATAAATGTTCTTAAACTTTCAACAATGAAGACCATTCTTCCTCTGAGACACTAAATCAACTGAAAAAACAAAAATGCAAGGAAAATAAAGTCTTTTGATGGGTGAACTGATCTCAAACTGTATGTTTCTGATTCCTCCCTTAATCTTTGAAATGAATCCAAGTAGGAGCAGTGACAGAAAAACAGAGCCTTAATTTAAGCCGTTTTTATCTGGCTTGGCTTTGTTTTTTCAGGAAACAAATTAACTCAATATAATTCTACCTTGTACTGAATTTTGTTCAAAAAACTACAAAGCTAATTTGAACTCTCTTTTTAAGTAAAAAAAAACAATAAACTTTTTTTCCCCCTATCTTTTTCAACTCTTGGCAGCTCAACATATATGAACCTAATTTTCACAGAGAGAGAATGTGTGAATTCGCATTTCAATGATCTTTGCAGTATGTCTGATAATGGGATTTCACATAATTCTTGAAATCATTTTGGGGTTATGCATCCATTGCAGTCCCTTTAAAGAATAATGTACTAAAATATATTTTTCAGAGCACCTGTTTATAATTATTTAGAATATTTACATGAGTGAAATATAGTTTCCATTACAAGAGTCAATCTACTGACTCCTGTTTATCCAGAGCAAGGATGGATAAATAGATCTACCAATTTATTACAGTCACAGTAGAAAAAATGCAGATGCAGGTCCTAAACAAACAATAGCACTATCGCGCAGGTCAAGTTGAGAGACATACTTGTAGCTTCTTGAGCTAGCAGTCCTCAGAAGGTCATGGATGATGGTTCTGTGACAGGCTGAGGCAGATTAGGGAAAGGATGCTTTGCACCAAATAGCCAAAAATAGTTCCATGATGAGGAGTTGTGGATCTCTCTGCAAGGAGAAGAACTTATGCTCTTAACCTCCCGATTTTCCATCTATCCATACTGCCAGCAGGGATCACAATGGCAGTGGGAGTTAATACAGCCTCAGCAAAGTCCCAGAGCATCCCTTCCCACAGTAAAACCTGTGGCATAGGGTACAGGTGGAGGAAATCTAAATGAGACTCACCTCATCGAGTTCCTCCCTTATTGCTCTGTTGGGAGTGTGTGGTTTACCCTCATTTGGAATGAACCACAGGGCCTGCCCCCAAGACCCATGGATCTGATGGAGGCCCTGACCATCCATATGTAGGAAGAGAAAGCAACTCTCCATGGCATGTTCTCTTTGGAGCCACAGTGCTCTACGGGCTTTCCCCTGGCTTACCCAGTCCTTGTCCTTTTTCTCTTTCCCTCCCTGTCTTCCACAGAGATCTCAGGAGCAGAGAGCCCTCTCTGAAGCCTGAAAGAAGGCCACTCCTTATAGGAAGCTCACCTTCCTTACCAGACAGGAGGAGACAATCCATGCCTCAGAGGATCCCTTCTGCATGTGGATCTGGGGGATACAGTCCCCCATCATTTCCATTAGCCTTACACCTACGTAAGGCAATTGGATTGGGCTGAGACAGTGAGAATTCGGACTTTGCGGGGCCATTTTGCAGCCCCAAAATACATACTTTAATATTAAAAATACTTTGTTCTTTTTTGAAACACATGAATGGAAGGCTATATTAAGAATGTACCTATATCGTACCTGAACTCTTAAATTCACTCAAGGATAAATTTGAATAAATTAAAGAAACCACATTTTATGACATTTATGACTTTTTTTTTTTAAGAGTTCTTTGCCTCAGAGAAGAACATGTCTCATTCTTAAATAGCAAAACCCGGTATTTCCTAATCTCCAACATTTACATACACACGCACACCCCTAAATTATATTACATCTGGCTTATGGAGTGCATTTTTTTTAACAAACTCCACAGAAAAAGTTCCTTCAACAATGTTTTGCTAAGCCATCTAATCCTTGAAGGCCTCACACAGAGAACATATTTATTTACACAGTGCATACGCTGTGGCATAAATATAACATAATTCTCTCAGGATATTCCAAGCCACTATAAGGAGGATCTGATTGGCCAAATATCATATCTAACTAAAAACTGCAGAAATTTAACAAGACTGTGATGATCTGAAAGACAGTTTGCATCCAAAACCAAATAAAGTTCTCTTCCAAAAAGAAATTCTAATTTGAAATTGTAAACTAGGGTGGCAGGAAAGTGAGAGATTTCTTATTCATCTTTGACACCTAGAGATAATCCTGTCTAGCACTACAACAGGACATGGCTTTATCTAGAAGACATATTGTATGGGCAACACTAAACACAAGTTCGTGGCTGTGACGCAGTGAGTATTTACCTAAGCTAAGCTAGAGGATTGCAGTGTGTCAGTTTTGTTGTGCTGAGTCACTTTATGAAATCCTCCTTTCTTTCATTAGTTTAAAGTCTGGCTCAATGTTATTCTAACTCTTTTTTAAAAAAATTAGCAACTATTGAAAAAAATAAAGACATAAGGGTTAAAAAGGTCACAGGACAGAGATTGGGGAGCCCAGAAACTAAATTTTACAGTTTCCTTGCAATTTTCTCCTCAGGCAGGAAGGTTTGGACTAGTCTTGAAGGCAGCACAACATTGTATTGCAGCTGTGTAACCCTTTGCATCCTGGGAAAGGAACCCTCATTCCCTAGAAAAGGCTGCCCTAAGATCCTTCTCTGATTTCTTCCTCCCCAGCAGCATGGCTCTTATAGGTGGGAGGTGACTCTAATCCAGCAAGCTACATTATCTGCTTTAGAATCTGATTAGAAACTCTGGATGGATTGTAAGAATATATACAACTCTGAGAAGCTCCACTTATAGATTCTTCATATGTTAAAAGTAATTAATTTCACAGTAAGCAATTTCATATAATCACGTCCATATTTTTATATACAATAAAAGGTCACTGTAGACCCCTGAAGTAGGTCTTTAGCACAACACTAAAGATCAGGACACAGTGGTGATAGAGAGCTAGGTAGAAGAAGGGGCAAATGGAGGGTGAGTGGTAAAGCACACAAAGAGAGCTCAGATCCTGCACTAGTATAAAGTGCCATAGCTGCACTGACTTCAATAAAGCTGTGTCCATTTACACAAGTTGAGGATCTGGTTGCTAATGAACACAGTCAGGGGCTTCATTCCTTTGGCACAAACAGTCGCTGGAACGTACATATTTGGAGTGAAAGGCTCATGCCTGGTCAGCTTTTTGTCCTATACTATGTAAATGTAACTGATCTGCTAGATTGTGTTTGGTACATCTCCAGCCATTGTGAAGATTTTGTGAGATTCTTATTTACACATCTTTGTAGCACGCCAGACACGCTGGCCACAGATCCCTGCACTTGGCCAGAGTACAAATGGATTCAGTGAGACTGTGTGAGGGCAGGGTCTGGGCTAGAATCAAGGTCTAAAGCTATCGAGCCAGATTCTGTTATCACTTATACTGGTTTCAAAGCCACTTAACTTTATGTCATTGGACTCATACCTGAGTTAACTTAGTCCACTCAGAGCAGAATCAGCCCATTAGTCCTTGTCCTCCATAATTGAGAGATACTGTTAAATGACAATTGGGGAAGTCTGAGTTAATGGTTATATGTAATCTTATGATTCTACTATGAATAAAAGGATGTCCTTGTTAGCCTGTCAAAGTGAGAGCATACGTTTGATCAAATTAAGGCAGGTGACAATTTAGCTGAGAATATCTGCTCTCAAACAGTTCAAGGTTTGTTAAAACTTTTTTAAAAAGGCCAGTGACAGATAGCAAGCGGTGCCTGGTGTCATCTTCCCTTGTAATAATACATCCTCGAATATCAGTGTAGATAAAAAAAAATAATAACGTCAGAGTACAGTTAATGGAGAAAAATGCAACAATTACATTGTAGACAAGATATGAAATATTGTGTGTAATCTGACCAAATAATGTAGCATTTTGATGCTATCTGAGGGACCCAGTCGAATATTTCAAATAAAGATTAGGATACAATGTGATCAAATTCTATGTAATAAATATTAGAGATTTGTGGGGGGAGGCAGGTACATTAAAAACATAAAAATAAAAAAAATCCATAAATGAGCAAAGTATTGAATTTTAGCTTATTTCAAGCATATAATGAGTACATAAATCTCAATTTTCAACATTACTATAAATACATCTTGAAAAAAACATGCCCTCAAATCTGATATATTCCATCCTTCTGCACAGCACTATTTATCGTGCATGTGCAGAAGGATGCAATTGGTTTAATAGATCTTTTTAATCTTCAAATCCTGTGATCTTATGACATGAGAGCAGTTTTAAACCACCTTTGAAGCTGGAGTAATGTCATCACCCCCACATTACTTTCACTCTGAAGTCCAATGGCCAGATTTTAAAAAGGTATTTAGGTACCTCACTTCCACTGAAATAAATCAAACATTTGTCGCTAAGTCAACAAGTGATACTGCTTGTGGGGTGTAGTTGCATAATTCTCAGAGTCTTAATGGGAAGGCATCACTACTACATTTCCAGATGATTATGGGCCAGATTCTAGTTTGCAGTCTGGCTCCTTTACACTAAGTAACACAAAGGAGCCAGAATTTGGCCATGATTACCAAGCTGAAAATTCCCCTAACAGATGGGAACTTCCAACAGGCAAAAAGCTGGTGGGGTTGTCTCCTCTGCCAACTTCAATGCCCTAGGGCAGAGCTATGTCAAGAGAGGAAGGGGAAGAGCCAGTAATGGAACAGAGCTCTGCTCCTTAGGGACCATAGTCAGCTGTCAGAAGTATAGAGCAGCCTTTAGGCTGCTATAATTGTCAGAAGGGTCAGGAGAACTTAAGAATTATGGAGTTGTAACCAGCAACAGGAAGTCTCTCATCCCCCTCTCTCCTCTACCAAGCTATTGTGGCTCAGAAGGAAATATGGCCCTTATTCTTTAAAGATTCGTTAGAACGGATTGATCCTGATTGATTTTTTAGCAATACACTGACAGCACTGACAGGTATTTAAATCAAATTTGCACAAATAAACCAACTTCATTTCAACATATGACTTTCCAATAATATTTAATAAAAGTTGTAATATTCTGTAAAAGAACCAGATCTTTACTAGCTGCCTGAAAGATGACATTTTACACTGAAGCAGTGTAGAAAATCAGACTTAATTACTGTCAAATGAGTAAAGTGAAACTACAGTCTGAGCACTCCCTGAGTTACTCCATTTTTAGACTAAAGAAGAACTTGATTCACAGATATAGCGTGGACACAAATTAGTCTCCTACTTTTCTATTTTCCCTATAGATTTTAATTGTCTCTTTCTCACTCCTTCCATATTATGGGGGATGAGTCTGCAAGTGGACTCCTCCCATCAGCCAAGTTTTGCAGCTTAAAGCACATGGCAGGATGGGATTAAAAACCCAAAACAAAAGGAATGAGGTATCTCTATGCTGCTTGGATTCTGCAGAGACAAGGTGTTTTTAGACATAAGCAAGGGATCCCCAGCTGCTTAGCCTAGATTAGCCCTAAATGCCAAAAAGAGCTTGATTATTATAGAAACCTATATTTCCTTTTGAAACCTGAGTCTGTAAACTCATTGGTTTGTCTCTGTTTGCTTGCCTGCTTTAATCTTATAAACAACTCCTTAATTTCCTTTATCGATTTAATACACCATCATATAGTTTACTATAGAATTGGCTTCAAGCATTGTCTTTGGTGTGAAACCTAAAGAGCAACTGATCTGGGGCAAGTTACTGGTCTTTTGAGATCAGGAGTAAACTGAATGTTGCTGTGATTCTTGGCGTAAAGGACGCAGCAACAGCTGCCAGTCAACACCTCCCTGCAGGACCCCTCCCTGCCAAGGCTGGGAGAAGGGGCCTGAGTGGGCAGGATTCGGCAGCTGTAGCTGCAGGGGAATGGACCAATCAACTGCAGATGCTGGGGAGGGACCAGCTGGGGAGTGGCTCAATCAATCTCTCTCAGCCACAGCCTCTGATGTGCAAAAACTCTGGACATTTCCAGTTATTTGGAAAATCTGCCCAGAGAGAGGATGAAGGCTCAAAAAAGAGGCAATGTCTGGAAAAACCTGGTAATCCTAACTTTCAGTGTACTGGTACTGTGTCCTTCAACTGTCTCAATTTGGATATTATGATACTTCAACAAAATGCATTTGGATGACAGTAAATGAGAAGCTACCAGAGAGAACACCCTCTTCTTCTGTCCTCAGATGTCAGTGACAAGCAAAGTATCAGGCAAAGAACTGATTTCTGGTGTTGCTACTGGAATGCAAGCATAGTGGTGCTTCAATATTCAGCACGTGAACCGTCAGAATACATGCATCTTGGCCAAGTTTATTACTAAAATGTTTTCATCCATTAGGGCTGTAACTGAGTCTTAACGGTCAGGCCATATAACCAAAGAACATCTCCTGATTCAGGATACCATCTGTGTATCAGCAGTTATGAATGTTTTTTCTGCACATTTCCTCTCCATGTAAAGTCAATATTCTTAACTAAAATATATTTGGGATTAAATAATACAAAACAATGTTACAATCTGACTTTTAAAAATAATTTAAGGCAGAAATTTGTTAAGGAGGGAAGAGCAACTCTTCTATAAGTGATGCCATGTTATTTTCACTCCAAAGAAAAACTATCACATTTCAGGTGCATTAGCAACTTAACATATCTAATCACGTTGCATCCTTTTCAGAGTTTGGAAGAGGTCAAATTACTGTTAGGCAACTAGCAAACATATTCATGCTAAGGAATACCGGCAGCGCTGCTGTGACACTGGCTGGCCAGATGCCAGCTTGTGTCCAGGCTGCAGGCATTAGTTAAGAACTGACAAACTTATAGCTGGAGACCAGACCAGTTCACCCATAGATTTGTTTTGCTCAGAACAGGTATTAGTCTTATAAGAATGTATTTAATATGTAGAGTCTGTGAAATGCTTGTCAGTTGCTGCAGGCATTAATCACACTTATAATGTCTGTATTCTGTGTTATAAGAAAATATATATACGTATAAAGTACATTTTGCTTTATAACTTTGAAAATGTTTGCTCTGAACTTGGGAACTGAGGCCTGGGAATTGACCTCCCCCAACCAGTCCATCCAGGAGGACTATCAAAATCAGATAGGGAATTAATGGTTAATGGCACTATCGCACCCATGAAGGAGTACGTGCAGGAGGCTTCCTCCCATTGCTTTTAATATTGGAAGAGGGAAATAAAAATAGTAGATGAGAAGATTTTTCATCTTTATCACTGTTTGAACTGTGACAGGTCTAGAGACACCAAACTGAATCCAGAGATCCCTAGCGGCTCCCTCTTGGGTCTGCCCTGAAAGACATGTTGGAATAGACAGATCACTGCAGCTCTGTCACTCTTTAAATGGTAACTCCTTTGTGTGTATATGTATGTTTGTTTGTTTGAACCTGTCAATAACTCTTATTGCTAGTTAATAAACCTTTAGATAGTTTATTCCAGGACTGGCTGCAGGCATTGTCTTTGGTATAAGATCTAGGTTACGAGTTGATCTGAGGTTAAGTGACTAGTCTCTTGGGACTAGAAGCAACCTGATGTGGTATGATTGATCATTTATCACTAAGTCCAGTTTGTTAAGGTGCCATGATAGACTGGAGATTCTACCCGAGGAACTGTCTGTGACTCCATGGTAAGACTGTTATATGAGACTGATCCAGATGTTCACAATTGTTACTGGCTTGGTGAAATCTAATTACAGAACACACCACCAGTTTGGGGTGTCTGCCCTTTTCTGACAGTGTACCCTGAGGTAGGACTCACAATCATGATCCACTCTAGACAACGCGACACCCCAAAAAACAACATATAAAGCAAACCAATTAGATTTTACTGCCAATTTACATTACTCACATAGTTAAAACACAAGCATTGTATATATTACTTGGTCAAAATATGGTATTCCACCATCATTGCCTAATTTTTCAAAAAACCATAAGGCTACTGTATCTCAATATGTAATCTGGCTCCCGTACACCAGATCACCCATATTATAACACCACTCAAAGTGCTTGACTCCTGACAACTGTGTTACAACGATAGTGCAATGTTTGATATTGTAATTAGACTTTCTATGCAGACTATTCATAAATATGTATTAAAACGAGATTAAAAATATGGAGATGTTATGAGCCATGGTAATGTCAGCCATGGTAACAATGTATCTTAATAAGTAGGAATGTGAAAGTGAGAGGGGAAAGCACAGACGGCTACCACATGATGTTTTTCTCCTGCTATCATATCAACGACATTTAGGCTGAAAGCCCAGGCTGTGCTAAACAACCAGCCTGAGTGTCATTCAATTAGGGCAGCGTTATGTCTGCAATATTTTAAACTGTCTAGCCCTGGCAAAAGTAGGTGACTGGGATTAAGAAGTAGCTGGCCTGCATTTTCCCAGCCCAAGAGAAAAATATAATACCACTGCAGAGTTGCTTTTCCCTCTTGTATTTACAGTGTTATACTTGGACACCGTTGTGTATATTTTATCATGCTAAAGGGGAAGGAAAAATCAAGTCGCCAGTCAATAGCTATGTGCGTTACTTGCCCCACCTCCCTGCATAGGGAGTGCATGCTTCTGTTGAATGTTTACAGTTACAGATGATTTAGGAGCAGGTTACTTTATGCATCCCACAAAAAGCAAGTTCATTGTAACAGCCTTGATTTATCAGGAATATTATCTTGGCCAATAGGTGCTGCCCTTAAGAAACAGATCCTGTAAGAGGCTGAGTAACTCTTGAGAGACACTGTGCTCCCTCAAGCCCCACAGAGTGGGGCTTGTGTTGAGAGCATTTGGTACTTCTCAGGATAGGGCCCAATGCATAAAGGGCCTGATCCAAAGCCCACTGTCAATAGAAAGATTCCCATTGATTTGGCTGGGCTGTGGATCAGGCCTATGTTGTGTGTATTTACATAATTTCTAGTGTTTAAATGCCTGACTTATGTAGAATTGAAGATGACTGTGAGTGGGGCTGGAATAGGAAATATATTTTCTGTATAATGGTGAAATATTGACATTGGTTGACTAATTTTTTTTTTTTTACATCATAAAATCACTTCATTTTCTTTCCTCACAGAGATTCAATAATATCCTACGAAATGCCATTTCACACCAATAAGTGGCACTTGGCCAAAAAGCTGACATCTCTCCCCACAGCACACTTCCCAGGAGATGCGGATGGCACTCAGAAGAATTAGTTTATAACCCAATAAGATGCTAAGCCCTTGAAACAAAAAAAGTACTTATGTCCACATCAGTCTTTCACTTTATGCCTGTTAACAGTCAGTTAACTTAAGTAAGTCAGTGGGACATTTGCCATTGACTTAAGCAGGGTTACCATATGTCCGGATTCTCCCGGACATGCCCGGCTTTTGGGGTTATAAATAGCGTCTGGGCAGGAATATGAAAAACTCTAAAAAGGTCTGGGATTTCCCTCCCCATGCAGAGCGTGGAGTGGCTGACATGGCTGCCGGGCCGGATTGAGCTGCTTGCATCAGGGCCTCAGGCAGCCAGAACTCCTCCCTTCCAGTCCCCTGCAGCATCAGATCATGCTGGCCCACTTGCATCGGTGCCTCTGGCAGCTCTAGAGCTCTTCCCCTGCTCCCCCACTCCTCTGCAGCCCAGCATGGCAGGAGCCAGGCTGTGCGCTCCACAGGGGAGAGCAGCAGCGTGTCTGTGGTAGGGTGCCAGGGGGTTGGCAAAGGGGCAGAGGGTCTCTGGAGGAGGCAGTCAAGGGACAGAGAGCAGGGGGTTTGGATGGGTCGGGAGTTCGGGGGGGGGCTTTGAGGGGGTGGGGGTGTGGAGAGGGGTCAGGGCAGTCAGGGGACAGATAGGGGAGGGAGTTCTAGGGGAGCAGTTAGAGTGTGGGGGGGGTCTCAGGAGGGGGCAGTCAGGGAAAAGGAGAAGGGAGGCTTAGATGGGGGTGGGGTCCCCAGGGGGTGGTTGGGGCAGGGGTCCCAGAAGGGGGTGATCAGGGGACAAGGAGCAGAGGGGGTTGGATGGCTTGCGGGTTCTGTGGTGGGCAGTCAGGGGGCAGGAAGTGGGAGGGAGTAGATAGGTAGCAGGGCTAACTCCCCCAATGGCTTCTTTTTTTCCACTTGGAAAATAGCAGAAAGTGGGGAAAAACCCATTTTTCCACACTTTGTACCTCTTCTCCGATGGGCCAAAAAAAAAAAAAAAAAAAAAAAGTACTCATAAAATGGACTTCCACACTTCCATAACCATTCAAATTATCTAGTGGAAAAACCATTATTTTCTGACATGAACATTCTGAATGGACTTTTTTCCTGTTAAAATTTTCACAGGGAAAATTCCCATTTTCTGGCCAGCTCTAGTTATAGCATAATGATATAATTTTAATTTAAAAAAGTAAATATCTGTACTGCCACCAGTATAGAACTGATTTTATTTATTTTTTACTCAATTTGTTTGTCCATTTTGCCTCATTTTTTGGTAAAAATTAAAAATATTTATTTAAAATGTTATAATTTTCTCCCTATTCTTAGTATTTTAGTGTGAGTGTGAATAAGAGGAAAAGCATCACTGAGATTCAAGCTGAAGTAAACAGAAAAGGCCTGTTCTTTGACCAGAGAAGATAACGGTTATAATGTAAATGCAATCAGGGTTTGATCTGAAATCTACATGTCTTCCTATTGACTTCAGTGGGTTTGGGATCTGGTCCATAAAGCTCACAGACCACATTTCAGTGTAAGCTGCCACTTTACAGGATTTTCAGAAGCACCTCTCTATTGTTCTTGCATTTGGATATAGGTTTGCTTATTCCTCAATAATCAAGTGCTATTTGTGAGGAAAGGTTTCCAAGGAGGTGAAAAATGTGTTAGGGTGAAGTTGGAACAATTAAGGCTTGTTTTAGAAGTTCAAAGAATCCACACAGATACATGCACAAAAATCCCATTGAAGCCATTTCTTCAATATGATTCACTTTAGTAGAATTATAGACTAGTGGGCCTGGAAGGGACCTCGAGAAGTCATCTAGTCCATTCCCCAGAGCGATGACAGTATTAAGTATTATTTAGACCATCCCTGACAGGTGTTTGTCTAACCTTAAAAATCTCCAGTGAGGGAAATTTCACAATCTCACTTGGCAATTTATACTCCTGCTTAACTACCCTGACAGTTAGGAAGTTGTTATTAAAGTCCAACTTAACTGCCCTTGCCTAATGGACAAGAAGTCCATTGCTTCTTGTCCTAACCTCAGAGGTTAAGAAGAACATTTTTTCTCCTTCCTCCTTGTAGCAACCTATGTGCTTGTTATCATGTCCTCTCCTTGGTCTTCTCTTCTCCAGACTAAACAAACCCATTTTTTTCAATCTTCCTTCAGCGATCATGTTTTCTAGACCTTTAATCATTTTTATTGCTCTTCTCTGGACTTTCTCCAATTTGTCCACATCTTTCCTGAACCAGGACAAAGTAGAATGGAAGAATTACTTCTTGTGTCATGCTTACAAAATTCCTGCTAATACATCCCAGAATGGTGTTAGCTTTTTTTTGCAACAGTGTTACACTGTTGACTCATATTTAGCTTGTAATCCACTATGACTCCCAGATCCTTTTCCGCAGTACTCCTTCCTAGGCAGTCATTTCCCATTTTGCATTTGTGCAGCTGATTGTTCCTTTTTCATTGAGTTTCATTCTATATATTTCAGACCATTTCTCCAGTTTGTCCAGATCATTTTGTATTTTAATCCTATCCTCCAAAGCACTTGCAACCTCTCTCAGCTTGGTATCATCTGTAAACTTTGTAAGTGTACTCTCTATACCATTATCTAAATAACTGATGAAGATATTGAACAGACCTGGACCCAGAACTGATCCCTGTGGGACCCCACATGGCATGCCCTTCCAGCTGGACTATGAACCACTAATATCTACTCACTGGGAATGGTTTTCCAACCATTACACATCTAGGTTGGTTTTCCAACCAATTATGCAGCCACCATATACATTATTATTATTATGCAGCCACCTTATACTTCTAGGTTGTATTTCCTTAGTTTGAGCAGGTAAAGTGAGACAGTATCAAAAGCCTTCCTAAAGTCAAGATA
Source organism: Dermatemys mawii (assembly GCA_007922305.1). Classification (NCBI taxonomy): domain Eukaryota; kingdom Metazoa; phylum Chordata; order Testudines; family Dermatemydidae; genus Dermatemys; species Dermatemys mawii. Next base: position 20,760,175 of record ML677363.1, on the reverse strand, counting down.
TACCACATCTACTGCTTCTCCCCATCACAGCCTTGTTGCTAAATTAATACTACACGTATCTACTAATTTAGATTTCTACAAGGCCAAAGGAATGTGCATATCTGAAGGCAAACTATGGCCCAGTTTGCTTCCTCCAAGGTGTACATAAACAGTACTTTCTTCTATCCCACCCAAACAACCTGGTGAAGGGGAGATTTTGGACAATGCCAATGTCATTCTGAGGGAACAGCACCAGAAGGGTTGCTCAAGACAGGCAGGACAAGACCAAAGCTGTCCTCAGATAAACCAGACCAGGAATGTTCATGAGCGTCTGGGGATAATAGGAGGAGCCAGCCGTGGGGCAATTCTGTTGACATCAGTGAGTGTCAGTATGACTCTTGCATTTGGGAAATGTAAATACTGAAGTTTAATATTTCTCTCATCTCTTCACTAATGTTCATTGAATAAAAAGGGTAGATCTGTTGTTAACCCTAGTGAGTGGCTAGTAATGTTCTCAAAAGGTATGTTTACCCAGCAAAGAAACCCCGGGGTTAGCAATGCCAACTGACTCAGGCTTGCAGGGCTCAGGTTGTGGGGCTGTTTCACTGCTGTGTAAACTTCCAGGTGTGGGCTGGAGCCCGAGCTCTGGGACCCTCCCACTTCAGAGGATCTATACCTTGGGCTCCAGCCCAAGCCTAGAAGTCTATGCAGCAATGAAACAGCCCAGCAGTGTAAGCCTGGAAGCCTGAGTTGGCTGGCACAGGCCAGCCAGAGGTTTCTCTTTTCTGTGTAGACATACCCGAGTGGTCTCAAGAACTCCTGCTCTGAACCAAAGGTGAACAACAGGCCACAAATGCCCCATATCAATAACTGAATATTGAAAATAAAGAGGATATATTTTGGGGTGGGGAAAATAAAGTTACTGCTCCTTATCTGTGCTATATCCCACCAGCATTAGTTAATAACGTTTTATATTTCTACAGTGCCTGACAGTAAAGGATCTCAAAACATTTTACAAACATTAAGTTAGTCTTAGCGCACCCTACTAACATGAGTCAGAGAAGTGGGAAGACAACCCAGATCCCCTGATTTACAGCCCTGTACTTCAACCACAAGTTTGCCCTGTCTGGCTTTTTTACGAATATGTGCACTGAACACTAAACAAACCCTGTTTGCCTAGAAACAGAAACTGTGTTCTCTATTACGTGCAGTTTTCCTTTTAGGAGTGTTTAGTCACTGTTTCAGCCTGCGATGTGGACAACATGAGGCTGAAGAATGTGACTTGTTTTGAGGCAGTAAGAAGGCACCTCTGAAGAATCCATAATTAGGCAGTCTACACCATAACACTGTTTAAGTAACAGCCTTGGCTCACAGGAAATGTGGGCTAGACAATCTCAGTACAATCCAGTAATGTCTCTTCTAAATCACTAAAAGTTGCAGCCTCAATAAACTGGGCTTCCAACACCAGTGCATGCTGAAGATGAGAAAAAGGCTCCTTCTGGATTTTCACATGCCAAGATAAAGATAATCTAATTCACCTCCAAAACACACCCACACAAAACAACTCCTGATGAAAAGAGCAATAATGTCAACAGCTGCAAAGGCATTACAGCATTGAAAGCTAGTGGTATTTGAAAGAGGCCCACTCCAACTCCAATTTAAGTCAATGGACAAATTCTTATTAACTTCAATAAGAGCTGGATTGGTCCAGCTGGAGGAGGAAGAAAAGAGAAATCAAACATTAGGAGTAGGATTTTCCAGGCCAGGCCTCAATAAAATGTGTGTATTTGCCCCACTGCAAAGGGGCAGAAAGAAGATGAGCATGCCCAGGGTCAGGAAGAAAACAATCAAGACCTCCAATAATAATTTCTCGTTGTGAAAATGTAGCTCATGTAACGCTGCCAAAGTCTGCATGAGTGGGGTGATCTGCTAAATAAGGGCTGGCTTTGCTTTTGTAGGGTTACCATACGTCCAGATTCTCCCAGACATGTCCAGCTTTTTGGGTTATAAATAGCATCCGGGTACAATTTGTAAAACTCTAAAAAGGTCTGGGATTTCCTCCCAATGCAGAGCGCAGCACGGCTGACAGAGCAGTGGGGCTGGATTGAGCCGCTCGCATCAGGGCCTCTAGCAGCCAAAGCCCCTCTGCTCCCCGCCCAGCCCCCCGCAGCCTCAGCTCACCGGCTGGGTCGGATTGAGCCACTTGCATTGGGGCCTCTATCAACTAGAGTCCCTCCTCTCCCCTCTCCACTTCCTCCTCCCCACTCTCCTGCAGCCCAGCGCACCACGCCACCAGCACTCTGGTGTGGGGGCTGTGCGTTCCACGGGGGAGTGCAGCAGCGTGTCTGGCTCCATGTGGAGCCAGACATGCTGTTCTGAGCAGCACGGTAAGGGGCTGGGGGGTTGGAGAAGGGGCAAGGGGGTCTCTGGAGGGGTCAGTGAAGGGACAGGAAGTGGGGGGGGATGAATGGGTTGGGGGTTCTGCTAGGGCCTGTCAGGGGGTGGGGTGTGGAGAGGATTGGGGCAGTCAGGGAACAGGAAGTGGTTGGTTAGGCATGGGAGTCCCGGGGGTCTGTCAGGGGGCAGGGGTGTGGATAGGGGTTGGGGCAGTCAACGGACAGGTAAGGAGGGGAGTCCTAGGGGGTGGTTAGGGGCCTGGGAGGGGGTGATCAGGATAAGGAAGGGGGGGGGGTTGGATAGGGAGGGAGCGGGAGGGAGTGGATAGGGGGCAGGCTACCCCCCATGGAGTGTCCTCTTTTTTGAAAGTTAACTATGGTAACCCTAGCTTTTGTGCCTGACTATTCCAAACATGCATACACACAAAAGACAAAAATAATTGCAAACTTATCTTTTGGATCAACTCCTTCCCCCTTTTATGCTCTCTCTCCTCCTTTAATGTATGACACTTCCTAGTATGCAGTACATGGCTGTTTTCCAGAACCAGCTCTAAGTTTTAAAAGTGATACTGATTTTTACATCTGACGGCAAACAAAGCTGCCATTCACTTCTGCAACTGCCAACACAGGGCCCAATTGTAGTCATGTTTTTGTAACATGGGGACCAAAAGCTTTTCCTTTTTTCTTGAGTGAATGTTTCAAGGAATATCCACAGATATCAGTATCTGATTAACAGCATCATAAACAGAAAACAATTCCTGCTCAGCGTTTACAGAACCCTCTGTGTCACTGTGCTACCACAGACGACAAAAATATATATCACTAATGATTCTACAACGCATTCTGTATATTATCACAACTGTGCCCTAAGTCTCAAGGGAATCCTACGTTTAGCCCACAGGTTGCTTTTGCAAAACTGTGCATCATGTAAAAATCTTCAAAGGACATTTATAAGTCCTCCTCATATTCCCTGAAACAACATTAGAGCAACAGAGATATCAGCAATCTCACTGCTGAAACCAGCCTCAGGCTCAGATTTATAAACTAATGGCACCCAAATGGCCCTGCTCCTACTACGTGATTTTAATGAATCATTTCAGACTGGATCAATTCCAGTTCCTTTAAATGTGGCATCTATCTCTCTGGCATATATTGGCATATGCTTGCATCTGAGAGTGACTGGAGGGTTGCTGGTTCTGCTTCCCTATCTCTTTCCTTTAATAAATCTGTGAGGCAAAAATTTGCCATTAGCTTAGAGGTTAGGTTGAGGCCACATAGAAAATGCAAGTGAAAATTTTCAGACTTGGGTGAATATATCTATATTTGAGCGTTTAAATTAAAGCTTTTATTTTGAAGCCTAAATTTAGATACCCAGGTTTGAAAAGTCTGGACAAAGGCCTTAAAGATGGCTCCAAAATTTCAAAAACATCTATTGTTTTCAGTAACTGGATAAGGTACAGGATGTTCAGACATATCCCTTTAGATGCATGTGGGGCAAAAAGTTATAAATGTACTAGCACTGTATGCTCAAATTGCAAAGGGAAGAATAGCAAATTGATCATGCTGATGATCTTGACTTCTTATTAAAACTTTCTTGGCAGTCCCTGTGTGTTGATATAAAAAATGAGTTCTAATTAGCAATCTGATATCACAGCTCATTCAGTCCAGTGGGTACAAATTATCTGTACCCACGGGAACAGCTATACTGGAGCAGAAATTCACTTCTGACACTCTCCCATAGGGATTTCATCAGCAGAGAGCAGGTGTAAATGCCACCTGAAGTGCCACTAGAGTCTCATGGCAGAGACTACCCTGGAATTAATGGCTGTACTCCTTTCAGGGGTTTGATCTGACTTACGTACCCCAAGTTTCACCTCACTTAAAAACTGCTTGCTTACAAAATCAGACATAAAATACAAAAGTGTCACAGCACACTATTATTGAAAAATTGCTTTCTTGCAGGGAGGAGGTTACACTGCAATCATTCGTACCTGGACAATAGTATTTTCTAAGTATATTTTTATCTGGTAGCAGTTTATAGATAGATGAATGTGTGGTTATTTATGCATCTGTTTGGGGGATATGTAAAGGGACATTCTGAAATTTGTGAACATCAGGTAGGACAGAACAATAATACAAAGGGACTTGTATGATTTAGAAACAAGAGCTGAAAATAACAACTAGAATGACTCTACCTTGTCCACTGCATTCAGTTCTGAGCACCAAATTACCAAAAATAAATTTTATTACTTTCAAAGACCTTAGGAAAAAAGACAAGCATCACATGGAGGGAATAATTTCTGAGGCAAGACTCAGAGCTAAAATACATATAGCTGGGAAAGACAACAGAACAAGTGTGTAATCATTTACAAATAAACAAAGGGAGTAAAACTCAAAGATTACAGAGGATTTTTGTAGAATGATACACAGAAGAATAACTAGGAACAACTGAATGAAATTAAGAAAAGAAAATTTTAGGATAAGCATCAGGAAATGCATCCTGACTCTGAGCTGCATTAGTCTATGGTGTCATCTCCCCATGGAAGAGGTGGAAGCCCATTGCTTGGGATTCTTAAAACAAGACTGGATAACATAATAGAAAATATACAGAGACAAACAATCATGCATTAGTAGGGAGAGACTAGATAATTTAGTAAATCTTTTCCATTTCTAAGGTATATATTAGAAACAAGCAAATTCCTTTCTGACCTTGCTCAACCACGGACAAATGGAGATAATGCCTCATTAAAAAGATAAATGATAAAGATGAAAGTGGGGATTTTTAAGTGAAAAAAGCTTCAGTGACTGCTTTCAGTCTGTGCTCTGCACAGCTTTCCCTTTTAAACCAGATTCTAGAGGATTCTCCCTCTAGACGAGGATTATTATTTCACAGGATCACAGTTATGGGGTTTCATTTTGTAAATACTGTAGAGTGCACATAAAGCATAACATTACTACAAATATCATATAAGGCTTTGCTACTGCAGTGATATAAAACCAGCAAAATAAAACAGACAGCAAGCTGGCACACTGTATGCTTTGCAACCTCAAAATACAGCTCAGCTCATTCATTTTAAACAGGATAATCTTGAGTGTCCAATGTGTAATGTTTATTTATTCTGCTATAATTAGGTAATATTTACTTTATAATCATATATAAGAACATATTTCATAGTTATATTTCGTCTGGGAAGGTCTTAACATTAAGCTGCGCCTGCGCCTTCCTACTGGGTCTGTTTACTTATGCTATTTTTATAACTCTGCAGTAGCATAACCCAAGTTACAGAATACTTGCTATACCATCCTGCTCCATGTTTATTCAAGGACTACTGCTTATAAAAAGCAAATCGGAAAGCATCTTGTTTATCATAAATCAATCATCACTGTACTATTAAAGTATTTCTATAGATGTTCACGGACATAGGAGACCTGAAGAGCACAAATATGCTATTTATTAAGGGCTGAAACATTATTTGAATAGACGCTTGTTCTTTCCCTATTAGGCTCAAACTCTTTGCCCATATGGAGTAACTCAATCAGCCATTCACACAATTTCAGGGAACAGTCTGAAGTGTCTGTACTAATTCTGTGTATTTTGTTAGACATATAACAGGTTGCTAGAGTAAGTTTAGACTAAGAGGGCCCAATCCAGCAAAACCTTACTCACACAAATAGTCCCACTGGAGCTATTCACCTGAGAGAGAACTGCTCTACTCAGGTAGGAGTTTTGGGGCCTGGATTCTTCTTAGTTTGAAACAAGGTGCAATGCTTCCAAGTATACAGAGTAAAATTATTAGCAAAACAAGTCCTTAACCATAAACATTTTGTACATAAAGAATGATGCACACACACAAAAAACCCCTACCTTCCCATTTTATCTGAGATTCTTAATATAGCACTGTACTCAAAGAAAACAGGCTGCTGGCATGATAATTCTCCAATTAAAAGTTGTTGCCTTAGCAACAGGTTTTAATACGTACTGTAGATCATATGAGCTGGCTATGCTAACAGTTCAGCCATTTGCATGCTAGTACAAAAATAAGAAAATGTATTGTGTGTAGAAATGAGCTACCCTAGGAAACATAGGGACAGGTCCATATTTGGTGTACATGCATCGAAAATGCTGAAGTGAATGGAGCTACGTTAATTTACACCAGCTGAGGACATGATCTATCAAGTATATCCCCTTGTTCAAGAAGTAGAAATAAAGTCCAGAAGAACATAAGGTTGAGATGCTTCAAAAGAAATGAACAAAACAGGGCAATTATCAAGTGATCCATCTCCTTTCCTCAAGTCCCAGCATCTGGCAGTCAGAGGCTTAAGTACACCCAGAATATGGGGTTGCGCCCTTGACCATCTTTGCTGATAGCCACTGACTGACCTATCCTATGTGAACTTCTCTCTTTTCCTAATTGCAACAAACGTAAATGGAAATGTGGGCCAAGTATTTTTCTCAATTATAACAGTACAAATCAAGATTTTAAACCCCTCCCACACTTTAATGCTTTGTGATCTTATGGTTAAATATATTACCCTGCACACAACAACATTTACGGTCATTAGTGTTATCACTGAAATCAATGAGAAAACCTCTATATACTTCAATAGGCACAGAATCAGCCCATTAAACATTTTAAAAAGCTTTCTCCTGAAAACACACTTTAATTTCTGTAAATAGTTTTTGACTGTTACTACCATCTTTATGCATCTTTAATAGTATTACGTATCCAAAGACTTCATGTACCATTTATGCTTGTGTGTCTTGGTGAGAGAAACCAGACAAATAATCCTCTAGCATTTAAAAGGCTATACCATAAAATCATGAAGTAAAAATATGAAAAAGTTTCATATATGTTCTAGATGTTCATACAACCAAAGTATCATTATATCAAATTAGATGCCAGTTAAAGTTCATTAATAGTATTAAACTAACCACTGTACTACAGTGGTAAACTACACTGCACCAGGACCTAGAATGGCTAATATAGAAAACGAAGTTGTTCCACTGCCATTTTCCCTAACTTGCTTTTTAAGTAGAAATTGGAATCACTCTTTTGTTTCTCATATTTCTGCACTATACTTCTAGTATTATAGATCAATGCTGTCAAACAGAACTCAAAGAAACTGCACTATAATGGCCTCGTATTTATATCTTTTGGTATGCCTTATCATCATATATACTTCGTTATTCTTTTTGCTTTTCTCCCTTCCATCCACCACTTTGTGTTGAGATTCATTCTAGGGGAAATCAATGCTCCCCAAATTAAGCAAATGTTTGAGTTAATTGGGATGGAAAATATTCTCTTTTTTACTAATCCTGGGGAAGAAAAAGCTGATTGATTTGCTTGTCTGGAGAACAAAGGAGGCAAACAATTTTAAAATCTAGACTAGAAATACATATTTTCTGATCTCCAGTGCTAAAAACACTCTAGCTCGGATTCTAATCTCACTCACGCTAGTATAACTCGACTGATTTCCATAGGGCTACTCCTGATTCACACCAGCATGTGAAATCAGAATCAGGCCCAGTTTAGCAAAGTCCTCTTCAAAACAGTATCATGCTAAAACATGGACCCTTCTCCAAGAGGTTAGACACCTCGATTTGTTTGAGTCAAAATACATCCAAAGATAGCTCTCTAACTCATCTGACGCCTATCGCAGCCAGGAAAAAGAGGCTCAGTTAAATCCATCCTACATCTCGCAAAAACACTCCAGATTATCACTGGTGGTTCTGTTGTTAAACGAAATAAATAATTATATGATATTCTAACACAGTGTTTCATTATATATTCTGAATCAGTCATCTAGTAAAATCTGGAATCACTCAACTTCACACCTGGATCTTTAGATGTGTGTATCAAAATCAAGCTGGTTTAGAAATAACTGGGGAAAAACCCCAGAGAGCACCTTGTTGCCTCACCCCTAAATTCTTTTGTTGAAGAACAGTAATCTCATTGCATTGTAGCACTACAAAGTTAAACATTTTTGATCCAACACAAAAGAATCTGTTTTAGCAAGCATACGGGCATTCTGCCAACAGAAATTTCAGTCACTGAAACTAAAAATTGGAAAATGGACACCATATAAAATATGCAGTTTACCTGTATATTGTGAAACAACCTGTATCAATGCATACCTATTTTGGTTAATAGAAAAACACTCTAACAAACAGATCTCTTATTGTAGATGGAGAGGACAGAGAGTGCAATCTAATACTTTTTATATAATAAATTGCTATCCTTTTACTATTGTGGCAGTTATGATGTCTCTGATCTTCTGAGCATACATTTTCAAAATGAATTTTTAGTTAAAAATAATTATCTGAATTTATTTTACTGACATTGGCCAGATTTGAAAGGTACAAATTCCATTTTCAATGAATAAGCGGGCATGCTTACTACTCCAAAGGCAAATATCCAAAAGCCACACCCTTTTTGGCTGCAGAAATACTGTGTGTATGAAACAGAATTAAAAAAATCCCCACACCTAAATATTTTAGGGCTAGATTAATAACACCCTCCTTTCCAGCATTCCCATTGATTTTATTGATTTACCGAAGCCAACAGGACTGGTTAGAAATTAAGGTGCTGTTAAATGCAGGTATTCACATCGGAAGGGTATCAGGATCTTGCTCTTAGTTTGCAGTTTTGGGGTGCAATAGCAGCATTAACATCATGAAGGTCTAGAAGGCTTTTAAAACTTTTTTATTAAGTAGATGAGTTTCATGTCAACAAATGAAATGAAGCTTGTTACATGCACCAAGCATTTATATATTTTGGGTAACCATATAGGAGTCCATGAAAATATTAACCCTAAATAAACTACAGCTATTTTGTTCTGTTAGCCAGCAGTAATAGATGACACAGTATCTTTGCTTTAATTTATTTTTCTAAACCTAAAAGGATACAGTGAGCTTGTTTATAAGGACACAGTGAGCTTGTTTATATCAGCTTTTTAAAAATCTTTCCATTGTTCATTTGCCTACTCGTCCCCATTTTTTTCCTTGCATTTCCATTGGAGCTGGAGTTTGTAGATGCACCAGCAGGGGAAGATAACTTATGGATTTTTTTTGTTTGTTTTTCCTACAAAAATAATGGTTTTTCTAAAATAATAAATCCTCATCGGTGCTGGATATATTAAAATAAGACACACATTTATAGTTCCTCCCAAAATGCAAATACAATATATGAAGGTGCAAAATTCCATGCTGGCATGTGCAAAGGCACAATAATTGTGTACAAATATATTTAATAGTCATGCATAAATATGTTTTTCTCTACATGCAGCTGAGTGTACTGCAAATACTACTGTATGTTCAAAGTTCCCTTGAAATTGTGAACTTGAAATTTAAAGGATACTCATAAGATAGCAATTAAAACTATATATGTCCTACTTTATGTTTGGTTTCCTTATAAAGTAGCATATTTTGAGTCACATTCTTCTATTAGTTATATCAGTGCAAGTCCAAAATAGCAGAGGACAAAATTAGACCCATAATCTTTTAAAAAACAAACACACAAACCAACAACAAACTCCATCCTGCTCATTAAAAAAAACTGCTGCATATTTTTCAATAGTGTCATCCATTAATGTAACAAATTAGTGTAGCAAAACAGGCTGCCTGAGAACATATTGGTAGAATTCCTGTTCCTGCTGCAAAAGCGTAGACTCTAAATACTTGAACATTTTAGTACTTATGACAAACAGCTGAATAGCTCTGATTCCATTCAATGGAGGGTAGGAAATATATATTTTCAATAGCCAGTTCATTATGCACTCCCTTAGTTTAGACAAAACTCATCCGCAAGCATCTGGGATTCAATGGAATTCAAATCCCATAGCAAAAGCCAATATAACCAATCTGGGGAGTCCACACTGCAATAAAATACACATTGCTGGCCCATATCAGGTGACTCGGGCTTGCAGGGCTACAGCTGAGGGGCTATAAGGCTGGAGTGTAAATTTTCATATTCATGCTGAGGCCTGGGATTGGGGACCCTTCCCCATCACAGGGTTCAAGCCCAAACCCAAATCAGCTGACAGGTGACAACCCTGTCAATGCAGACCTACCCCAGGAAACTTCCTGGTTATTGCTACATTGTACAACATAGTCAATCATAAATTACAGAGCTAGTGTGGATAGAACTCAGATCCTGCTTCTCCAAAAGCAAAGGCTCTTAGCATTTGAGCTAAAGAAGAATCTCCATTAGGTGTATATGGCCCATACGACACACAGTTCTGATTCCATCTAGCAGAATCACACACAATCTATTACACTATGATGGACCGTACTGTGACTGAGAGCACAGATGGACTAAAGACACAGAAGTTTATTTTAAGACTTATATTTCTGAATTAAGCTGGTCAGATGAGTTCCTATCATATATTATCAGGGTTTCCTGTGCACCAAAGTACTCCTTCTGCTGAGAATACATCAATAGTTAAAACAACAACAAATGATATAGATATAAGATGGCTATTGCATAGGCTCTAAATATTCAAGAGAGCTTCACAAGGATCACCTTCTAATACAATTTTGCGCTGTTTTTCATTCTTAATAGTGTCCTAAAATGCTCTTCTTCATAGCTTTCACCCATCTCGCCTTCCTCCTCAGATAATAATATTCAGGGTAAGTGTGATAGTTTCCAGCAACATATTATTCCATTATGCTGCTAAGAGACGTGTTAAATATCCAACCTTTTCTATTCCATTCCATTCGTCCTATACACAAGCAATGTTTCCTCAAGAAAAGCTCCGGAGGAGAGGTAGCACAGATATTCACCCTGCTTAGGATTATTAAGAGGAACACATCAGCTGCACCACAGACTGCATTGTGGCTGATAGTACAGATGGACTACGGATGTACCATTCATGCACTGGCTGCAACATTCTGAGGCAAAAGGAAAATTCAAAGAGACAATGAGATGAAAAGCAGAAATCAATACTGAAAGAGCTGCACAGAGCCCATAGGGAAAACTTAAGTAAGAAAAGACTACACACCTACATTTTAATACTCTATCACTGTTGCCAGTTTTTCCTCTTGGACTTTGGAGTCTATCCTCTGTTTTCCAGTAAACAAAAATCTTCCTTCCCCAAACGCCCATTGATTGCTTCAGGATGCAACCTCCTGGCAAACTTCATCCATTCCTCTCCAGAAGAAATGTGTGTGTTCCATTTCAAAACTCACTACTCTGGCTTAGGAAATATTGTTTCAACTTCCATTTAGTTAAAAAGATTAAGCTTTAAAGGACTGGGCAACTCAGGAATGGACAAAGATATGGAGCCTTCTTTCTGCAGAGCATGAATTTCATTCATGCCCAGAGAAGTGGTGGCCTAAATTCACATTATTGTATACCTGGTGGCCTGTGTGAGCTAATTATCTGTGGCCTATATATAAGGAATTGCTGGAGTATAATCAGTTCTTAGCGAGAGAGTCCAAATTAAAAAACCCAAACTCACTATCATAATTGGCACTATTATGCACACTTCTTGGCAGTCTCATTAGCCAGGACAAGCAATGAATTCGCAGTGGAGAACGAATTACCTGTTCTTTCTCAGAAATGGCTCTTCCAGGGCACGGCTGAGACACACTGGCATGACATTATGGGAAAATATGCACAGCTGATTGTATGAAACTGATCGGTGGATAAGTACATCAGAGGTCATCAGTTTCCAGTGGAATCAGTCCATACTTGTTATAAACACTACACTAATTTAGAATGTTGAATAACTGATCTCTTGTCCCTTTAATTCCTCCTGAGAATCCCTCCCTCCCTCCCCCCACCAATTTCTCTCTCTTTTGGCCCATGCCATGGTTTACCTCCTATCCAATACACCTACATAGCCCCTATCCATTCTGCTTCCCATTTCCAGAATGCCTCTGCACTGCGGCCCTCATTTCCTTTCCGGTATTATCCACTGTTACACTTTCCCTGGTTGAGTAACTAATTTATCCAATTACCATAATTTTTCCTAGTATCCAAGTAAATATTTCTTGCTATCGCTGCATGTTGTACATTCAGAGCAATCCCAATTTAACTGCAGTCAGCTTCTATACCAGAGACCCAAACTGTGCCCTAGCACTAATTGCTTAGGCAGGTTAGCATGAAATTTAATCTGCACTGATCAATTTTAATTGAGGGGAGCTAGAAATAAACAATGAGTCTTGCTTTTTATAGTACATGTATTTGGCAGAAGAAAACTGAGAGTTTTCAAAGACCACTGCCATTCCTAATTCTGCATTGGTACAGCTAAGGCTTCACTTGATCTTTTTGAAGTGGGGGAAGGTTTCCTACTGGTTTTGCCTAAAACTACTGTAGGCTTACATCACTCCAGCTAAGAGGATTTAAGGTAAAATTATTTCACACTGATATTTGTCTATTCTGTTATACATTAAGCCCATTGTTCAGTAAATAAGATTATATAAATCCTCTCATTCTGGTACTCTAATGTGTCGTACTATGCAACTGAACTACTCTGGTAAATCTCAAGCACAATCTCTCTTTTACTCAACTTGGAAAAGTCATGCTAACCATGAACTAGCCTCAGGCAAAGCCTTCAGTAAAGGGTGTTACATAAGCTGAGTTGCCTGACTTGTAACCCCCAGAGAGGACGTTTTCCAGGGACAGCCCACTGACACACAATTCATCTCTCTTGCACTGTCAAGAAGTAATCCACATTAGCCCTTTACAGGGCACAGCATATTTCCCCTTCCAGGTCCACTGGCCTGCATGCGAGGGGAAACTGAGTCATAGATTTGTCCATTTGCTCATGCAGGGAGCATTTGGTGTGTCCGAGGTTGCAATCACAGTAGTACAGAGTGGGTCAACTGCCCTAGCTCAACTGCCCTGCACTTCCGCATCACGCCAGGGCACAATCTAGCTTCATCTCTGGATCTCTGTGAGCAGGTGAAGTTCCCACTACACAGTCCATAAATAGCCCAATCATACCATCTATTTGTGCTTTGACTTGATTGGTAGTTGAAAAAACATCACCACAAAGTAATATTCCCCATGGCTGTCTGCTGCAAGGATTTCCCTGATCAGACATCGCTGCTCCGGACCCTAATTTGCTTAGGGTTGCCAACTTTCTAGTTGCACAAAACCGAACACCCTAGACTCGCCCCTTCCCTGAGGTCCTGCCCAGAGGCCCTGCCCCTGCTCATTACATTCCTCCACCCTCAGTGATTCCACGCGCCTCTCTTAACCCACAGGCCCCACCCTCCTGCTCCCAATGGCCTGGAACTGGCCAATGGGAGTGTGAAGCTGGTGCTCGGGGGAGTGGGGGGAGCAGCACGTAGAGCCCCGTGGCCCCCTTGGCTTGGAGCTGAATCTGCTGGTTGCTTCCCAGACCCAGCGCGCTGCCAGCCAGAACAGGTAGGCACTAGCCTGCCTTAGCGCTGCAGCACTGCCGCCTGGACTTTTAACGGCCCAGATGGCACTGCTGACCAGAGCCGCCAGGATCCCTTTTCAACCGGGTATTCCATTCAAAAAACGGATAACTGGTTACCCTAAATTTGCTCTGTCCAGAGAACAGCATTCATATTCCTGACGGTCTAGTGGAGTTACAGGCCTCTACAGCCACAATGAATCAGCAGAATTAACTCAGCAGCTTTTTGCAAGGTTCTTTTCGCAACTGCAAACAGGGAGGGTCAAGAGCAAAGCCCTGCATCCTGTTTGCCATCCTTTTTATTAAAAGAAAGGTAACACCACTCTCAAAATATCTTTAGGTCAAGTTCAGAAGAGCTCTTGTTCTCCATAGAATAAAAATTCATATAGCAGACGCTCCTCAATATTTTAAAAAGTAAAATATTCACACATTCAATTACTACCATAGATACACCCTTCAACATCACATAATAAATATATATTTCATCCTGGGGATGTACTTATTACTTTTTCCTTTGGGATGGTGGGAGAAAAGGGTCAGGTACCTTTCACCCAAGCTCAGGCTTCTACTCTCCAGGTAATCGAGGTGAAAGAAAAAAAAATAGTGTCATACTGGTCTAATCTGCCACAGTACTATTTAAATGATCCATTCCAACCCATTTTATTTCATCAACATCCACAGAGTATATTGTCCATAACTGCTTAAGTAATATTTTTAAAGAGGTGTGACCTCTCAGCCATCTCTTCTTCAATCCATGTTTATAAAGAATTCTGGCTGTGAGCTGGGTTTGAACCAATGTACTGTTAAGAGCTGGCTTTATATTAAGCCCCTTCCTACCCTCCAACCCCCTCACAAACAGCCCTCACTTTGAAACAACTGATGTTAGTAAGCTCTTAGCATCTGAATGTAACTGAAAATAAACATGTTCATCCCAGAAGACTCTCTTCAGTGATGCCCATACAGGACTTGCTGAACAGTGTGTGAAATAGTAATTTTATCAATATTTATTGTATTTAAAATTTTGGGGTCACCTCCTCTGGTCAGCACCCAGTCTGAGCAGCTGTGTGCTGGGAAGACATGGAGTAAGACAGTATCCTTACCACTAGCCATGGAATAGCTTCAGAGCTGTGCCCCATGTGAAGCTTTTCAGAGGATCCTGTACACTTGCCAGTTTCCATTATTTTAAATGACACTGATCTCACTTATGTACACTGTGTAAACCTGGAGAAGTTCCACTGCCATCAGCTGTATGGCTAGATCTGTGCTAGTGCAAAATCAGTGTAAGCGAGATCAGAATCAGAAACATAGAAATTAGGCAATGTCCAAATTTCTCTATTCAGCTCTGCTGATGCACCGTAGACCTCATTTGCAGCAACACACCTACTACTCCAGTCCTGCGCCATTCTTTAGTGGACACTACTTTCAATGCCAAACAGCGTGGTTATTTTGTAAGACCCACAAACAGGTATCTGGATGTTCCAAGAAGTCGTTTTCACCTGTGACCTAAATCCAGAATTTGAATTCAGGTCTCCAGAGAGAAAAGACTGTGCACTCATCTCCTAAATGCCATTTACAGGAACTCCTCACTTAAGTCACCCCGGTTAACACTGTTTCGATGTTAAGTTGCTGATCAATTAGGGAACATACTCATTTAAGGTTGTGCAATGCTCCCTTATAAAGTCGCTTGGCAGCAGCCTGCTTCGTCCATTGCTTGCAGGAAGAGCAGCCTGTCTGAGCAAGCCGGTAGAGGCTTGGAACCAGGGTGAATTGGCAGCTCCCCTATCGGCTCCTCCCATCAGCTGCCCACTCCCCTAAATTCCCTGTATGGCAGCCACCCAGCAGGTTATCAACTACTGGCAGTTCAGCTGCTCCTCCCCTCACTGCCATGTGCTACTCCTGCCCTCTGCCTTGGAGATGCTCCTGGGATCTTCCTGCTTGCTGTTGGGGGAGAGACAGGACTAGCATCAGGGTGTCTGCCTTCCCCCTGCTTCTGCACCCCGCTTATGTCTTCTCCATATACAGCAGGGTGGGGACACGGACTGACAGAGACAGAGAGATCTTGGGGCAGCAGCTGCTGTTTCAACTTCCTGATCCACTTAAAAAGACAATGTACTTAAGAGTGGGGTCAGCATACTTAAAGGGGCAATGCACATCTCTCTCACACACACAGTGTGTGTGTCTGTCTGTCATGCTGCCTTTTAGAATGTGAGGCTACATTAACAACGTGTTAATCCTTGAGGGCTCGGCCAAAAGCTAGTTCATCATTTATCAGTAAAGTATTCCTTGGGAAATATCCCATTCTCTAACTTTACCACCTCAACCAAGCTTCAGAATCATCATTGCTGTGTATAGTATTAAATTGTTTGTTTAAAATGTATAAACTGTGTGTGTATATATAGCTTTTTTGTCTGGTGAAAAAAAATTCCCTAGAACCTAACCCACCATTTATATTCATTCTTATGGAGAAACTGGATCAGCTTAACATCATTTTGCTTATAGTCACATTTTTCAGGAATATAATTACAACGTTAAGCGAGGAGTTCCTGTACCTTATCACACTTATGCGTCTGGCACACAAGGATGTCAATAGGTGGCACCATGTGTTCTCAGTGCACTGGCTTCTCCACTGGAGAAGATCCAGGTTCACATTCTGCATTAGGGTCTCAAAGGGAAATGGGTTTGGAGACCTCATCCTTTTGTTAAAGTCGCAAAACAAGGACACAGCTTGGCAAGATCAGAAGTGAAGCCAAAGACTAGACTGGCAGGGATTTTTCAGTTCATGGCTAGAGTACTCCCAGCACCTCCCTACACTTTACCTGGAGCGATGACTGTGCTCTCATGAGCAATGAATTCACACAAATGTTTTTGAAAGGACAACAAACACTTGTTACTCATGTTAAGAGATTTTGATTAAGTGAGCATTCCTTGTTGAGAGCATGATCACTCATCCTGTATATTAGGTAGTGGTTCTCAATCAGGGGTAAACAGAGGTCTTCCAGGGGTACATCAAATCATCTAGATATTTACCTAGTTTTACAACAAGCTACATATAAAGCACTAGTGAAGTCGGTACAAATTAAAATTTAATAGAGACAAAATAAGAAAGTAAACATTTTTTCAGTGATAGTGTGCTGTGACACTTTTGTATATTTAATGTATGAGTTTATAAGCAAGTAGCATTTAAGTGAGGTGAAATTTGGGTGCACGCAAGACAAATCAGACTGCTGAAAGGGGTACAGTGGTTTGGAAAGGTTGAGAACCACTGTTTTAAGGGACTTCTGTTATCTGATGTGATGAAACATGCCCAGTTGGGAGCATCTGATCAGATAAAAACACAGAGAGCTGTCCCTTAACTTTTTTAGGTTGACTAGCTGCCTTATCTCTGCATGCCAATGACCCTTCAGTAATGAAAACAGATGCATATTCAATATAGTGTGTGCAAGCACCTGAACATGCTCAAGTGGAGAGCTGGGACTGAAACTTTGGTCCCATCACTTGAAATACAATACTCACAAAAACGCTTTTTCAGAACCACAGGTGAGAGCAATAACCCCTCAAAAATGCAATCAAACGAATCTGATTATTAAGATTAGTAATACTGGCTGTGTTAGTAATACCGAATATCCTTGCAGACAATCTATTTTGATTCAGTATTGTTTGCACCAATTAAAAAAGGAGCACTTTAGTAACTGGAAATAATTTATCAGGATTCTGCAACTCAGCTAGAGCTCCAACTGTGGAGACAAACATTTGAGGCTGCCTCAGGGAATCATTGAAATAGCAGAATAGAAATAAGAAATATTTCAAACCAACTAATTTCTCTCTGTGAAAAGTATTTCTCCATTGACTAAAATGAACTCTCCTGTGATGTACAAGAAGTCAAAGACTTGTCGGCAGAAAAGAGAGTGGATGATGACAGATGTGGCAATCTATGTCTATCTGTCTTGTTAACAGCTCAAAAAGCCCTTCAAGACCTCATCTGTTTTCACAATTATCCTCACACCATTCTGATTCACCCTATACACACTTCTCTTGTTTTGTAAATTGTATCTAAATTGTCCAGTGAATGACAGATCAATTTCACTTCCCTGACAATAGAATCCTGACCATTTTCAGCCACTATCCTCTGATCTCAAGCTGACACAACAGGCAAGCTGATCAAAGCAAATATGGGAGCTGTCACTGTGGATCTGTCACCTCGACAGGCTTGAGTGACTGTAGTGTTGCTCTCTGATAATATATAATAGAACCGCTCGTAATGCTGTTGCTGACTCTTTGAGATATCGGTCTCCGACACAGCTTGCAGAAATCTGCACAGACATTTTCCAGCAGAAGATGTCTCAGAACATTTTTACTTTCTGCTGATGTAACAGGAGGAGACAGCTGAACTAATCATACACATCCAGTAGTCAAATAGGGCGTGGGGGGAAGATCATGAGGTTCTAACTGATAACTTTCACTGGACTAAGCAAGCTCAGGAAGTTTCTTATTTGTAATAACTGGGACCTTAATTCTGCAATGCCTTCAAAAGCTCTCAGGAGCTGACAATGATCAGTACTTGAGAAGAGGTGCTTAGAAGCTTGCAGGATCCTGCTTGAATTACTGGAAAACATACTAAATAGCATGCTTAGTACATTTATTAACACATTTGCCAGATAAAGTGCATTTTATAACCTGTCAACATTCATGGCTTTTAGAATTTCTGAGTTGGCAGGAATATTATGTGGCATGTTACACACCAGAAGAATAAAAATGACAGGAAGCTAGATAAAATATATTTTCTCAGATACTCCCCAACTCTGTGCTGACTAAACTCAATTCTGATTTAAGCCCCAGGGAGGTGAGTTTGCTTGGTCCCTGCCTTTATGCATTACATCAGTTGATCTCATGGCAAATATTCCATTCAATATGAGTCTACACCTAAAACTTAGGTTGAGCTAGCTACGTTGCTCAGGGCTAGAACAAATTTTGTGCCCTGAGCTCTGTAGTTAGGTCAACTTAACACCAGCTCCCCCTTCAACTCCCCAGACGTAGATGCAGCTAGGTGTAGGTTTCTCCATCATCCTTGCTACCATCTGTCGGAGAGAAGGATTTCCTAGATTGACAGAAAAACTCTTCTGTTGATGTAGGAAGCATCTACACTATGGCATTTACAGTGGCACAGAAGTGGCAATGCAGTCGTGCCATAGACACACCTTGACAGCATGAGATGCTAAGTCATTGATTCCAGTGAAGGGTTTGAATAATCAGCAGCATAAATCAGTTCTTAAATCCTTAGCTATAGAGTGAAGGAAAAGAGGGAAACGTGAAGGACTGATGAAATAATGGCAGAAATATCAAGGAAAAATATTGATGGTTAATGTAGACTCAGAATTTAAAATAAGAATAACCCACAAAAATAGTAGAGTATTGTGAATTTCTACTAAACAAATGTTTTTACAGTATGATGCCAAAGCTATTCATATAGTGCTCTTGCTGAATATTTTCTTTTTAAATGCTGAAACTGAGTAGGACACTACTGTTTATTTTATGGTAGCTGCATAAAATCACAGAATGGTGATGAGCTATTTTCTAATAGTATCTGTGTACTTAAATTACTTTTTACCACGTTCTATGGCATGATGCTTCTCATATTCCAAAAATGGATGCCAGAGGCACAGCTGCCGTCTTTAAACTGGAAGGTAGCATATTATTTCTGTTAATTAATGGCAAAAATATGAAACCCTACCTGCAGATAATTTTCCTTAACTCATCAACCAAAATAAGTGACATTACTAAGAAAGGAATTTAATATTACTCATTTTCATCACAAATAGAAAATCTACAGAGAATGACTGGAAGATGTCATTCAAGAGCTTGTTCACCTTCCTAACTGAAAGCTATATTTTTGTTCATTATCATTCATATAAACTCTAATTTGATTTTCCACCTTCAGTTATATCCCCAATTATATCAGATTTTGGCATTTACCAATAATAATAATAATAAACTATAAGCTAACTACTTCCTTAACATTTAGATATGCCCCCACTTAAAAATAAATGTAGCATAACAAGACAATTTACAGAACCCTTCAGATGAATGATCACACTATGCTTTATGGAGATAGACGAGAAACAGGAAAATGATGCTTTTGCAGAGTATAATATCTCACTTAGGCAGAAAAGAAAAAATGTTAAAAACGATCATATTTTGCATGTTTATACCTCAATCTCTTGCTGAGAATCTCAAAGTAGTTTACAAACATTAATAATCAGTGGCCGGATCCACTGTCCATTGAATTTATTGGAAAGACTCCCATTGACATCAGTGGGCATTGGATCAGGTCTTAAGACTCAGTAAACTCCTAATAGGGAGGTATTATTAACTCCATTTTTAATGGGGAAGCACAGGTAGTGTGTCACAGAAATGGAAACACAACCCAGCTCTCCTGATTGCCCGTTCTATGCTTTAGTTTAGCTCCAAGATAATACTTCCACATCCGTGAAGATCTTTGTGTATGTTACTGAACAAAGAGAAGAGGGGGCGATAGCAGGGATGGGTGGAGACACATCTGTCAAATTGTGCATACTTTATATAAACGTAAAAACCAAACTAAGTGTCCAAATGTACAGTCCTTACTCAGGTATAACTCAACAGTTTGGGACTAGTGAATGAGTAAAGACTACAGGACTGAGCCCTAGGTGACATAAGAGAACAGTCATGGAATAGTTTGCAGTACAACTCAGAGATGACATTTAAATTTGAGCTGCAGAAGGCTGTTTATATGAGTCCAACTTTGGCCTAACACTCTGTGCAAGATTGCTTGCTGACAACTGCTTACCTTCCTCATAATAATCTTAAAACTGCTGCTTGCCTATTCAACTAGTAATGAAAAGTTGTTCCAAAACGTACATCACCTAGTAAGGAGACTGGAATGGCTCCAAGTGCAGGAACAAAGGAAATTACTGAAACCATAAAGATTCAAAATGAAATGACTGCATCATGATCTCATTAGGAATGCATTTTTTTTTGTCTGTGTGGGAGCACAGATTGAGTCAGAAAGGAGCAACTGACATTTTTCTTTCTAAAATATTTTAATCTGGTGCTCATCTTGGGATTGTTAGCATTGAGACATGGTCGATAGTGACTGAAAGTCACTATCTTCTGGTGACCTGGGTGAAATAACTTCAACAAGTATCCTCAAGAAACAAAAATGAATATCAAGGGCCACTAATTGTCGCTTTCATTAACTGTCTTTGCAGAGACATTAGGAAATGAATGGGTATGGGGACTGATTTACTCTCTCCTCTTGATAGTCCCATTGGTACAAGACTGTAGCATGTGTTGCTGAGATACCAAGAACTTAAGAACTTGCAGCATCTGTTACACATTGAAGTGCTGAATGTTAGGACATTCCAGTGTCTTTGCCTTTTTAACTCCAGCCACATTAGTTGTGGAAAAAGGCAGAGAACCTGATAATGACTCAGCATAGGGTGAGGGAAGGGGTAAAGATTCTGATTTGGGCTCAAGTAATGAGCCTGTTAAGGAAAAGGATTGCCAGTGAAAGTGTTTCTCTATACAACTGTATGTACAGTAATCCCTTTGCTCACCTCACAATCTCAAGAGTGTGTCTGCTCTTGACTAACAAAAAAAATCAGACCCCTGTATAACAGCCACATATTATGTATATTTGACCTGTTAATACACAAACAGTATAAGCCCATGGAGTTACATTATCAGGGAGATTTGTTTGATATGTTTCAGTATAATCAGTAAGAATCTTTTTTCCAGGGGCTATTTTTATAATCAGTCCAGCTCTACTTCATGAAGTTCTTGTAGACCTAATTTCTTTCTTGTTTTTATTTTTCATTGACTTTAAGTTCTCCCTAAAAATTAAACTTTTTAACATAGCAATAAATAACAAAACACAAAAAAACCCACAACAAAAAATCTCCAGCCTGCTTATCAGACTGACTTTCTCAAACCCTCACACTAGTTTAAATCTGTCTCTTTTAAGGGAGTCCAAGTCTGTAATATAGTGTTATATATTTCACCACAGAAAAGAAGAAAACAGCTTTGACCTAAAAAAGCAGACAAAAACCCCTCTGAATTTTAATTAAAGTGGTTGAAGTATGTATGTATTCTGTTCCTAAAGAAAAGTACCAAATTAAAAGTACTCTACCTATGATGATGGCCCTGAGAATTTCACAACTGATTTTTATAGCCCTGTACTTTTTTAAAATTACACAAATGCAATAATACCTATTGATTGGAACAAGATAAACAGCAACACACAGATTTTCTCAAGGTTATTTTAAACTAGTTTACAAATCTGTGGCACAAAACTAATACATTAATTAGTATTAAGAATGCAAAAAAAGTATTAACATAACTTTTGCCTTTATAGATTCCAACATGTGTATATAATTTCAATAAATTCCTTCAGTTCTATTGTGCCTTTAGACCCTGATTCAGTAAACCATCCTTGTTTAGAAAGATCACAGAAGGAGGAAACACCTTTAAGTTACTCTTTTCTGAATCTCAGCAATAAGGGGTAAGAAATTCTGCCCCTGCTATCTCCCCACCAATTCTGGGGATTAAGCACTGGCAAACTGTGTTCTCTTTGTGCTTCTTAGAAACTAGGACTGCCACTGTGTCCCACATTTGCACAGGGGGCTCCAGCTCATGCACTTATTTAAGGCCATGCACAGCAAAGTGCAATCCTTAAGTGACACAGAACACAAACACAATCAAACAAAACCATACAGTTGGTGCCTGCACACTTATTTACAGACACTAATTGAAGAAATCCTCTACAAGAATGAATTTTCCTTTTAAAAAATTATAAACATTCAGCACATACAGCACAACAATCAGGCCAAATCCTGCTTCCAGGAGTGTCAATGGAAGTCCTGTCATGACTTCATTAAGAGCAGGCATTAAACTGCCTTTAAAGGGCTTTTAAGCTCAGCAAATTTTGTTATTTTTATGAGTCTCAATCCTCCTACCAACAGTCACTGGTTAATCCTGCCTGACTAAAATCTGTGCTCATTTAGGACTCGATCTTGCTGCTGCTGAAGTCAATGGCAAATCATTGACTTCATTAGTACAGGATCAGGCTCTTATATCCAACACAACCTGAATGAAGTCAGTGGGGGTGTAGCAGCCAGAAAAGCTCAATCCTGCAAGTGCTGAGTACAATGACCTGATCCTACAAAGCGTGTGCTTAATTTTAATCAGAGGAAAATTCTCAAAGTCAGTGGGACTAGGTGTGTGCTTAACTACTTTGTTGAACTGGGACCTTAATGTCCCATTTAAGCTTAAAACAAATAGCAAATAGTTGCCCCCGAAAGAATTTTCCTAACTCACCTCAGTTAAGACATAGCACGCAGAGCTAACTGCTGCGCAAAGTCATGCTAGTCTCACTCTGCTGTTAAAGTACCACTGAATTAAGAGAGGTTACTATAATTAGTAACTCTGCTTTGCAAGGCAGTGAATGGCATCCAAAACATGTCACTTCTTGGTACAAACCTGTCTCTGTTGGATAAATGAGAAGGAACTAATCAATGAAAACATGACAGTGATGGTGGCAATTTTATAACTGAGGCAATGTTTTTATTTATTAGTCCAATTAAGCATGATTGACTTGTAGATTACCCCAGCTCAGACTCTCACCATTTCAGTTCACTCTGGTGCTCGGCTGCAGTGCAGAAACACAGCTTGAAAGAATGGGTTTCTTCAGTTGTGAACAGCTTGCTCATGTCAAGGCTTCAACCAGCTGATCCCACCCACAATAAACAAAACCACCACCAAGACAACACATTATTTTATCTATGAAAAGCTGCAATCAGCTATTCTTATTCAGACAATTAAGTAAGCTACAAAATATTATTACCAAATTTCAATAATTGATTTAATATTTTTTCCTTACTCAAGGGTTTTATGTTTTATTAGTGGCTCTTTTTGTGCTACTGCTGCCCAGTGAGGGTCGCTTTACATTCATGACCCAAATTTATACCAGTATAAACAGATATAAAAAATATAAGCAAGGATTTCTGAATTTGGATCAGCATATAATATAGTGGAAAAATAATAACAGGCTCTGATCATCACATTATAAAAGTAAGTTACTGTCTATATTGACTAGTAATGTTACTGAATTAAAAGTCTTGAATAACTTCCATTTATCTTTGACTTGTGTCTTATAGGAAGATTCTTGCTGTGTTTGTAAATGCCATTTTCCCTTTTTGTGATGGCTCAGAGAAAAGCCAGGCAAGTGATATCAACCGCTAAACAGGCTTAAACTATTTATATACGTTGATTTCTCTGAATTAATTTAATGAATTTAGTATTGTGGAAAAGTGCAAGCCCTGGGCAATGAAAACCTTATTAATCTAGAGAAATGTGGTCAAGACAAAATTATTCTCAGGTGGGTGCCCAACTGACTGAAAGACCATACTCGGAGAGTAGTTATCAATGGTTCACTGTCAAACTGGAAGGGCGTATTTAATGGGCTCTACAAGGGTCAGTTCTGGGTCCAGTACTATTCAATATTTTTCATTAATAACTTGTATAATGGAGTGGGATCTGGGAGTTATAGGGGATCACAAATTGAATAGGAGTCAACAATATGATGCAGTTGCAAAAAACGCTAATATTCTGGAGTGCATTAACAGAAGTGTTGTATATAAGACACAGAGGTAATTGTCCCATTCTACTAAGCACTGGTGAGGCCTTAGCTGGAATAGTGTGTCCAATTCTGGTCACCACACTTTAGGAAAGATGTGGACAAATTGAGAGAATCCAGAGCAGAGCAACAAAAATGATAAATGGTTTAGAAAACCTGACCTCTGAGGAAAGGCTAAAAAAACCTGGGCAATTTAATCTCCAGAAAAGAAAACTAAGGCGGGAATAAATAAATTTGGCCCAATGTTTCTTAAAATGAACGTCATCCCTTGCAATGAAGCAACGACCCTAATTCTGCCCTCCAATATGCATGCACCATTCCCTTTGACTTCACAGGGTGTATCAGAGGATAGTGCTAGGTTCAAGGTCCAGTCTTGCTGCTAAACTGTCCTTTTCCATAAACTAATGCCTAAGCCTCGTGAGTAAAGGTAGAAGCATCCATTCTATTTTGCAAATCATGAATGCAAAACAGGGTCTCCACACCCGTTCCCCCATTTTGACCAGGCTATGCGGTTCCATGATGTATTTATAATTGTTGAGGAACCTTCGGATTTCATCAAATTAGTTTGGCTCTAGGAGCCACTCCATTCCAATGAAAACTGCAAGGCACTTGAGATAATGATCCCTGACAGGTGCAACAGCTTTAGTGTACCTAGTCCTTTACCTTGAACAAGAACAAATTAGCACATACCTGACTGAAAACAGGGGGCCAAACTCATTCTTCAGGTGACTCCATTAACTCCAGGGATGAATTTTGTTTGTTCTGCCTTCTGAGCCGTCATTTCCATAGCAATTTGGTAGTTTCAAAGTCTTTAAAAATTGATATTTGTAAAGTAATGTTGAATATATTTCCAAAATAAATTAACATTGAAATTCAGCTTGTGAAGCAGGAATTGCAAAGGTTACAGCCTCCTTAAATGCAGGTTTTGGAAATGAGAAAAAGCAGGTTTCTGTGAAGCATGGAAGAGTGGCTCATGCTTGCTAGTGCTACGCAGTTGATGATACTTCCTTAAAAACCAAGGAACAAATTCTGCTCTGCATTACAGCCATAATGCTCTAGAGATCTCTGGAGAGTTATGCAAGTTTAGCGGAAAACATAACCAAGGCAGCTGTATCTAGCAAAGTATGTCACTCATCTTAGACCCAAATCTATCTCCATAACACAGACACCTAATGGCATCTCACTGTTTTATTAAGGTAAGTTACTGAGATGATGAATTCTAAAAATGTGATAAAAGAAAAATTTCCTGTCAGAACCTGTATTCCTTACTCAGTCAATGTGGACATTAACGGTGGGATGGCAAGATTTGCCCTGCCTGAAACCCACATCATTTCAAACTTCTTGGCCAGCTATATGTTGTCTGGCATGCCAGTGGGAATTTGTTTAAATAAGATTGATGAAGCTGTGGACCAGATTATGTCCCTTGTATCTATGAACTGTGAGATCCCTCCACATGTAGATTGTGCCCGCCTGTGCATTTCCCTTTCCCTGAGCCACATAGAGGGAGCCCTCTGGCTCCAAAGATCTGTGTGGGAGGGAAGGAGAAGGCAGCAGATGATGACATTCCTGCCCGCTAATCCCCCGGGGATCAGGGCAGACATACAGCTTTTGCAGGATATGCCATTTAAAATGGGCTGTGGGTAGACCTTGTCAGGAACAATGTGATTAGATGTTTTTCTGTCAAAAACACTGAAACTTGTAATGGGAAACTTGTCATGAGTTTCCTATTTGGAAAAAAAAAAATGAAAGAAGTTTTGAAATGTTGTTTTGATGTTTTTTTTAAAAAATCTGCTTTTCTATTCAAAACAACAAAGTTTTGTTTAAAATTTAAGTTAACGGTAGTGAAATATTTAAAAAAATCAAAGTGAAAGGTTTAAACTGACTAGAACTGAATTTTTTTGGGGGGGGGGCAGATTTTGATACATGAACATTTTTGAGATTTTGATTTTTCATCCTAATTTAGGACAAGAAAACAGTTTTCCACACGGTTCTGGCTGTGGAAGCTTCCATCAACTGTGGAAGCCCTGGCACTACAGCCTGACACCAACATTTCTGGGTGTCACAATGTATATGAGAAAAATAATCTGCGCCTTTTGATTCAAAACATAGTTTGATTGTGCAGCTCTAAGGACAAGTGATTTAGTCACCAGTTATGATAAATTATAAGTCACATTACTCTGAAATATGATCAGTTGTGTATGTGAGTTTTCTTAAATTCCACTGGAATATGAGGTCTGCAGCAATCTACCTCCATGGGTTTTGTTAGCACTACTTAAGAACCGAACTCCCATTTAAAATCTTAATTCATTTTTAGTTCAATCTTTGCAAAATTATTTTTCTTTCTTCCTGATATAAGGCACATTGCAGAGCAAATAATGCCAGCGCTACAACCATATTCTCTAACACACGAATAATTGAACATTGCCCGTACAATCATAAAATAAAATCAGATAAAACAGTAGGATGCTTAGGCTTCCCAGTGATAACAAAACCTAATTTTACTCCATATTATAAAATACAGGAATATTTCAATATATTTAGACATCAGACATGGAATTAATCATTTTCATACAAATGAATGGACAGATATTTCATTTGTGAAGAGTAGACTTCTTTAACCTGCAAACTTTCTAAGGCAGTTTCTCTCACATTTTTGTCATGTTATTATCTCTGTTACAATAGTTAAATAGATTCAGCTATGACTTTTATATTTTGTCATTATTTGCGTGCATCCTTTCATAACCAGGTTAACCATGAAATAAGTGACCGTTTAATGACATCTTTCTGTTTGTTTTTAATATGCTGTAAATAAAAATATTTATTCTTATTTATTACAGTTTGAATTCCACTGCTAATGGGACCTTTACGAGTTTTTAAACACAAAAAGTTGTCTTCCATATTGGAGACATATTAGAAGTTTCTTTTGGCATCTTTTTAGTTAAGTCAATTATGCAAAATATTTATACATTATTTTTCTTCCCTTTCATCTATTTAAAACTAGCAGTTGTAGGCATGATAGCTATATTTTCAGTTCCTCTCATGAAACACAAATCCAAGGCTTTTGGTCCTTCTTAGGCAAAACACCTACTGTAGTCAACAGAAGTTCCACTTTTGTACAGACTGCAGGTCTGACCCATTTATCACTTAGTAGAACTGCTCAGAGCCTGATACTGCAAAACAAAGAATACCTCCAACTCCCACTGTACTCTCAGTAGCTCATAGAACAGAGTCCTTAGACCAGGGGTCGGCAACCTTTTAGAGGTGGTGTGCCGAATCTTCACCTAGTCAGGCCTACGCGTGCCAGTCTGGAAGGGGCAGGGCTTTGGGTGGAAGGGGAGAGGCTGAAGGGGCCAGCAGGGGGAACCCCAGGGCGGAGGCAGGCTGAATGGCTCAGCCCACCTGCTTTGGGGTTTCCCCCGCAGGCTCCTGCCAGCTGGGCTCCCACTGCCTGCCCCAGTCAGCTCCCGCTGCTAGCCTGGGTATAGGGAACCCAGGCTGACAGCGGGCTGGCAGGAGCCT
>ML677363.1:20618537-20727224 GCA_007922305.1 Dermatemys mawii | reverse complement strand
ATAAGGAACCCAAGCTGGCAGACAGAGCTGAGTGGGGCAGGCAGCGGCTGGCAAGGCACCAGCGGGGGGAACCCCAAAGCCGCGAGGGGGCTGAGCTCTCCCCGCATGCTGGCCTAAATTGGCTTGCGTGCCATATTTGGCACGCGTGCCATAGGTTGCCAACCCCTGCCTTAGACCATGTGGAAAATTATGAAGAAACAAATGTCTATTGATTCTATGGGAGTTTTGCTGGTGCCAGTACTAGTCTGTACAGTATCTGTAATGGGACTTTCAGTGATTGGTTTAAAATAGGCTCAACATCAGTAGTTATATTGGGTAACACATACAGTAGACTCTCGATTATCCAGGATGATAGGGAAAAAATTAATCCTGCTTAATAAAATCCTGCATAATCACCATCCATAGGAAATATGGGGGGTGGGGGTCACCAGCCACCCTGTGCCAGAGGAGGGGGTGTTGGTTCACTGGCTGCCCTGCACCCTGGTGGGGGTTTTTTGTGTATGTGCTTGCGGCGGCAACAAAGCCAGAGCCGGCCCTGCGAGTTATGCGTATTTTTATTTTGACATGCTGGTTAATCCGCAACCTGGTTAACCCGATCCTGGATAATTGAGAGTCTACTGTACATGGAATCTTCACCAACCAATTAAACGCCTATTTTCATAACCATTCTACAAATGCCTCAAATAATATTTACCTATTTGAATATGTAAATATCTAACCTCTTAGTAGATTGTAATATCAATTCTGGATTTATATCATCTCAGATTTATAGTCTTGATATTTTAAAATTATATCAATCTTGCAGGGGATTTGAATTGAACAATACCGAATTCCTGTTAAAAATTCTAGATTAAAAAACAAACAACAAAATACATCCAGTCCTGCAGGAGACATGGGATTTCAATGTTTCAAGTGTGTACTGAGCAAGAAAATCCAGTTCCCTACTACTTTTTAAATCCAAGTGCAATTTGTCAAGTTGGGTTATTTCGACAACAGTTATGTGTATAGTTTCACACGTGGATAATGAGAGCAAGTATTGGAAAACTACAGATTTTCTAGAAAATAGTTCCATGTTACACTTTTTACAGAAAAATAATCCTACACAGTCCTTTGATAGCAACCTCTACTAATCCATATGATCCTTAACCTAATGTATCTGAGAACTATCATTTTAATAGTAAAAGCAGTGATTGTACTTCAAGGTCGAGTAAAACACATGAAGGATTTACTTCATTTATCGTTAAAGCTTCGCACAGTACAGACCAGCAAGAGGCTTTGAACAAAGAAGCACTGTGCAAGGCTAAGCCAGCTGCAGGTACTGTGGATTATTTTATCAACAATTCTGTCTACTGTCTACAGTTTCCTTGTGGATGACTCAACCCAGTTAACCATGAAATAGTCAACTGCTTTGAAAATTTGTTACTCAGTCCTTAGTCTGATTTTAAGGTACTGACAGTTCTGAGAAAATGAGTAAAATTTGTATTAGGCAATTGAACTGTCATTTCCAACTGATTGCAATTGTTTAACGGATGTTTTGCACAGCACATTTGCAATGCTGCTAACACTTATGCAACTTTTCTCTGGCTTCATTATTGCATGAAGGAAAATACAGCAGTTCTACACTACTGTGCCCAAAATAATCCTTTAAAGGATGGATACCGTATGGCATTTCAGAGATGTGTATTTTAAATTGCTTATTAGTACAATTGTACTAGGTACTTCATAAACAAATGAAAGAGAGTTCCCTTCTCAGGAGAAGGGAGCATATGGTTACAAAAGCAAGGCTATACATTTCTGTAAGGGGACAAATGTGAGTCCTTCCACTGGACTTCAGTGGACACTGGAAACCTAGTTAATGGGCACATCTTGATTGTACTATATTCTCTATTTATGTATCTATTTATACTCTTCCAGGAAAGCAGCAGCAGAATCATATTTTACAATCCTCTGAAGTTGTTATACTTTAACAAGGGAAGAGTCGAATTTAGTCAGTATATAATGATTATATATCAGATGTATATGTCTTAGGTATTTCTCTGAAACTCATCACCACAGTCTCAAGCTGCTATTGTGCCATAAAGTGTTTCCAAACGCTGTGCCATTACAGCTTAGGGACTCATTGTTTTGAATGTACATTTTAAAAGTTTGTTTTATAGTGTCATTTATTTTTAAAATGTTTATATATACATAAATGAGGTTCTATAACATTTTAAGCTTGTTTTGGTTGTGCATTGGCACTTTGTGCATTGGTCTCTTCTACCTGGGGACTAAAGTAAGATGGTTGTCATGGAAATCTGAATTGGATAATTAGTATCCTCACCCAAGT
The DNA here is from genome assembly GCA_007922305.1 of Dermatemys mawii. Classification (NCBI taxonomy): domain Eukaryota; kingdom Metazoa; phylum Chordata; order Testudines; family Dermatemydidae; genus Dermatemys; species Dermatemys mawii. The sequence continues at coordinate 20,724,898 of ML677363.1, read as the reverse complement.
ATAAATACACTGGAGAATTTTCTATTATAGAGGCTATTTTAAAGGTGAACCGCAAAAGTTTAAAAATAAAAAATCTTGCTTGTATGATATAAAAATATCACTTTGCAACGTACATATGTAAAATTTATAATTCTGGACCCAATTGTGCCATCCTTCCTCATGCTGAGTAGCACTTTACTCTGTGAGTAGTTTCATTCATCACTCTACGTAAGTAACAGTATATCAATCTGACCATTTATTTACAAAATCTTTCCCTTCCTGGAGGCATTGCTCAGATGCAACACAATTGTTATGTAATCCTCGTAATAAACAATACTTAAAGGAAGTATACACCTTAAAAAAACCAAACAAATGCCATACCTTGGGTCAGATGCTGATCACCCACTCTGGTCCCTTTGTGTCCCTTAATGCAGGGATCGGCAACCTTGTCACATGGCCCCCCCCAGGGTAAGCACCCTTGGCGGGCCCGGCCAGTTTGTTTACTTGCTGCGCCCACAGGTTCGGCCAATCGTGGCTCCCACTGGCCCCGGTTCACCGCTACAGTCCAACAGGGGCTGCGGGAAGCGGCAGCCGAACCTGCGGACACAGCAGGTAAGCAAACCGGCTGGACTCACCAAGGGTGCTTACCCTGGGGGACCACGTGACAAGATTGCTGATCCCTGCCTTAACGTGAAGGGAGCTGGGAAGCTCAGTTGCTAACATTTTGACAACATAACTAAGTACCAGGGTCCAATCCTGATTATTTAAAAATAAATTAAAGTTAATTTAATGCTTAGTAGCTGATTCCCTGGAAAAGGCCATTATTTCTTCTGTGAACAAAATGCCCATATTTCAAGTTTTCCAAAATAGCTACAACCCTGAATGGGGGGAGACGGCGACCGGCACCAGGAATGGGTTCAGTTTCCAAACACTCTCACTTCTTGGGATCTCTGTTGAAACTGAGAACATGGCTATAAATTGGAGTCATTTGCGATCAATGGTTTGGTGATCTGGATACCTTGGGTGAAATTTTCAAAATGGTTAAATGCTTTGAATGAGACTTGCACTCCTAAATAGAACAATAGAAACCTGACAGAGGCCACCGATACATTTTGAATAAACCATGAACAACTATTTGATGGATGCATTTCAGTCATTTTTGTCCTGTGGTAGGTATACATTTCTGACCTAGAGGTCAAAAACCCTATAACTCATTGCCAGTCCCTGAAACTATCCTTCTCCGTCTACCAGTTTCAGTTTGCTTTTCCAATATTAAAAAAACTGTGCGTCTGTCCAAAACAAAAACTCTCTGGCACTCAAAACTTTCCTATTTGACAGTGGCATAATTCAGTTGTTACTTTATATGCTTCATAACATACTGTTTTATTGGCATTACATATGTCAATGTATCTACAGAACAGTAGAATTTGCTCATCCCATTTTCCTCACAGCCTCTCAAAAAACAAAAAGTTTCCATTTCAAAAATATATATTCTCTGGACACTATTTAGTTATGGATTTTTTTTAGTGTGAATACAAGCAGGACAATACATTTGTTGGAAGACTGCTAGTATACCTGAATATGCTGATGCCTTAACTAAGGCTGCTGGTGTCTTGAGCTCACTGCCTATCATACTGACCGCTATTGTTTCCTTGTATTCCTCAATTTGTCCATCTGTATCCCTATGTTATCTTTGTCTTAGATTGTAAGTTCTCTGGGGCAGGGACCATATTTTTTTTGTTATATGTTTGTACAGCCCCTGGCACAAAGAGATTCTGGTCCATGACTAGAGCTCCCAGATGCTATGATAATACAATAGAATAAAAATAATAAAACAATAATAAAATAATAATAGCAGCAAGCAACAAGAGCGAATGCCCATATCCTATAAGCTTCTCTAGACCATGCACTCAGATTCATGTCCCTCTCATGCTTATTCAGACCCATGTGTTACTGTGTTGGTACTGGAAGGAACGGTTGTTTGAGCCAATAAAAGGGAGTACAATTACCATAGTATGTAGGGTGACCAGATGTCCCGTTTTTATAGAGACAGTCCCATTTTTGGGAACTACTTCTTATATAGGCACCTATTACCCGCCACCCCCTGTCCTGTTTTTTCACAGTTGCTATCTTGTCACTCTAACAGTATGGGACTTAATCCTGCAGACTCTTATCCTGAGCCACAGCACACTGAAATCAATGGGAATATTTCTTCCACTGACTTCAGAGGGCTCCATATCAGGCCCATAACACTTATAGGTTTGATGGCACTGTTTGCATGAGTAAGGACTATTCACATGTGTAAAGAATTTGGGAGGGGAGACCCAGAGTGTGGGGGTATTGCCAGGAGGCGGCATCCCAGGTAAAGGGGCAGCATGGTCCAGGAGGGACAAGGGACCAGTCGCAGGTGAGACACCAGCCTGCAGACGGTGCTCCAAGGCTGGTGCAAGAGCTAATTCCAAGACGGCCAGCAGGAGGTGCCCCGCAGGTGAGTCTCACACCATTACATGCATACAATATCTTGCTTGATTTTATTGCAATATGTCATTACATTGAAAATTACAGTATCAGAACACAAATAAATGCTAAGGTAATTACAGTTGCAAAATGAATTTCTCCTTTTTTAACATAAATCATTTGATCAATAGATTATAATGTCCTAGATTAACTCCAAAACCAGAAAGAATCCCTTTTAAAATATCTAACATACTTTTTCAATAATTTGATATTTTAATTATATATAAAATGAATTTCCCTCTTTATGCTTTGTAACTTATTATTTGTATGTTGTTCCAACAATTTTATATCTATGATGCTATAACTAAACTCACAGCTGTGCCTGCCTGCATTTCTGCACAGCTCTATGAAATGACTTTTTAGAAGAAAAATAATTTGAAGGCAGTTCTTAAGATAATTCTATGTAATTGTCCATATTTTGATTTCCCACTGCTTAAAAATGTTCATACTATATTCTTATTATAGCACATATTCATTTTAGATTATCCTTATGACAACTGAAGTGTCTACAGCTCTGATCCTACTATCATGGAAGTCAGTGAAAGGAGGATGTAGCTACTGAAGGTAATTGGCTATGAATAGAGGGCCAGATGAGATCCTCAGCTGTGCAAGCTGACACAGAGCAGCTGAGGAGTGGGAAAATGTGGCTTTAAGTCTCAAGGCTTCACTCAGTTATTCTGGCTGTAATCTCTGACCCTTTACAATCTTACTCTTTGCCTACCTGAGTCACGGGAAAGGAGTGGATCGCTTTAGCAGGGGCTGAGGTTTTGTCTTATTGTCTGCAATCAAAAGGAGGTATCAACAAGGACCTGCCTGTCCTTGACAATGTCCTTGAGTGATCAAGTCAGAGCAATTAGAAACTTAATTACAAAAACCTCTTTGTATTTGGAAAAGTGGAATGCTTCTCCTTTTTGTCATTTTAGTCAAGATACTTTGTGGACTGTAACAAAATTCAGCTATTTTTACTAATTACTGATGGTTGGTTGATTGCGACCAATGTACTGTATCTGAACTCTTTCCTGAATTCCTATTGACAAGTGTTTGTAATTAAAACAGTGACGCTGATTATTATTTTTTTTTTGAACTCTCCAATATTTTATTTGCTGTAAAGTTAAACATAATTAACCACTGCACTTCTCTTCTCCACAGCCTTCCCTAGTTCCAAATCTCAGGAATGTGCAGTATGCTGCTCCCTGTTTCCTCACACATACACATGAACAGGAAATCCATCAACATCCACTGTCATGGTTCTACTGGCCTCCCAACCATTTCCAGCTCAAAACTGTCCTTCAGACTCATTTTGTGCTCAGCGAAGTAAATGGGAATTATAAAAAAGAGTAGGAATCATAGAAGAATCATAGAAGATTAGGGTTGGAAAAGACCTGAGGAGGTCATCTAGTCCAATCCCCTGCTCAAAGCAAGACCAACCCCAACTAAATCATCCCAGCTAGGGCTTTGTCAAGTCTCTCTTTGTCAAGTCTCTCTCCATTTTGTTCACATCATTTCTGTAGTGGGTGGCCCAAAACTCAATACTCCAGATGTGGCCTCACAAGTGCCGAATAGAGGGGGAATACTCACTTCCCTCAATCTGCTGGCAATGCTACCACTAACATATCTGTAGAAAACCTTTTTGTTATCCTTCACATCCTTTGCTAGCTGCAACTCCAATTGTGCTTTGGCCTTCCTGAATGCTTAAACAATATTTTTATACTCCTCCCTAGTCATCTGTCCAAATTTCCACTTCTTGTCAGCTTCCTTTTTGTGTTTAAGCTCGCCAAAGATTTCCATGTTAAGCCAACCTGGTCACCTGCCATATTTGGCATATTTTTGCCATATTTCTGCACATTGTGATAGTTTGCTCCTACACCCTCAATAAGCCTTCTGTAAAATACAGACAGCTCTGGGAGAAGGTCCATAACTTTTTAAGTCTTCCAGAGGCTCAGTTCCACCCTACCCAACAGACCTCACTTTTCTCTACCTCTCATACTGCTCTTTTAGGGTGAAATTCTGTGCTTTGCCTCTAAGTCACAGCACGAAATATGGAGCTACAATGTGGGACAGGGATTGGCTATGGTGGCTTTACGCTACCTTTGCACCCACCTGATTCCGGCACTGCTCTCGGGGCTGGAATGGCCCCCAGTATAGTTTAGATAGAGTCCTGGGAGCCTGTCTTGTTGTGGTCTCTTCCTAGGCCTAAGCACACATTCTATACCAGAACTAGGAGGTCAGCCTGAAGCTGTAATGCCCAGTTCCTGTGCCAGAGTCTCTTGGCTGGATTTGGGGCTTGTAGCTCTTCTTTACGCTACTTCAGCCCTTTTACCCAGCATAAAGGGGCCAGAGCTGTAGTGCAGATCTTCACAAAAAAAGGTGATACACTTCCCATTGAAGTCAATGGAAAGACTCTATTTGACTTCAACAGGATCATGCTTGTAATACTGGACTCCTCACAGTCTCTCCATCTCAATCCTTTCCCACCAAAATACTAGCTTGCCATTGTTTGGCAGGAGAGCTATCCCCTTCCTGTTGTCTGGAACAGACTTCCTGTATCTCTCTTCCTCTATAACTCTGCATCTCATTTCAAATCCCTGTGGGAAATCCCATTTTTCTATGCCTGTAACTCTTAATTCCTTTTTCTCCCACTCCCTTTTTAAAAAAACCAAACCAAACCAAAACAATAGTTTAACTCATTTGCTGTATTATTTAATTACACAAAGCATTTTGGAAAGAAATGCTGAGAGAGGAAAAAGCTCAGACAAGAGCCCTCAGTAAATTTTCCACAGTCTAGTCAAAGAAACAGAGCAAAACAAAACAAAAATCTTTCAGCAATTGTAAGACAAACAAATTATTTAATATTAATTATTTCACTCCTGGAAAGAGTTAAAGGTGTCATTTTAGTTTCAGTGACTACAGTAATAGCTGCTAGTTAATGCATTTAGAATTGATGTAGGAAGGGAAATTGAGCAGAAAACATAACATTTCTCAGAGACAAAACAACAGTTGGATCTAAACTGCATTATGATTCTTGCTGCAGGTGCCGAAATATGTGCTTTCTTCTCTAGATATTGAAAATCTTAGAACATTTTATAGCTAGGGTTCAGTTAAGAAAATGCTAACACACTGCTACATAATTCAAATAAGGGAGACATAGCAAAAAACAGGTTACTTATGCAGATGTCTTGGCATGTAAGTGACTTTTATAAAAACTACCAGAAATTTACAAAGGGAGGCACATGAGAAAGGGTTCCCAATCAACTAACAGGGCATGCCATTTAAGAAAGGGAAATGTTTCATGTTATTGCCATAGATGACAAAATAGATGACTAACAGTCCCCACACTAATTCTTATGTATTAGATTAATTATTGGGTTATTGTTTGGGTGTCTTAAAATTAAACTTGCTGAATCTCTCTTATAACATGCTCAATGTTTTGAGGGCTTAATCCTGCAAGCACTTACTATTGGAAGAACTGCTTACTATCAGGAGAAGTAACACTGGATTTATGAGATACTACAGATAGTAATGAGCATTACTTCCGGTAACAAAATGTTAATAGGATCAGACTTCAAACAGCTACTGAAGTGAACAGGAGATGCTTAGCCCCTTTCAGGGTTGGCCCCTAAGTAATTTGGTTTGTTACATGATGTATGTTTATATTTTATAATACCCTCACTGAAGGCTTGATAGTTCTCAGATTCAAGTCAATGAGAAAACTCTCACTGCATTGAATGGGAGCAGGATTAAGCTCTGTCTAAAATGAGGATATGGCTTGAAATGTTATGCTTCACTATATGTGGTAAGATCCAAATCAGAAAGTACTTCTTCAAAATTGTGCAGTACATTTTTGCATGTGGAATTAACAGCTTTGTTAAAAAAAATAACTTTATGATAAATTGTTCTCCATTTTCACCCAATACATGAAGTGCTATTTAAATCTAAAGGTCAGTTATTTTTTTTAATTTGGGCCTTTAGTTAGCAGAAGTTGATTTAAAGCACAGCTGTCTACACTGCCAGTCACAAGCCAATACATCAGAACTGAAAGCAGGCGCCCCGGACAGGGAGAGGTAAACGGGGCAATTGCCCAGGGACCCCGGTGATTTAAAAGGGCCTGAGACCCCCAGCCGCTGCTGCAGTAGCGGCACAGCGCTCCCCATGCCTCCCGCCAACAGCACTCCCCACCGATCAGCTCATCCCCATCCCCCCACTGTCTCCCTCCCGCTGCCATCAACTGTTTGGTGGCATGCCAGAGGCACTGAGAGGAGTAGCGGGGTGGGCAGGGGCTGGAAAGAGGTGGAGCAGGCCTGGTCAATGCATGGCCCAGATGCCGGGAGTGAAAGAGGCAGGACCAGCCCCTTCCAGCCACTGAGATGGTTCAGCCCATCTCAGCAGCTGCCTGAGACAGGCTAGCTGGGGAAGTGTCTTCCACTCCCTGCCAGAGCTCAGGTGCTGAGGTCCCCGGCAGCCGAGCAGGGAGCAGAAGCCGCTTTCTCTCCAGCCAGGCTCTCTCAGGCAGCTGCTGGGAAGGGCTGCAGAGCAGCAACTGGGAGGGGCTGGCTTTAAAAGCAGCTCCCTCTTGGGCTCCTACCCGCCAGGGAGAGTGACAGAACATGCCGGGAGGCGCAGCGGGAGGACAAAATGCCTTCTCCGCACTGCAAGTAACATGGGGTGGGGAAAGCACGGTTAGCCCTTGGCTGGGGGGGGGGGGGGGGGGGGGGGACACGTGACCTGCCTTTTAAATTGTGCCCTTCCCATTATGGGGAGGAACAAGTTGTGTATTGGGTGTCCTTGCGGGGAGGGAGTGGAACAGGGGTGGGAAGAGATGGAGTGAGGAAGCGGCTTAGGACAGAGCAGGGGAGGAGGGGCCAAGCACCCCGGGAAATCTGGAAGTCGATGCCTTAGTCCTAGGCACGCGTGGGGTGGTACCGAGTGGGGATGTGGAAGCCCTGGCTATGCCAGAAGAGCGCACCCAGTTGCGCAGCCAGCAGCTCGCTGGGCACCAGCAGGGTGTTCTGCTCTGGGGCCCAGAATTGCTTCAATGGGTCTGACTGAAACGAGCATCCTGAAAACACCAAGTCAATTTATTAGCATAATCCAAATAAAAAACTATGAAGTTCTCTGTTTCTTGGCCTAGCAAGTAGAGATTTTAAAACTTGCTGTGTATTTGCTAGCATAATTTTCTGGTTCTGAAAAACTGCAGTATCTCAAGTAGAGTAAAAGATTGTAAATCCTCTCACTAGTTTTATCCATGATACTAAAGACATCTGCGTGTTTACACTGCAACTTATACATTATTCATGGAATAAATTTTCAACCTGCCTGGAACAGCATAATTTATACAGAAACAGTCAAATATAAATTGTCCTGGGGTATGACCCTCGCTTAGGCCCCAATGGTTTGACTAAGATTTGAACATGCAAACTGAAGCCCTAATCTGCAAGCTGCTCTCAACTGGCAGATTTCTGTGCATACATGGAGTCCCAATGAAGGCACGGGGACTTTGTGCAGCTGTTGGGATCTTCTTGTGCAGAGCAGCTTGCAGGACTGGGGCTTCAGGTTGCATGTTCAAATTACAGTCTAAGCTTTTGAAAGAACCAAATTTCTAATGCTTGTAAGTAGAAACAGGCAGTGGTGAAAAGTTATTAAAAATAAACAAACAAAACGTCTAGCCATGAAAGTAAATGACAAGGTCCTTGCAATACAGATGGCTGCAGAAGAAACGGCAGCACTTACCTGCTATCTAATGGGGCCCAATGCTATTGCAAGGTGGTTGCAACGAAAGTTGAGAAGGTTCAACACTTTGCAGCAGACACACAGCATCTGGCAGGACTGGACTCTAAATACTCACTCATTGCTACCTTTGGCTTTTGCACTTCCTTTCTTCTGCGCTCTCTAATTTCCTGCTCCTGGCAACATTGCTCTCTCAGGCAAATGCTTTCCCTAAATGGGCATTTCTGACCGTTAAAAATTCACAGGTAAAAATGGAAGTGAGCCTTTTGCATATGTTCAGAACCACTTTTGCAACCACTCCTGTCACCAGTTACCCACAAAATGGACTGTTTTGTCCTGTAGTACCTTGCTCTGAGCACAGACTTATTAAGTTAACTTGGACGGAGTGTGCAGAACATTTAATATTAGTATTAGAACTACTGGAACTGCACTTCCAATACAAAAAACAAAACCACATAGAATACATTTAGGGCCTGATCTAAAGTCACTAAAGATAAAAGAGACCCCTGTTAACCTCAGTGAGTTTTGGATTAGGCCAGCAGAGCTCTGTCCTAGCAAATGCTTACCTTCCACAATTCCCATTCAAATTAATGGAAGTTGAGGTTTCTCAGACCTTACAGGAGGTACTCTGATCCTGGCAGGATCAGGCCCTTAATGTGTAGCATACCTGCAGGTCTCACTCATTTGGAGTAAAGGTCCACTCAACGTACTCTAAGTTCAAATCCGCTGTTTTAAGTATCTCAGGCCTGTTCTGAAGTATTCTGTTGTGTTTTCCAATGAAGCAACATAAAATCTCACTCAGAATTTGAAAGCTTCTTTCACCCAATCCAAACGCTCACAACCCTGCACTTCGATGCAGATGGCACATCTCAGCTGGAAGAATCAATTTTTTTTGTGAACAGACAGACTCTTATAGGGAAAAAAGGAGAAGATTTAAAAATGCGTCAACAGGGAACAGCTAAAATGATCACTTTTATCTGCTGCGTAACAGCAGTGCCTGCCCTGGGTTTTGGCATTCTAATACTAGGACTTTGATCTGAGTATGCTTTACATTAGTTAACTTGTTATAAAGCACTACATAAATGCTTATTATTATTCCCCCTTGCCACGTACTGTAAATATTTGTAGGGTGAAATCCTGGCCCCAGTGAATTCAGTGGGAGTTTGGTCATAGTCTTTAGCTATAGTTTCATGGTCTTCAGCTGTAGTCTTACAGGGTCAATGAATGTTACAGAAACAGTAGAACCCTGCCAGACCTGTGCTACACAGCCTGTCAGTTTGAGTTCTTGGCCCTTTTCTTTCCCTGCTGCCTCTGAAGTAGCCTCTTCCTACTCTCCATACAGACAGCATTTGAATCTGACGCTGTAGTGTCAGATACTTGGCCAGCCAGAAGAACATGGGACTGCAGGACATCCTGCAATAAGAGGATGTCTTGTGCTCATCTCAACCCTTAATGGAAGGGTCTGTTGGCTGTGAAATGAGCACAACCCTTGGCTCTCTTAATAGACTGGGTGCGGTCTTATGGCCACACTCCACTTTGAAGAATGTTTTTTTAAGGTGCTTGAAAGTCTGACCCATCACCCATTGTAGGCAATACTGGATTGAGTTAGATTGCATTCTCTGTGATGTTGTTGGGGTGGCCTGTCTGGCTCCACAGGATTTTGGAGAGTTATCTTCAACCACCTGGAAGATGCAGGAAAGTAACCCATCAGCAGAAAAGGCTAGTGACTAGTTCTTGCCTCTAGTTAGTCAGTATCACAGCAGACTGAATTATTCCATCCAAGTGACATGCATCTGACAGACAGAGCTTTCAGATGTGTGAGGTTCAGGCGGGCATGTGTTTGAGGATGCAGACAAGGGCTGTCAATAGAGCATGACCTGGGGAGGCAGATTAATGAAGTGACCCACTGTGCAAAAGCAATGGGTTAAATCTGCTTTACATCCGGAGAGTATAGTCTCATTATTTACTCATGACAAGAAAAGTGCAACTACTTGAGGGCCCATGTACTATACTGGATCATTGCCTGGGCATGAGTAGTCAATTCTGGGGTCAGAATCACCAGCTGTGAAGACCCTAGGACTCCACAACTGTGTAGGGGATCAGACTTACAGCGGTTCAGAGCAAGGCAGGGAAGGGACATCTTGCCCAAGGACCAGCTTCAATTTGCTATTGTCAAAAGCTGCAGCCCACTGGGTTACATATTCTGATTGTCAGAAAAGTTTCTTTTCTCTAACCCAAGAATCACATGCTCATTTCTGATACGTTCTGATCCAGTTATTGAAAGTTAAGGACAACAGCAACAATATCTAAGTAATGCTAGATCTCTGCTCCCTTGTGCCATATAAACTTCCCCAAACCCAGGGCAACTTCACTTCCCATTTGTACTGGAAGAGCCAGGCATAAACACTCCATGATTTTAGACTGATCAAATTTATTTCAATATAGTCCTAACAATTACATATACAGTTTTATAGACGTATATAATACTATATTTCAGAATCTTATGAAATTCTCTATGTAGGCTAAAGGGTGTTTTACAGGAATTCAGTGCTCATAAAAATGCAGGGCTAATAGACCTGACTTGAGGCAGGTATTGTGCAAGCTCTCTCAACACAGCTATCAAGACATTGCAAACCCAACTCATCTTCAGCTGTGACCTAACTACAGTGAGAGGATAGAGCTGTGGGAAACTTGGGATATAAAACACAAAAAGCATGTGATGCTTGTCGCTTGGTTGGTTCTGGGGCATATCACAAACATGAAATTAAGCTCAAGTTCACTGAAAGATTCCAGTGAAACTGAGCCCAAATTCAGACAAATCTGAACCAGTTTGTGAATCTCAGTCTGCAGTCAGGAGAACTCAGTGTCACACAACTTCAGCACCAAACCAGGGAAAATTGGTGCTTTCTGATGAGCTTTGCTTACTTTTGAAATTCTAGTTTTGTTTCAATCCAAATCTCAAAGTGAAATTTAGTAAGTGTGAATTTTTGTGGAGCAAATGCACAGAGGTTCAAATGAATCCCTGCACATAGATCTAGGTGTCTCAACAAAACACGCTATTTTTTTTTTACCTGGAGAACAAATAGGTGCTTTCATCCAGATTAGTTTGGCTACAAAATAAAGCCATGTGCTGAAAGTCCTTAAAAAATGTCCTAAAAAGTCATTGTTTATATTATATTCATTTGATACCAAACACAATTAGACAATGGTTCTGATCCTGCACACACTGCATTTTGAAAAACTCCCATTTAAACTTAATGGAAATTCCATGCACACAAGACCTTCACAATCAGGCTCAATATTAGGATCCTCTCTTTTACCAAAACTTAACTCTTCAAAAAGAAATAGTTTAAAAAAAAATAAATCTTAATCTTTTTAAAAGAAATGTTACTCAACTGAATTAAAGTCTCCAGTGAAATATGAGTTCTGCTTCTCCTCACAGCTGTTTGAGAGCTTGCTAGCATTTTTGGTTCCAAGTAGACAAAATAAACCCAACACATTTTACTTGTTATAAAATCACACCAAGTGCAGAGTATCACTATGAATTTTAAACTGCTAAGCTGAAATAGAATGACATGACCTGAGTATATTTTGAGGAAAACAAAGAACACTAAGTTGGTTAAATACCCACATATGTAAGAAATTTTACAATAAAGTAAACTTTCTTAGCTGAAAACATTTTGCTTCAATAACATCCCAAACTTGCTACTTAATTACAGCACACATACTGTATTTGGAAAGTAAACTGAAAGCAACCAATATGGAGGAAAAGAGGGAGAAATCTCAGGGGACTGAAACATAGACAGTGTCTCTGGCATTATAGTAGAAAAATAGTGCTTCTATGTATATCAGAATAGCCACATAGGTATCACTTGTACCGGCACACACGACAACTAAATAATTATTCAGAACACGCTTTCAAACATTTCTGTACTTTAACATGCAACTTGTGTTCTGTGCTCAGCAATGCTAAAATCTTAACCCTTTTATGACAGTCTGCTTATACTTAGAGCCCTGTCCACATCTGATTTACAAAAATGGTTCACGGATCTCAAGCTGATATCTGCAGGGCTCTACTTAAACTGTGGTTAAATTAAGGTAATTCAGTTTGCTCAGAAAAAAATGTTTGGCTGAAACAGAGCATTTCCCTCACCCCAAGATACTTAGCCATCTAATAAAGGTCTAGGTAAGAATGCATTGGTCAAATTAATTGCTGGTGTAAATGTGCAGGGTTCTGGAGATTAATTTAGCCCATTGTAACTATGCTACATAATACTTTACCTTAAAGTAGAGCACATAAATCCTTGATAAAGTCTGTATCCTTTTTAGTTATGCTAGTGTTATATTTGGGTTCTGTGCTTAAAGAGCTTTTGATGCACTTTCAACAGTCCTTCAGTGGAAACAGGAGACAAAGGAAGACAAAAAAATCAAAGTAGTCACTTAAAACTCATTGGAAAGGTTGGGGCAAGAGCTTTTCTGCGGCACTGTTTGAGGGGCATTGAACTGCAACTTGTGTGACTGTGCCACCACCTCCTTGAAGAAGCTTCAATAAGTAAGTTAACTTTTTTGTTCTGAAGAAAATGCTTCAGCTGGAAACAGCTGCTTGTTTTCACTGAGTAGTGTTAAATAGTTTTTATATTTTTTTAAAAGGGGAAATGGAAGGGGCCCAACACAAACCAGCCTCAAATTGTCTTTTCATTATTTGTTCATCTAGGATTAGATTGTGCTCAGCTTCTCTGTGGGTGCCACCCTGCTGAGCAATCAGGCAGTCCTATGCTTCCCAGTACAAACAATACAGCAGTTCAGTACCTTTGCTTTGGCAGGGCAAGAACTGTTCTCAGGCTGAGCACTTAGTGGAATAGTCCCACGGAAGTCAATTGGACAGGTTGTGCAAGTGAGTCCTCACCAAGCTAAGGGGGTCGCCACTGTTAGCACTAAACATTCTATTGCTTACATCCCTGAGAGCGCTTCCTGCATGGGACAGTGTAAAAATCCACTTGTCTCCAGTGTTGTGCTACCATGTGATTGTGTTGGACAAACAGAGGAACACGCTGAAATAAGAGACACTTTTCCAGCATTTTAAAAAGGAGCCAGTTTTTTAATCTTGAAGAGTTCATGCTGAATTTATTCAAAATTTCCAGAATACAATGTCAGTGAGACTCAGCTCCTAAAATCGGAAAGGATAAGGATTTCATCTTTTCCTTCTCTTTTGTTGGAGATGGGAGATAGAAAAGAAAATCCAAAACTGGCCGTATAAAATGGAATCTTGCTTTCACCCTTAACTATAGAAAGGCTACTCCATCTCTGTAATATACTGCACACACCAGGACAGGCAAGCCTAGAACCCTAGTCTTACATCTCAAAAAGAAAACCAGAACGTTACCACTTGACCTAAAAGAAGACCTCCATTAACTGTAGAGAATCCTTGTATCTTATCCAAACAGCAACCAATCCAGAGAGAGCAACATGCTCACTCTCACACATTAACCGTTCATTTAATTAGGAAACATGCCATAAAATACAACTTCTCCACACACTTTAAAAAAGTGCCAGCAATTATTTTTATTCTGGCTTCCGGGTGCTTATCCGAAAAAACTTAGTGAAATATAAATTCACAATGTCATCCATCACAGACAGTACACTTGTAGACCGCAATAATCCATTTTTTGTTACTGGGATCTGAGTTGCTCAGAGTGCGTTACAAATCCACACACTGTAAGATTTTCCATTGGATTCAGCTGACAGATTTCCAAAACCCAAGGAAGTCAGCCTCTTCGGCAGGTACGTCACTGGGGAGGGCACAAGGAATATTTCCTTCCTTTATGCAGCAGAGTGGGGCTGGGCACCACTGCAGTCCCAGACTCCTTCTGGCTAGCTGTGCTATTTTAGTGGGGAAGGGCAGGGAGCAGACAGAGTTCTGAGGAAAGTACATAAGTTCCGAAGGTTGGTGAGGTGACTTTGCCTCCTGGGAACTCCATGAGGCACTGTGCCTTAGGCTTCTTTGAGCTAACATGGCAGGAGTTGACTTTGTCACTATCCCCAGCACGGGGCTGTGACCTCATGGCACATTTGAGCACTAAGATCAAAACCAAATTCTGATCTAATTTACATTTGTGCAGTTCCACTACAGTGACTGGGATTGTCTGAAAGTAGAATCTGATCCTTTGTGCCTTATTGGCAGAAGAGGACTATGCATCATGAAATAAGTTATCGAAGTTAAGTAACAGTTCAGAGATATCACATTCTGTGTGGGCAGAAGTAAAGAGAAAACCTGGGCTGATGAACTATAGAAGCCAAACAGATGTTTCAGATTTCCAGTAATGAATGACTTCACTTGGTTAATAATTAACATTCTGATGATCAGTATCAAGTACCAATCAAAGAGACAGAAATCATGAATCTGCCTTATAGTGCAGTGTGCCAACAGCTTTAATTTTTACATATGACACTTTTTCTCTTAATTATGAAACTTTGACTATTTCACTAAAGCCAAAATCCAGCTCTAACCTCTGCTCCCCAAGGAGTAGGGCCAGTGCTGTTCTGCTGATCAAGGGGGAGGAGGTCAGAGCTTGATGGGGACACACCTAAGTATCATGCACAGTAGGCCTGGCTCAGCTATATGCGGGCTTCCTGCCTGGCAGCAGCTACTGTACAAACCCTCCAGTTCACCACGCTAGGTGTGGGTATGTCATGGAGCCTACTCCAGCTAAAGGAGGAGACTCCATCCAGCACCTCAGATCAAACTTCGCAGCCTGGGAAAATGAATTACTCTTATCCTTAGCTCCCCCAGTGCCATCCCAGCAACTTGGAGGATTTTAGCAAAAGCAAACTGTCATGAGCTCTGTCTCAGACAATGATATGAGACCATTAACATGTATGAAAAGGTTAAATGTTTGTTTAAATAAAGACAGAAGAAAAAGAAACACTTGGCAAGTGGAAAGGAATTGAGGAAGTATACACATTTCATATATTGTGAGTACAAACTTCAGCTGCTGACAGCTACAGATGAACCCATATCAGAGAGAAAGGTGTTTCAGTAATATAGCCAGCCTTATATCATCCATTAGTGATTAAAATATATAAGATGAAAACTGGCAGTTGTCACAGTACTCATAAGCTGGAATTCTGAATGGGGAGCTGATTTGTGCCTTGTGATGAGACAGCCAAAAGTGAACACTATTTCACATCAAGCACTGATTTTGCGTATGTTATTGTTATGGTACTGCAATACATACTTACTCCCCACATTATCTTTAGAAGGTATATCCCATACATAGCCAACTGAGTTTCACGTTTTGGTTGATTCACAAGAAATATGTCATCTTGAGCAGCACACGTTGTATTAAAATTATCAGAAGGAAAACAAAAAGTCTGAGTCTTCTAGACGTAATAAATGAAGGAAAATATTCTGCTGAGTATTTTTGTTGTTTTTGAGGTAAGGGGATACAAATCTCTAAGCACTGGTGGTGAAATCCTGACTTACTGAAGTTAACAAAACTCCCCATCCCTGGGTGCAGGATTTCACCCTCAACGACCAGATATTTCACAGTAATAAAAATCTTAAAGAGTGAGCCAGAGAGATCTATTTGAGATTTCCAAGTCATTTAGTATATATTACTAGGTCCTAAGAATTATGCAGCATAGCTTTTAACAATGCAGCATTCTTAGATTGTTTAGCAGAATCAGTTTAGCATGCATCACACTTTACATGAGCTGATATCAATCTCATGTATTCCTTCTACTTACCTAAATGAACGGTTCAGCTAGTTGGTATAAATATTAGAATCCTGCCCATGCCTGTACGTTAAGGAATACACCATGTTGCAAAACAGACTGGATAACACTGAATTTCCCACGGTTTTATCCTTTGGTCCTTACTTTTATTGTATTAGAAGCAAACTACAACTTTATTCAGTACTTTATAAATTAGTCACTTGTTTAAAATGTATCAGGGACAAGGTGGACATTGATCACACTGGTCTACCATGCTTTGGTTAAAGAAACCAGGAAATGCACTGAAAATATTGGCTTTTTGACGGAGTGTTAAGAGGCATATGTCATGCTAGATAGCAAAGATGCACTGGGGACACTGTACTGGGTATATTTTATGGATCTATAAATAAAAACTGGTTTAAAGTTCCTCTATTAATTTGAATTGCTGTAAAACCCTGTTAATTCTCCTATAGATTCCCTACAATTTGGATCGGTCGGATCCAATTCTGGTTTTGCCCAAAAGATAAATATCTAGTTCTGCAAAAGACAGCATTAGAACTTATTTCAAAAGATGCCAGATGAATAAAGAGGTATTTAACAGCAACAGTGAATGTTAATTGGCCATATTTTACTCCAGTATGGGTGTGCATCTCACACTGACTTCAAAAGGAGCTCCGCAGATCCAACAGAACATTTTAGCCTACAGTAATTTCTACCACAGCTGTCTGAACAATGAACATGCTAATTAAATTAATTCCAGAGAGTCCTTGAGGAAAGAACAAAGCAAATCCAGGTGAAAAGGAATGATGTAAACTGAAATTTACATACACTGCACTAGCTCTGCCACTGGAAAACTTCACGTAAGCAGCTTTGTGATATCTAAACTTTTCCACGCAGAATCATACATCAGACTGAACAATGGAATATATAAAAAGTACCGTAAAAAGAATTAACTGTAGCTATGAAGAACTTATCACTAAGGTGGGGAAATTACAGAGAAAATGGCAAAGGGGGGGAAAAAACCAAGACGAAAAGGATGAAAGGACTAATGGGGATAGAGAAGACCTGAGAGGGAAGAAAGGAGTCATAGACATGGATGAGTGAACGACTGAAAGAATGTTCTAGACAGCAAAACACAAAAAAAGTGAAGGGGAGGGAAGGTGCTGGTTGGAGGAGAGAGAAAGAAATTGCTATGGAAAAGGGCAAGGATGGGAGAGCATGCTTACCGGCCAGAGTCTGCAACCTTCACTCACCATAAAGAGGTCAGCACTTTTCAAATAGTCCCAATGATTTCAATGAGACTAATTAAGAAGTCGAGCTCTACTTGCAGTAAGATTAGGACAATCTAGTCTCAGGGTATTAGAACATAATTTGTTTGAATAAAAAAACAAATACAAACTGGGCAACTTACAGTAAACTATGTGAGGAATAAAGACAGTGGATGAAATTCTGGCCTCACTGAAGTAATGGCAACACTCCTGTTGATGTCAGTCAAAAACTTCAGGGACTAGGATTTCACCCAGTTTGCCTGAATGTAACAAAAATTGTCCCAGATGGGACTGTGTAACTTTTAGGACACTCTAAAGGAAGGTAGAATTTTAAGCCTAAGGGGATGTTGTTTTGATTTCCTTCCTTCCATCTGTCCCTGACCTAAAAGCTGTTCCACAGAGTCTGGATGTTTTCCCCAGCCTATTATTCAATAAGCCCTAGCCACTCACCAACATCCATTAGCTACCTCTGTTCCTTACCTTCAGTAGATAGGAGATGGCTTCCTCTTGCTCTGGGAAAGATCCAGAAGTCACCCATTACTCATCAGGTCTTGAATGTTTGCAATACTATCAGTTGCAAAGGATGCCAAGTCAGCAGCTTTTCCTTGGCCAGCAAAAATGGAAGCAGCAACAGCAGAAGCTAGAGTAGACTCTGGGGATGCAGCTCTTTGCATAATGCTAGCCAAAGCATTCTTGGTTACTATACATACAGAGAACAGCTATTTATAAGTTTACAGATAGCAAATTACAAGGACTTGTGCTATTACGTTTTATAGTCAAAAGGAGGTGTTTCCCTCTGATCATATTTGAAATCTGCAATCAGTCAAACTCTAGTCAAAATGAAGCTATATATCTGCATATATTTTAGCTTGCTTAGCAAGGAATAATGTGCAGGCAAATGCTCTTATGCAATCATGTAGAAAATGTGTATTAAGAACGATATGTCTGTGTAAGCAAAACACTGATAAAAATTAAATCTAAAATGTGATCTCCATGTAAGAAGCTGTAACAAGTTTAAAACACTAACTTCCTTTATGAAAAAGTCCTATTGAATTCTAAAAGGAAGGAAGCCAATAGAAACTGAAGATCATGCTGTTGAAATTAGCTATGACAAATCTATTAAATTCTGTAGGTTAATTTAAAAATTGTCTCAGAAAGATCTAATTTGCTATAAAATTCTACAAGACTTCTCAATATGGGATTTTCCTTTTGTTTAACTGGTAAGCTGGATTTTTAAATATTATCATAGCCATTCATAGTCAGTCAATTCAGGTTAAGATTTGCAGGTAGGTTCCTAAATAAGCGGGCTGATTTTCAGAAGTGCTGAGTACCAGCCACACCCATTAGTTCACTGAAATGGCATGATATAGTTAATTATGCATCAAATACATATCAGTGCATTTAGAATGTATTGCTGGGGGTGGGTGAATGAACGTCAGCTGTGTAACGTAAACCCCACACTGTGTTAACTCCACAGAGGCACACTTTCAACATTAACAGTATCCTGCTTATTCATGAAGTTGAAATATTATTCTTTCATTGTCCATATTATTAATTACATGCTTAAACATGTTGCTCAACACAATGATTTGGAACATTTCCTTTTAGAGAGCAGACAGCTGGAAGACAGTACTGAAGTCCAGTGGTTCAACAGTGCTCAAATGTGATTCTCTGCATTAAGACTAGGGAACTTCCTAGCTGATTTGAAAAATTCTTTGTAGAGCCAATGGAGTCTGTTCTGTCAAGTGCCACAGGTCCCCCCACACTATCCAGTGATAGCACAGTTTAACGGTCTGATCATGCTAACCATGTTAATTTAGTCAGTAAGACATAAACAAGCAAAATAACATCTGTGATAGAAAATAATTACCTTGTAATACAGATTGCACAAAATGAGGAGCATAAAGTTATTTTTATGTGCTGAGGATGACTGCTTAAGTCATAAGTAGCAGAGCAAAGCAGAGCCACGAGTCATTTATGCATGGTCATCCCTAATATACAAAAATAACTTGTTTATTCTTCCCAGTGTGTTATATTTATACCCCAGACAGCTCTGTTTTACTTAGGTTATTTGCTGTTGCTGATTTTAATGAAAACATACATTCGGAATGGCAGGCACATTTGCTTTTCTAAAGCAATTAACTGTAAATTTGATTAGGGAGGCTCTTCATCTACATATATGAACCTTTCCATGATATCAATAGGAGTTTGTGTGCATAGAGCAGGGGTAGGCAACCTATGGCATGGGTGCCAAAGGCGGCACACGAGTTGATTTTCAGTGGCACTCGAACTGCCCAGGTCCTGGCCACTGGTCTGTGGGGCTCTGCATTTTAATTTAATTTTAAATGAAGCTTCTTAAACATTATAAAAACCTTATTTACTTTACTTACAACAATAGTGTAGTTATATATTACAGACTTATAGAAAGAAACCTAAAAACATTAAAATGTATTACTGGCACATGAAACCTTAAATTAGAGTGACTAAATGAAGACTTGGCACACCACTTCCGAAAGGTTGCCGATCCCTGGCATAGAGACTCCAAGCACATGCCTAATTTTAAGTGTGGTTGAAGACGTATTGAAGTCAATGGAACTCACAGGATTAAAGATAGGTATATGCTTAAGTTCTTTGTCAAATGTTGGCTCAAAGCTCTGGAGAATAATCCCCTCTGGTGAAGAGACAGCATGAGCACGCTCCACCACTAGTCTCCATGCCCAGTTCAGTCTTCAGCCTCTTTTCTGAAACTGCCAACGAAGGTGCCAGTTGAGTCCAATTAAAGCTGTAGGTGATTTCATTATCATGCAGAACTGGACAGGGGCTACCAGTTCATTGCACATGGAACCCAGCTATCAGATAGTATCAACTTTCAGTCACTACCAGTCTAGGCCAGATTTGTGTTGGTGATCTTAGATCTAAATCAAAATATGCCCAAGTCTTTCTTATGGGCAGAAACGTAGGGTTTTTTCTTTTGTACATAAAAACATTACCAGTTCCTGACTATATTTTGCTTTGACCACCTACTATGTACTATTCATCAGGCATTTGTCCTTTTACCCTGTGTTGCTGATTAGGGCTTCTCAAATGTTTTCATAGCATGGACCACATCTTAAAGAGATTGTCTTGTTGACTATCTTCCCTCCCATAACATCCCTGTGGCAACCATATCAATGGATTACATGGAGTACAAAATGTTTTAAACATATTGAACATGCATCTGTCATTAATGCAATGCTCTGCATTTCATCCTGCTCTCCCTCACCTCTTCCGGTCTCCCACCTATTCTCTTGCACACATTTCACTACCAACTGGTCCTCTTCTCCTTACTTCCCTCTGCACATATATTCCTTCTGCTTGGAACCCCTTTTTTCCTTGACACACTGTTCAGATATCTGGTATCTTCTCCATTTACTCACCCTACCTGGCTACCTCATTCCTTCCAGCCCCCGGATAGTCTTATCCTACTCCTGGCTGGCAGTTGTACTTCCACTCTTTCTGGGGCATCTCCTGTTTCCTGTTTGCTTCTTATGTAGCAATTGCCTATATCAGAGATGGCTAGGCAGATCCTGCTCTTTGTTTACAGCCCTCCACAATTCTTTGTTGCAGTTAGTAGCCCGGTCACCAACAGGAGCAGCTGGAAACGAGGGCAGCCAGCACCATGTGACCAGCCAGTTCTCCAGAGTCTATCAGCAAATCTACTAAATCTAGGGATGAACAGTGCTCACAAGACCAGAAGCAGAAGGAGGGTAAAAGTGGCTTTACAACACATTTTTGCATCGTAATTCTTGAACTGATCTGCACTAAGCCTGGGCTGCTCTAACTTATACTGACTGACCATGGCTGCATAGAGATGCTCCAACCACAGGTCCTTTCTCCTGATCACAACCCTTCCATTGGGAGGGGAGTGGTATATAGGAGCCTCTATGGCATGTCTACACCATCCCAAGGATTCCCCAAAATAAGGGTTAGTTAAGCTCATTTTTGAGCTGCTGGAATGAGTTTGCTTTGGGATGCTGGAGTGGGGCTGATCATTTGGCTCCCTTTCTCTATATGAGACATTTGTGCTATGTTTATATTTTCTGTGCACATACTGTTCTCATATATGTATTTTAGAGGAGTGTACAAATATTTTGGAAGATATTTTATGCACAGCAGTTTTCTTTTCAGATCTAAACAAAATGTTTCCAATAAATCAAACTCAATATAATTTAGAGTTTTATTACAAAATGGGTTTTGAACCGTGGGCTTATTTCTGGCTCTACTACAAAACCACACTGCAAAAAGCATTATATTGCATTTGATTTTGATGCAAACCAGCTGGAAATTCAGATGTTTCTTTGCGTTTTGGGGCTTGCTGAAACCCCAAAATTAAAGCAAAATTTATGGGATACACAACCACATCAAGACATGCTGAGGTTCACACAGGTTCATTAATGCCACACAGAGGTACACATAATTCAAATTATGTGTTTCAATTCTAGCTACAGATGTTTCTCTGTTTTTGTTTTTTTTCTGACTACTATAGTTCATCAACAGTATCTTGATTATTTCTTTGTTTTTTGTATCTTGTCCTTGATGGTCTTTTTCCCTTTTAACAATGTGGAATTTTGTCATTGATTTAACTACAGCTGGATTATGCCAAGAAATAATTTTATCCTCAGTACATTTTCCAGTGTGGAGAAAGCTTGAGTGAATTCTCTGAGCTTTTAGGCTTGAGATCTTGTGTGTGCAGAGGAGGCTTTCATTGTTGCTTTTAGCAAAGAAGAGCTTATAGTGATTTCCTAATTTAAATCTCTTGTGATCAGCTCTAAGTTTCAGAAAGCTAACTCTAATTTTTACTATAGTTGTGAGGAGGACTCTACTGAATACCAAGGTTTTAGGATAAGTTAAGAAGCTAAAAGGTGTTAATTTCCACACAAAGTCAGTACTGCAGTGAGGAGAAGGGAAAAAACGGAATTCCAGAAACACAGAGACTTCTGTAAAATCCTGAAGATGGTTAATGCTGAAAATAGCAAGTTCAGAATGCACAGTAGAAACTACATAGTTGCATTCTGGGGACTAGGTCCAACAAACTATTACACGCAAGTAACTTTACACATCTGAGTAATCCCACCGGAGACAGAGTATATAAAACACAGTGATGATGAAAGACCTGTTATATTAAAATGTGAAGTGTAATATCTTCAGGAGACTGAAAGTAGAGTTTTCCGAAAACACCCTTTGACAGTGTTTTCTGGGAGACAGTGAATTTATGAGAAAAATAATTTCAGATTATTATTTTTCTTCTTCACTTTGGGACATGAGCTCAATTGAGTAACATAGGCATGGACATAATGTCTGCTAATAATAAAAAGTAACTGGCAAAAGAACAGAAATACAACGGAGACAGAGTAGGAAAACTCCAAAGGAAGCTGCTGGCAAATAAATATTGCTCAACATGAAAAGAATATTGGGGGAAAAATTGACGGAGTGGAATAACAGGAAGCTTAGTCATTTCTGGAAGGAAAAAAAACAAAAGAGAAAGCTAGAGGGAAAGAGAAGTGGGAGGGGAAAGCAAGGTATTTAAAGCAAGAATGCAGAATTGGAAGTGCAAGTGCTGAAAGATAGATAAGAACTAGGGATGTCAATTAATCACAGTTATTTCACACAATCAACTCAGAAAAATTAATCACAATTAGTGCACTTAGAATAGCAATTAAAATTTATTAAATATTTTTAGATGTTTTTCTACATTGTCAATATTGATTTAAATTACAACACAGAATACAACATGCACAGTGCTCACTTTATATTATTTTTATTACAAATATATGTACTGTAAAAAAGATAAACATAAGAAATAGTATTTTTCAGTTCACCTCATACAGGTACCAAAGTGCAATCTCTTTATCATGGAAGTGTAACTTACAAATGCAAATTTTGGGGGTGTTATGTAACTGCACTCAAACACAAAAAAATGTAAAACTTTAGAGCCTACAATTCCACTTAGTCCTACTTCATATTTTGCCAGTCGCTAAGACAAACAAGTTTGTTTAGAATCACAGAATATCAGGGCTGGAAGGGACTTTAGGAGGTCATCTAGTCCAACCCCCTGCTCAAAGCAGGACCAATCCCCAACTAAGTCATCCCAGCCAGAGCTTTGTGAAGCCTGACTTTAAAAACCTCTACTAAGGAAGGCGATTCCACCACTTCTCTAGGTAACCCATTCCAGTGTTTCACCACCCTGCTAGTGAAAATGTTTTTCCTAATATCCAACCTAAACCTTCCCCACTGCAACGTGAGACTATTACTCCTTGTTCTGTTTTTTTTTTAATGAGCATCAGCAGCATGGAAGCATGTCCTCTGGCATGGTGGTTGAAGCATGAAGGGACATATGAATCTTTAGTGCATCTGGCACCTAAATATCTTGCAACGCTATTTACAACAGTGCCATGTGAACACCTGTTCTCACTTTCAGGTGACACTGTAAGCAAGAAGCAGGCAACATTATCTCCTGCAAATTGTAATCAACCTTATTTGTCTGAGTGATTCGCTGACCAAGTAGTAGGACTGAGTGGACTTGTAGGCTCTAAAGTTGTACATTGTTGTTTTTTTTGAATGCAGGTTTTTTTGTTTGTTTTACATAATTCTACATTTGTAAGTTTCACTTTCCTGGAAAAGAGATTGTGCTACAGCAGTGGTTTTCAGAGTTTGGGTGGTGCAATGCAAGGCAATGGGTCATCTTGCTCAGCACCCAGGGACCGTGGCAGCTGGCCAGTAAAAACTAGTAGTCCCCACCTGTTCTGGCACCGCACTGCACCCCAGAAGGGGCCAGCAGCAAGTCTGTCTCATAGGCAGGGAGGCCTTAGGGCTCCATGAGCTGCATCCATCGCGAGCACCAGCTCTGCACTCCATTGGTCATTTCCTGGAGCTGGGGCTGGTGCCTGCAGGTGAGAGCCACGTGGACCCACTTGCACGCCTCTGCCTAGGAGCGGGACCTACTGTTGGCTGTTTCTGGAGTGCAGCACAGTCCGTGATGCCAGGACACGTGGGAAGTCTGCCTCCGCATCCTGGCTGCCCCATTGACCAAGAGCCACTAGACTAGAGGTAAGTCTGCGCCCCAGTCCCCTGCCCCAGCCCTGATCCCCCCCAACCCAGAGACCCTTCTTGCACCCCAAGCCCCTCATTCCCGGTCCAGAGCCCTGACCCCTTCCCGCAGCCCAACCCCAAGCCCTGAGCCCCCCCAGCCCTGTACCCCAAACCCCTCATTTCTGGCCCCACCCCAGAGCCCTGACCCACTCCTGCACCCCAACCCCCTTCCCCAGCCCAGAGCCCCCTCCCACACCCTGAACCCCTCATTCCTGGCCCTACCACCTCCATGCCTCTGCCCCAGCCCTGAGTCCTCTCCCACACTCCAAACCCCTCATTTCCAGCTCCACTAAGTTGTGGGCATCAACAATTTTCTTCAAATAGGTTGCCAGAAAAAAAGTTTGAAAACCAGGGCACTACAGTACTTGTATGAGATGAATTGAAAAATACTTTTGTTTTTTTTGTTTTTTTACATGGCAAATATTTGTAACCAAAAATAAATATAAAGTGAGCACTGTACACTTTGTATTGTGTTGTAATTGAAATTAATATATTTGAAAATGTAGTAAACATCCAAAAATCTTTATAATAAATGGTATTCTATTGTTAACAGCGCTATTAGTCTCAATTAATTTTTTTAATCACTTAACAGCCCTGAGAAGAGCTACTTGGGCTAACTGAATTGAGCTACAAAGGGTATTTGACTAGTATATGGAAACATCAACACAAAATTTATAGGAGGGATAAACAAAAACAGAATGGAAGGAAGTGTGCTGTTACAGATTAAAGACTGACTGAAAAATTAGAAATAAAATAAAAGGATGATATGTTGTATTGTATGTAGTGCAACAGACAAAACCTAGATCAATGTAAAAGGCAAAACAAATGTAAAAACCAAGCGGCTACTCAAAGTGACAGATTTTGGAGCAAGTTAAGAGATGAGATCAGGAAATATTAAGGTAGATCAAGGGGACATTGAAATAAGCTATCATGTTAATTAAGAGAGAAATTTAATTATGAAAATTTCAGTGACCCTGGAATTAACAAGGATAGTGATTATGGAAGAACTGAGGAAGCAACATATGTTTATAGGTGAAACACAATCTCCTCATGCAATCTACTGAGTATTAGCAACATTCAAAACTATTGTGGAATAGCTGTAAAAAGTAAATCATATATGACAAATGAGATACTATTCTTTAATCTGAAATCATTCCAAAGAGCTTTATAGACTACAGTGTACAAAGAAATCACTTTGACTCAATCTTGGAATGCAGTACACAGCAACAATACAAAATAATTCATGATGGGATTAAGAGTATCTTATTCAGCTAAAAATAATGGGAGACTTAAGGTGGGCCTAGTGTAGCTCAAACAGCAGACTTTAGACAGAACCTCAAAGCTGATAAACTTGGAGAACATGTAGGACACTACATTTTTCATAAAGCCAACAGATTTGAAAAGTGTCTCAAGCAACATACTGACCAAATTGAATGGGTATTTCCCACAAGCACTGGAATTTGAAGGAAAGAAGTGTGTGTGTGTGTGTGTGTGTAAATGAAGTGAAACCAAATCAAACAGTCAGATAATCTTTTAAATTTGTGAAGCCTTAAAGATACAATGTGCAGTGACTTACAGAGTATAGACTATTGATAGGTACAGTAACCGATAGAAGAAGCAGCAGAAACAAATCTTTAAAAAAAGAACAGGATCAAAGATACAGAGCTAGCATTTTAACATATAGTCTGGTTTGGTAAATGGAAGCGGTATGTGTATTTCAGAAGGAAAAATAAATGTTAAAAATTATGGAAGAAAAAAATCTATGAATATCAGAGCAGAGATTATGCCAATAAATTGTGCTTATCAGCTAGGCAAATAATGCAAGAAAAGAACAGTCTATCATAAAGCAACAGCTGGAAATTAGAGAAAGACAGACTTCCACCATACCTAACAATTACTCTATATCTGGTTAAAAATTAATATAATGAAGATTTCTCCAGATCTAGATTCAGATTTCAGTGGTAAACTAAGTGGGAATCAAAAATACAAGCAAAAGGAAGTAAACATGTTCTTAAAATTGAGAGACACTAGTTTTAAAGCATACATAGCTGAGATTAAGAAATAAATGAAGTCATAATTATGGAAAAGTTCATGGATAAATGAAGGTTAATGTATCAAGAAACCAAAGCCTAACTGGCAAATGCCTGCTAATGCTAAAGTACAATACATGCTTACTGACTAAATAAACAATCCTTCAAACCTCACCCTCTACCCTGTAAGCTATGCACAGCTGTGGTAAAATCAAATAGCTGGTTGTACTGCCAGAGGGACAGACAATAAATCAAAGAGGAGGCGTTTTCACTTTGCCAAGTAAGACCTCACCTAATGCAACTATTCCACAAAAACATATTGTAGTACACTGGCCATTATGATCCTCAAAAGACTGCCCCTGAAGGAATATAATGGACACAGGATAGAACAATGAGATACAACTACAAAGATTTAAGTCAGAAAGACTAGCCTTCTGGGAAGCCACGTAGTCTCTCATTATAAATACCATACTGGAACAACAAGTTCACAAAAACAATGAAGAGTCTGGTGGCACCTTAAAGACTAATTTATTTATTTGGGTATAAGCTTTTGCATCTGAAGAAGTGAGTTTTTTTATCCACGAAAGCTTATGTCCAAATAAATCCGTTAGTCTTCAAGGTGCCACCAAACTCCTCGTTGTTTTTGTAGATATAGACTAACATGGCTACTCCTATGATACTAAATTTATAAAAGTGATTGCTAAAAGCATTGATAATAAAATATTTGTATTACAAAAACACTAGAGGACAGTAAACCTGGCAACCTCATCCTCGCATCAGCTTCATTTTTTTGCATTTGAGAGTACAGTATTTACAAGGCCAAAGACGGGTAAAAACTGATAAATATACAGTTTTATAAAAATACAAGCTCAGTATTTCTATAATTTACTGAGTTAGTTTATTTATTTATTATTCCTTTTGGGAATTTTAAAAATACGTTCATCTGCAGTGTTTGTAACAAACATTTCACTACTGTAGTGGCACAACGTTTACACATATCAGCCCACTCTCAAAATACCATCTTAAAGGTTGGCATCCACGGGAACCTTGCCTCCATTAGGGTTTCTGCTTCTCCCAGCACTCATGTTAACAATGGTGGGAAATCCTTGCAAATAAGCCACCGCACTGATATAACCTTACAGTCCCATTCCACATCCAGCTTCCTTAGCTCCAATCCTCCAGCTGAGCATCTGGCCACATACATTTTAAGACCAGAAGGGACCATTATGTGTTTGACTTCCTTCACAGAATTCCAGTCAATACAAACTTCACCTAAAGCTCTCAACCCTTTTCAGGAGCAACTGCCTCTAGGGGTGTGAGTGAGTAATTCAAATTCAGATCTCAATCCTTTTGTCTTTCTGAGTAGACTAATAATGAGGACTCAGTTAGTGGTGGTTCTGGTGTAGACACCATCTCAGTAAGGAACTGGATTAAAGCAGCCAACTCACAACACACTGCTTAGTCATGATGATATTTAGCCAAATGGGCTGGAATAGAATCAGTGGCCAGAGATGAAAAGCTATTGGCACTACACATTACAGTTTTTCAGGGTTACTATTCTAAACACTTTGTTTTAGAGATTCATTAATCACCAGCATACTATTTTCTCTGGGCTCAAACTTACCATCCAAGTTCCTAGCAAGAATGCAAATTCAAAATGAATATAGCAAATTATTTTTAAGTGTTAAAACATTCAGATTATACAAATAAATCAATAGAAAGTGTTGTTTATATAGCTTAAAGGAACTTAGATTTCTGCTGTCATTTTTTACTTTGTCAGCATCAGATGAAATGGGGATGAGCTTTTATTGATATTTCTAAATACAAGTTAAACACCCAGGTCATTAACATCTAAAATTGGCTAGAACATCATGCACACGTTCACAGAGACAGACTTACAGAAAGACAAGGGTTCATTATACTGGCTCCGCTCTTTGGCATGACCCAACATCTGGTAATGGCTTAGAAAGAGTATTTACAAAGAATCACATCAAAAATCTATACAGTGATGGTGAACCAAAACTGCTCACTCCCAAGTATCTTCCAAGCACCATAAAAATGGAGCTCTGGGTACCAGACAGCAATTAAAAGAAAGAAAAATCAAACTAAAACTGTTCAAAATGAAAACAAATTTATAGCTACACATTCAAGCGAATTCAAAGTTAAAGCTCAAGCTCTTCTCTTACCTTTTTATTGAATCTTGATATAGTATAGGTTGCTAATGTCCCTTCCACAACCTCAGAGTGAGAGGAGGCTTGGACTGAGGGGAAGGTAAGTAATTGCTCCCTTTAAGGACTGCACCTATTTCCCTTGCTTTAGGATTACTGTAGGACTGGGCATTTTGAGTCCTGCTGTGGGCATCATGGGAGTTGCCTCTCTGGGGCAGGGAAGGACTTTTTTCCTCCCTGACAGATGGGCCAGGGTGGGATGGGTTTTTCACCTCCCTCTCAGCAGCCTGGGGACCCAGTAGGAAAGGGATGATTTAGTTGGGGATTGGTCCTGCTTTGAGCAGGGAGTTGGACTAGATGACCTCCTGAGGTTCCTTCCAACCCTGATATTCTATGATTCTAAGTTAGGTTGTAACCTGGCAGGTGGCCAGTACAGGTAATTGTTCGATACACATAAATAAAATTAATGAATAATAATAGGGATTCCAGCTCCCAGACGCACGCAAACTGGAAGGAGATTAGAGGATGACATCTCCTAGAGAAGATGGGGAACAGGCTGGGGCCCCTAATACTCCATCAGGGAGGAGACAATCCCCTTTTCCTGACCCTTCCTTTAACCTTCATAGAAGGGGAGGGTGATGGAATTCCAGCAATGGCATTGGGACTGGGTTAATGGTGGGGGGTATGCCGGTCTTGCAGCAGATAGTACAGATTACAAAGGAAGGATAACCTGCATTGGATGAATTATTGCCAGATAGTTCCAGATGTGTAACTTATTCAAGCTCCAGCCTAATTAAATCACATGCCTGGCATCTTCTTGTCTTCCTGCAGTGCTCAGGGCAGATATACCTATAGCATATTTTCCCCTGACTGTGCATGAGTGACTCCCACTAACATCAATGGGAATCATATGTGGGGACTGAGCCAGGATACACACACATTTGAAATGCCTAATTACTCAGGCTTAACTCTAAGGACCAGATTCTGCTCTCAGTTTCTAGGGTATATCACAACCAGTATCTCCATTATCTTCAGTGGAGGTACTCATGAAGAAAATAGAATTTGGCCTTTTTGTTTACTGTAACATATAGTTTGTGGGGATTTAACAGTTTTAGCTTCACCATAAAACAGTAAAATATGTATTGTTTAATCATCCAGCGCCATTATAAAATTCTGTGCCTCAGATCAGTGTTTCCTAAATGGTAGGTCATGACCTACCAGTGGGTCATAGGAAAGGTCTATGTGGGTTATGCATATCCTGGAGGTGCTCAAGCCAGTGGCGAAACTAACTTAAAGCACTTACCTGTACTCCGGAGTCCTGAGAAGGGTGCTGGGCCTCTACCAGAAGAGGTGGGGCTGGCTCGGACGGCGATTTAAAGGGCCCAGGGTTCCAGCTGCCGCTACCCTCCGGGGCCCTTTAAATCGACCCCGGAGCCCTGCTGCCGGAGTCATGGGGTAGCAGAGGCAGGGCTTCAGTGGCTATTTAAAGGGCCTGGGGCGGTAGAGGCAGTGGGAGCTCTGGACCCTTTAAATAGCTGCCGGAGCCCCACTGCTGCTACCCCAGAGCTCCAGCAGCGGGGCTCGGGCAGCAATTTAAAGGGCCTGCGGCTCCAACCACTACTGGGAGCCCCAGGCCCTTTAAATTGACACATGGGGAAGCCAGTCCACCCCAGTACAGCGCAATGGCTCTTGCCAGTACACTGTAACGGAGCAGACCAGCTTACTTTCTCTTCTCACTCAAGCTCTCCATGTTCTCACTTTCCCAGGGAATCAGGCAATGGCACAGGTAGCAGGATCAAGGTGGCAGCAGCAGCGCAGAGGAAGCAGTCGGAGCCAGTGAGCACAGTCAGCAGCCTATTAGCGACTGCAGCCAGCACATGGGGAGATAAGGGCCTGCTGGGGATGCAGGAGGGGGCAGGGCTGGGCGAGTGACAGCAAGGGGCCTATGGGGCAACGGTGGATCCCCAAAAAAGACAAAATTAAGTTGGTGGGTCGCCTTTAGTAAAAATTTCATGAACTGCTGACTTGGATTGATACCAGAGTCACTGTTACTAATCATTCAAAATGTATTTTTTTAAAGTTACTAATACAGAATGTTTCTATTGATACTGATGCAGAAATTTTTGTTGCAAGCTTATTTTTTTCTGGTTGCACAATTTAAAGTTGCAGTGAATCCGGACCTGCTGTACTCAGCCATGCAGTCAGATTGACTGAGACAAGATGAGTGAGATAATATCTTTTATTGGACCAACTTTTGTTGGTGGAAGGCACAAGCTTTCAAGCTATACAGACCTCATCTTCAGATTGACAGACAGGCTTTCTATCTTCCTATAGTTTTGTACATGACCTGAGAATGATTTCCTATATTACGTGCTTTTCAGACCTTACTGCAAGTTTTTGGATCACTATTTTACAAAGACAAAGCCGTAGGACAGATGTCTACACTGACTAATTAAATCATACGAAACAAGTACTATTTTGTAAACACACATCCTTTGTATCCTTTCATTGTTTATACCACTGATTCAGCCTCGCTTACTTGCTACATAAAACGGAATGATAATGACATAGAAGAACAAAAATTCCACAAGAAGCTATGGTATGCAAATAAAGAAAATAAATACCAGGACAGTGTAATTATAGTTCAGAAAACCATCAGCTGGTTTCAGAGGTCCTCTATCTTTTTACTGTTGATTGCAAAGCCTCTGAAGAGTCTTGGCTATAAAAATGGAGCTCCTATCTCAAGGTAAATAAATTGTTTCTGGATTATTATTTAAATACTTAGGTAGAGATTCCATCAGCAATATTGCAACTACATCTTTTCCGCTAATATTCACACTTATGTCTTCCTCCAGTGAAAGGAAGGGGGGCAATATGGGGCTTCAGAGGGAGTGCTGAACAAGATGACATCAGTACACCAACATCCAGTTCTCCCTTTCTCCTCACATCTATACAGTCACTCACCAAAAATACCCCTGGGTAGCAGGAATCTATTTGGTACCCTGTACCTGCAGTAGGAGAACTGACCTTTGGTATCCAGGTTCTGACAATCTCTACTCCTGGCATCGATGCAACAGCCAGAAACATATACACCACAGGCCACATTTTCCATAGAGGTCAGGATCAGATTTTCAGATGCTCATAACCCATGAATAGGAACTGATTTTCAGAGAGATCAGCTTTAATTTAGGCACCTAATAAAGGTCAGATTTTCATAAGTGCTCAGCAGCTGACATTCTGGGCTCTTGAAAATCTGGCCTCAACTGTAGTGCTGAGTATGATGGATACGGCAATGTCCTGCCACATCCTTGGGAGACCTGAATTAAGTTTAACTAACTTTGAGGTCCAGTGTATTACATGAATGGTGTAACTTCTACGGGGGAGATGTGACAGTTGTGAGACCTGGGAGTTCAAAGGACTATACTGGAAATGTTGAAGAGAAACAGGGACTTTAGGAAGAAAAACTGTAAAATGGATTTCCTGGAGAATATCTAGAGACCTTAATGCAGATTCCCCTCCTCCAATTATGCAAAAACCCCGCCTCTTGAAGCTAAGCCCTGAGGAGTGGGTCATTATCTGCTGACTACCTGTTCCTGAAGAATGGAGATCAAAGGCCCAAGCTGTATAAAGAAATGGCTAAACTGTCCAGCCTGGGTTGTAGTTCTGAAGCTGAGACTCAGACTGTTAGTGTTATATCCATTAGTAAGTGTGGAAAGAATCAGTCCCTATAGCAATATCCTCCAACTGGTGGTCACAGGGTCTGTTACTATCACTGAAAGCACCGACACAATATGTATAATTAAAATCACACACACGCAAACAAAACCAGACTCCTGAGTCAAGCCTACTGAAACAAACAGACCAAAAAACAGTTAACCTACTGGACTGTGTATCAAATGATCAATACAGAACAGCCATATAAACAGAACAGAAATAAAAGGAGGGGGAGGAAAAAAGGGGGGGGAAAGACTTTCAGGCATAAGCAGTACTAGACAGCTGACCTAGTTGCATTACTCCACAAAAATCAATCAAATCAGAAAGCATTTTCTAAATCTTGGGGAAAGTGATATTGTTCCACTTCTTGCAGCAGACATTTTTGAAATTTGGGCATTAGGCAAGCACTTCTGAACTCTTCAACAAAAGATCTTTCCAGCTGACAAAGACACCCATGAAGGATTTCTTTAAATACAAATGCAAAGAAGCCAATTAATCAGCATTGAAAGCACAATGAACTGCACAAACTAGTTAAGTTGATTGGCACTGGTTGCAATCATTAGAAGTCTCAGCAGAGAGGCCACAGAAACTGAACTACGAGGTCTTAAGATTCATGATACTACATCTCTTAGTAATTCATGATCGTCATATCTCCACACAAGAAGGTCACTCAGGATAGCAGGATCGTAAGAGAGCTCAGTTCCTTCTGCTCCAAAACCACAGGCCTCACATGTTTTGGTGGAGATTCTCCTCCAGCAGACAAAGTGCTAAGGGAATATCCTGCTACAGGATGCAGGAGAAGGTAGTGATATTACAAGCAATATATTACAGAGTATTTTGAAGATATAAAATGCCATATATTATTGATAAATATACACTAAATTAGGTAATTCTAATGTCTTAGGGATGCCACTGCTCTTACCCATACTGTACTTGTTCCATGAATACTAACTTTAGTCTCAAAAGGCTGTCAGTCCCACATCTTTCAAAAACACAAAGACCAAATGCTTCTCTCATTTCAAGCACAGTAACTAGGAACAGAATTGGGCCATACATTGTCTTTTTTTATATAAAGAAAAAAACTGCTACTGTGCTGGTGTTAATGAGAACAGCTGTAGAACTAGAGGATCATGTACATGAATAAGAAAATGTCAGTAACTCTACCAAGAGAAATCTATGGAAAGCAAAAAAAAAAAAAAAAAAAAATACTGTGTCAAGAATGCAGACATAGACAATGAGACAGAAAGGAAAGAGGTCCCCACATTGAAATTCCAAGGATTACTGGAATCAGAAGAGAATCAAGCATCAAATTCTGAAAAATACCTTGATAGTAGCCCTTGAACAAAGCATTTTAAAAATGGTTGTGTGAAATAAAAATAGATGAGCATCAAGCTCAGTTACTCTTGTCAGACCAGATGTGTGAAGATTCCTTTTCCATTCATAGGATAATAAGAACATGAAACAGATTGCCAGGTATGGTTGATGGGGCAAACACAGGAAAGACTAAGAAATAATCAGAATATATACTCTGGAATATAATAAACAACAATGATATAAGTGTGTTTATCTACTAATCATTATGCAACTTTCAATTTCGTCCGTCTTTAGCTTAAATACCTCTTGGGTCAAATATATCTAATATATCAAAAAGAGGCTGAGCACAAGAGAAAGGACAATCTGTTTATCCAATAAATACTGTAGGTGTCTACATCTGCAATGCGATCTGCAAGCTACTGAGTCGATGACCTGCATTGTGTCCTGAGCACACAATGTCTCATAGAGGAGAAACAAACAGTCTGCATTCTAGCTACAGTCTTGGCTTTGTGCCACACACAGACTACAGTTTTAAAAAAACTTGTACTTCACGATATAAAAAAGGTTTATAAAATGGATTATCCAAACAAACATATTTCAAGATGAGAATCCACTCCTCTGATTTGAAATGCAAGAAGCTAAGCTTTAGGCAATAATTCACAGGGAACTCACACTTCTGGGTCCCTAAAATCCTTTGACTGTGCTGATTAACATGTCTAGCTGCTCTTGTTTTTATAAAAAATAAAGCTTAAATTGTGTTAAACTGTAAGGTAAACCACAGAACTATCAATCTATAAATACCAAGAATTAATGCAGGCTACAATACATACAAAATAGCAGGAAAATATTAATGAAAAGCATTAAATTGGATGGGAGGAGTGGGCAGGGGTAGAGAACCATTCAGTTAAACAGGCAAACATGGTTGCTTATCTCAAGTTTACTCCAAACTTTTGAATCCAGAAATCAGACAGGTTACCTTCTGAAAATTATAGTACTTCCCATTCTCAATTACATTGGAAATACAATGAGAATCGTTTTCTCTCATGCAGTAAAATTCCTCCTAATTCAGACAGCTAACATGAAGCCTATGCAACTTAAATCTTAAATCTCACTATTAGAAGACAACTGGTTCATAGGGTTTGCCCTGAGCCTCTGCACAGTGGTGAGTTTTTCCACTTCTGGGGCCAAATCCTGCTTGCCATACTGTACTCCCACAACCTCACATTGACTTTGATAGGATGAGTTTAGCAAACAGGATCTGGCCTTCAGTTCTGGACATATCTAGAAAATGGAGTGCAAAAATTTAAATCAACCAAAACAAAATGAAAAGAAAAACTAAAACATATTTTGAAAGCTCATATAATAAACAGCCTGAATTTTATTTCATTCTGATTGGTTCCTAAAAAATATAAAGTATTAATTTTCATGCTAGAAATAGACTGGTTACATCATTGTATTTCCAGGCTCTGTTTACACCTGACAAATCCACCTTTGTACGGTTTCTGATGAAACACTGTTTTAGCTACCAAACTGCGTAGGAAACAGCAAGCTTCTTGTAAATGTTTTCTCCTTCAAACAATTGTAAATTTTCTGTTGTTAAGACTACACAGATGCTATTTTTCCTAAATGACACTATCTGGTTATAACTGCCTCCTACCTTCATTAAAAGGGTTGTGAAGATTTCCCCTCACCTTCCCAGATGAAGATTGGGTATTTGTGTGTGACAGTGAAAGTTGGAAATAAGCATGTATAATTAACTTTTCACATTTTAAATGCAATATTTAATGGGACCATTGAGAAGGGGCTATTAATGAGAAAGCGTAGGTTGTGGAGTTGTACATATGCTGATTACAGGCAGTTTATCTCCATCTCCTCCAAAGATAGTGGTTCGATTTATCTGATGTCAAATTAAGAATGAAGCATTAATAAAGGCTAGCTGGCTGGATTAAGACTGAGATAATAGTTCTAGGATGGCATGAGAAACAACTAGGGGTATAATTGCAACCATTTCCTGTGCTCCTGATTAACTACATCTTGTCATTTGTTGGGAGGCTCATATGGTGGGGGTACTGCTGGATTTCCAGATGCTACGACTGCCAGGACTGCTTCTTATCATTTACACTTTACAATGGGGTTAAGTCCTTTTCTTCCAGCTGTGACCTCACTATGGCTAATCTAGCCTCTGTCACGTTGAAGTTAGATTACTGCAGTGTAGTGAACATGGGGCTACACCTTCAAACCATTCAGAAAACTGAGCCAGTGTAGATTATTACTACAATTACAACAGTGTGATACATTGTGTTAGGCACTCTATGTACACACAAAAATCATTCCTTGCCCCCAAAGAGCTTGCAGTTTAAGAACAAGATGAGAGACAAGAGGTATATACAACTAACAGCTGTAGAAAGCATGGGGCAACAGACTGCAGAAGTTTGTAGGAACTACACCAATACTTTCAAATCTGCACTGGCTATTAACTGATTAGATCTGGTTGAAAAATTTCCAGTGCAACACTTTTCCATGGGAAAAGGCTGACTTGACAGAATCTAAACATTATGTGGTAATGTATCCATTCTAGCTTAACTTCAGGCAGGTTTTGTGTCTGCTTGCCCACCTACCTACCTCTATAGGCTCTCCAGCTCCTCAGCAGCCAGCCTGGGTAACGAGTGAATGATTGTTAATGAGTCTTGACCTTGCTGGTGGCCAAAAAGGTTTTTTTTAGAAGCTCTTGCTTCAGATTTAAGCATTAGTGATAAAGTTTTTTTGTGTATTTAGTATATGATGAAAACGTTTTGTTTTACGTTCTGAGCCTTGGTTTAAGATACGTATATGAAAACTAATTAAATACTAAATATATTTTATTACCTTAACTTGAGCATCAACAATGAAAATGAGATGGCAGGGGCCAAATTCTGCTCTTAGTTTTGCTATTGACTAACTGGAAGCAAGTTTGCATCTTTATCCCAAAGCTCTGGGTTTCCAATTATTTTGTAACAGAATTTTACAATATTTTGCATAGCCGTTATTCAGATGCTGTCAATTAGCTTCTGCATTTTTTCACGAAATCAAAGCCAAAGCTCAGGACCAGGTTATCTGGAGTGAGACAAGCAAGAGCAGGACCGGTCCCAAAGCAGGAGCAGTGTGGAAACAAGCAGGCACAGGAACAATCACAGCCATGGGCAAATCTCTTTGAGCAGCCACTGAACTATTGCTGCTCTCTTGGTTTAAGAGACATTGTGCTGACTCTTCCAACCAACCAGGCAGTAAAGCAATCAGGGAGCCTACCACAGGCCAGCTGCACTCATTAGATTGCCCAGAGACTGGCTCTGTTGCAGGCCATAATTCTTGACACATTGACTTCAAATCAATTGAATCAGTGGAGCTATGAAGTCAGTGGACTTTAAGGAATCACTTGGAAGTCAATGAAGCTATGACAATTTACACCAACTGAGGATCTGATGCCTAATATTTATTCCATAGGCCTGAATGACTGATTGTTTCCTATTACCATGAATACTGAAAATGTTTAATGGAAACCTTTATCATGAGAAATTGCTTTAGACATGCAGGAGCCAGTTTTAAAGTGTAATCACACAGGTATATACATGTTTTTAAAAACATCAGAAACAACTGAGCAATATTACAAGCTAGTCATTTCTGAAATAATTTTTATATTGTTTTATTTCAGTTGGCATACAAATATATTCCAACAAGGGAATGCAGCATTAAGTACAAGACTAAACCCCCTTTAATATTTACAATTTCTTAGACAATTAAACTAATAGTGTTATGGATCAATCAGGTCCAAACTATGCATAAAGTAAGGAGAATGGATATATTTACCTAAGTAAAACTGGGCACACAGCTACTTAGTCTCCATAACCTATTAATAAAATCACTAATTTTGTCTTCAGATATCTGAAAGCACACCAGCATTCATTTCTGCTAGCCATTAGGTATAATCATCTTTCTCAACTTCCTAATCATTGGGAATACGTAAAAAATGAGGAGGCAATGTCCAAAATGCAATATATCATCTTTTCAAGTCAGTTAAGGCAGTGATATTTTCATAAACGATATCTACCTATTGAATTAACTTGAAGAATTTTAGTCCTGAATTAATGTCTTCTGTATTTCTCCTCTCTTTTTTCCTTCTGTCTCTTCAAGATTTTATAAAAGAGCATTTTTTCCCCTCAATATCTTTCAAACATTATTAAATGGCTGCTTTCTCTTCAAATCCACCCTTTTAAACTTTTCTCCACCTGTGATAAACTTTTCCTTTAATTTCCTTATTTCCTTTCCACCTTTTTCGATATAAGTGCTTTCAACTTTTAGTTCCCCTCTTATATATCGCCAGTTCTTTGCATAACATCTTCTGTTCACCTTCTGAAAAAATATAATTGATCATCTCCCTCTTCCCCTTCTCCTCAACCCCCATGTTCTTTCACTTCCCCCAAAAAATCTGTATTTCCCAGGTTTATGTGTAACCTATCTGTACTTCCCTTGTGTGACCAAAACCTCTCTTTGAAGCCAATGGGAATCAGGATCTGGTCCAAAAAGTGCATACAGCTCTTTGATCATAATATAATTAAATTTAACATCCCTGTATGATGGGAAAAAATCAAAGAAACCCAACACAGTAGAATTTAACTTCAAGAAGGAGCTCTACAGAAAAAAGAGGAAGCTAGTTAAATGGAGGTTAAGAGGAATAGTCACAAGAGTGAAAAAAGCGTGCAAGCTACACAGAAACACCAACAATACAGGCTCAAACTAAATGTACATGCCAAACAAAACAAAAAAACAGTAAGAGGACAAAAAAAAATAATGCCATTGCTAAAAGAGGCGGTTGGAAACAACAAGGCATCCTTTAAAAATTGCAAGTCAAATTCTACTGAGGAAACTAGAAAGGAACATAAACTCTGACAACTCAAGTATAATTAGTCAGGCCAAAAAAGAATCTGAAGAGCAACTAGCAAAAGACACAAAAACAGAAAGGACTTTCAGAAAGCCTTTGACAAGGTCCCACACCAAAACTCTTATGCAAAGTAAAAAAGAGAGAAGGTTTTCTCATGGATCCATAACTGGCTAAAATACAGGAAACAAAAAGTAGGAATAAATAGTTTTCACAATGGAAAGTGAAATATTGTCTGGTCTACCAATGGGACCTGTACTGTTCAACATATTTATAAATGATCTGGAAAAGAGTATAAATATAGAGATGGCAAATTTTTCAGATGATTCTAAATTATTCAAGATAGTTAAGTTCAAAGGTGACTTTGAAGAATTACAAAGGGATCTCACAAAACTGGATAACTAGGCAACAAAATGGCAGATGAATTCAGTGTTTACAAATGCAAAGTAATGCACATTGGGAAATGTAATCCCAACTACACATACAAAATTATGGCTATAAATTAGCTGTTAAGACTCATGAAAGATGTTGGAGTCAGAGTGGATAGTTCTCTGAAAACAACTGCTCAAAGTGCAGCAGCAGTCAAAAAAGCTAACAATTTTAAGAACCATTAGGAAAGTGTTAGATAAGACAGAAAATATCATAACATATAAATCTATGGTACGCCCACTCCTTGAATACTACATGCAGTTCTGGTCATCCCATCTCAGAAAAGATATTAGCATTGGAAAAGGTACAGAGAAGGGCAACAAAAATGA
Organism: Dermatemys mawii; assembly: GCA_007922305.1. Classification (NCBI taxonomy): domain Eukaryota; kingdom Metazoa; phylum Chordata; order Testudines; family Dermatemydidae; genus Dermatemys; species Dermatemys mawii. The sequence goes on along the minus strand of ML677363.1, from coordinate 20,685,673 downwards.
CTAGGGGTATGACTAGGGGTAGCTTCCATATGAGAGAGATTACAAAGACTGGGATTGTTCATTTTAGAAAAATGACAACTAAGGGGGAATATTATATAGGTCTATAAAATCATGAATACTGTGGAGAAAGTGAAGAGGGAAGTATTATTTACCTTTTCACCCAATACGAAAACCAGCAGTCACCTAATGAAATTAATAGGCAGCAGGTTTAAAACAAATGTAAGGAAGTACTACTTTTCACAATACACAGCCAACCTGCATAACTTGTTGCCAGAGGATGATGAAGGCCAAAAGTGTTAAAAAAAGAATTAGATAAATTCACGGAGCATAGGTCCACCAGTAGTTATTAGCCAAGGTGGTCAAGGATCCATGCTCTGGGTGTCCCAAAACTCTGACTGCCAGCAGCTAGGATTACAGGGGATGGATCATTCAATAATTGCCCAGTTCTCTTCATTCCTTCTGAGACATTCAGCACTGGCCACTGTTGAAAGACCAGTATCAGGCTGGATAAACCATTGGTCTGACCTAGCATGGTCATTCTTATGTTCTTAATCCAACTGATTTCAATGGACTTTGGATGATTTACTTCTTTACACAGTATTCCTTCCCCAGTGCTCCGTATAATAAAGAAACACACCTGCAAACTCAGTACCACACAGGAGCCTTTTCACAACAAAGTTAAAATGCAATACCCTAAAAACAGAAGCTCATAATGGAAATGCTGGCAAAACTTCAACCACAGAAGTGCAAAAGAAAGATTACAGTAAATTCTTCCTGTCTTAGATCAACACCAGGATCATCCTTAACACATGCAGGGCCATAAGAGAGTACATGGTCTCACAGGGTCGGAGAAAGAGAAATCAGATCATGAGCTGCCTCCATTTCCACTTCTGTTATTATACGGGAATAGGGAATTTGACAATGAGTTGTTTTTTCCACCTTAATCCTACTGCTGGAGACGGAGAGTTGCAGGGTTTGCATGGGATATAGAGTCACAAACAGTAGTTTGCTTTAATTATAATTAAAGCTGTCCCAGGGCACCAGGAACTAACATGACTGCAGTTATCACAATGGAAATATGCTAAAGAGGAGAATGTAATTAACACAAATTTGTGGGCTTTCTATTCCACAAATCCTTCTTCCTCTGCGCATACATGACTAACAGTGACTCAAAAAGCTTAAAGGATTAAAAACTGAGCCCTGACCTAATGGCAGGTGTGAGCACAGGCCCAGGCCCCAGTAACTCCTGTTTTCTAATCACAGCTCTAACAATGACTCACTGTGTGGCTTTGGGCAACTCATTTCACCTCTATCCCTCAGTTTCCCCTTCAGTCAAATGGAGTTAACAATAATAATCTACTACACAGATCTGTGGTAAGAAGTCATTAGATAATTAATATGTTCTTGCTCCCATTGAGGGCAATCCTGAGACTCGCTAGGACTCAAACAGCAGTAGCATCAGTCTGTGTTCATATAATACTTTGAACATAATAGGTACTTTAAAAGCAAAATGTTCTCAGTTAAAAGCAACACAGTAAATACTCTCTTATTGTTCCATCCTAAACTAAAATTGCTCGGATGTTCCAGGATTACATACAACCTTTACCTGCGGTACTGTACTTCATCAATCCTATTCACCCAGTGACCTACAGAGAAGCAATGAATTCCTAGGGCAAAATTCTGCAGGCATACCCACTCTATGCTGCAGAGAGTGGTAAGCAATATAAACCACATGGAAGGATACTGCATGGTTACCCCATGATCCTTCTGCTGAGGATGGATGAAGCAGCCAGTAGACTCCTTTGAACAACTAGGTCATTGCAGAGTGAGAGAGAGCAGTAAACACAAATAGGACGTGAATATGGTATACCACATTTTAGACAAATAGATAGATGGATGGATAGATATATGTGTGTGTTCTGCTGGTGATTCAGTTCATGGAAGGCCCTGTATAATAGTAGTTACTTGCCAGGCAACCTTGGCAAGTCATTTCACTTGTTTGTAACTTGGTTTCCACATCTGTAAAAACATTCTATAAAAGTTAGGTATTATTATTACATCTTCAGCAGCAGCAAGGGTTCTGAAGCAGCAGCCCTCCATTATCTCAGCCCTCCGTCCAACATCAGGAGTGTTGGTTCTCATCACCAATTCAACCTGGTCCTCAGCCTGCCCTTGCAGATGGACAGCTGTCTTTCCCTGGTCTGGTCGCACTCCTGATCCTTCACCTAAGTCAGCATGCTGCACGATCTGATCAGGATCCAGCTTCCACTTACCAGGGCTAAACCCCAGCCCTGTGCTTCTCTCTGAAGTGCCTTGCTTAGAAGTGGGTTCAGCTCAGCATGTGTCCTCTACTCCCCCTTTCCACGCACACAGATATACCCAGGCTTTTACCGTTCTTAAAGACAGAACTTTCTCATACATGTGCTCATATCTTCGAAAGGTAGCAGAGCTTACAGAGGTGATTTCTCATCTACTCTTCCATGGAAGTTTCTGTTCTTCTAGGCCAAGTCCATATTCAGGTCCTGAACCCATATTTAGTCTGCAGACTGTCAGTCCTTCTGCTGCTAAATCATGGAAAGTTAAGAGGGATGATTTGGTGGGGAAATACAGCATCATGGAATGAAAAAGGAGCATGATCCCACTGTGACCCAGGAAAATATGGAGACAAGGATAGGCCATTACTATGTCTGCCTGTCGTTACCGCAGAAAATATTCCTGCTGGAGGATTTTTAAAAGAATTAACCCAGCCATTTTTATGAGGCAGGTTCTCTGGTTTAGATGTACAGCGTCCAGTTTGATTGTATTTTCCCACAATTGCAATGAGAATACATTTGTAAAGAACTGCTAACTAATGTGTGTGCAGATTGCTCTGGTTTCAAAGTGATTCACCCAGCTTCCTCATCAGCTCCCTCTTCCCCTGCATCTTATGTCTCATCCAATATAAAAATATATCCATTTTGTCCACTTTTACTGAAAATTGTTAGAACACACATGTGGGGAGCATTATCAGAACATCAGTATTTTAATCATCTCTGACCTGGTGATCAGTAAAGTACAGACACACAAAAACTATAAGGATCTCTAAATCTTGGGTTTTTTGGGTTTTTTTGCATCCTGGAATAAGATTAAAAACCTATCTGTAGAGTGAGTTTGTTAATGTATAAAAAGTTATAGAAATCCAGACAAAGAAAACTAGTTGAATTTATTTTGCAATGAACATAAGAAGATAAATATCAATTTCTGATTTTTAAAGATGCTGAAAACAGGACACAAGACATAGTTAACAGAGCTAGTATATTCAATATTCTATGCACAGCAACTGCAAATGACACTTTTTCCTTCCGTGCAGAGATTTTTTAAAAAACAGAAAACTCTTTATAGCCCAATTTTGTTCATCTAAATACCCTAGGCTCCCATCCTGCAAACAATAGAGCCGATAAAAAAACTTTATATATGTAAATAATCCCATTGAATTCATAAATTAGGGACTTCAATGAGACTACTTACATGAGTAAATTTCCTCGCATGTGTAAGTGTTTTCAGGACTGGATGCCTTCCAATGCACGTTATTCGGGACAAGTATTGTCACTTTATGCTTGTATAAAATGTAGCCTCCCAATCCTGATGGAGGCTTTTTCGCACCTCTGTAATACAAGTATTAAATAACAACAACAACTTCTATCGTCCAGCACTCAAGATCAGACCCTAAATTTGGATAATCAAGATTCAGATACTTAAATAAATGTTCATAGTAATTAATAAGCATTGTATGACATGTTTTGAGTACCAACGAATGTGGGGTAATTGAAATTATTGGGTAAATGAAGTCTTATTCATTTAAGATGTTTTTGCAATAAATTTTACATCAGAACCATCTATAGTCCAAATTATATCCCATGCAAACTGAAAATAGATTTATAGCTTTTGGTTTTCAAAATGTGTTTTTATATCACATCTGATACTCAGAACTATGCAAGTGATCCTAGCTAATATAAATTCACCTAGCTTCACTGACACCAAAAGAAGCCATACCAATTTATACCAGCTGAGGATCTGGTTCTGCACCATCATTTCAAGGAGTGTTTTAGATCCAAATAAAATATCATTTTAAAGCAGCTTTATTCTCATCTTTTATTTGAAATAATCCTTTGTATTATTCATCATTTGTATACTACAGTTTAACATATAGAAGATTTTAAAACAGGAAGTGATGAATGCTGCATACAAATTCTCCTTCAGTATATTTGTCTCATGACTCACTCAACAAACTGCTCCCAATAAAAAGGTTTAATTACTAATAGCTACTTTAACTCTCATCTCCCAGCTAGCAATATGTGTAGCTGTCATATGTGATCAGTGACCAAAGAATTGTAGAACACTAATCTTTACAAGTATCTCTAACTGGTTAAATATAACCATACATCTATTTTTGAAAAGAATGTCTGAAAGGTATGATAGTTCTAAAATTGAACTTGGTGGACAGATAAATTATTCAAAGTAGCATGAGTCACTTTTAGATTTCTGAACACAAAACATGTTATGGAATTAACCTGACCACATGTACAGTTTAAGTTTGCTTGGCACTTAATATCAAGGCTTTAGGAAGGTGATATTCAAGTGAAATCTCTCACGTTAGTCTCTGATCTCAAACTGAGCATCCAAGTGAATTCGTAAAAGAAAAGTAATAGTGCCAGAAAAGGCAGATATGCAACATTTTCACAGTGGTATTGCTGTTTGTCCCCTGACAAAAGAACAAAGGTACTTTTATTAAATAGGAAAAAGCCATTTGGTTGGCCACTCCTATGTATATACAATCTTGGCCTCATCTCTCTGTTTGGTCACTGTACCCTTCTGCCATTCCTCTATTCAAATAAATGTCTAGCTGTCTCTTAAATTCATTTATTTAATTTGCTTCACTGGTCTTCTAAGCTAATTTATGCCGTGTAGCCCAATCCTTTTCTTGTTAAACCCAATGGCAAAAGTACTATGATTTCAATAGAAGCAAAACCAGGCCACATATATTTCCTACAGTCAGAGTGAACATTCTACCAGAATTCCCTTTCATTAAAAAACTCCTGAGTTTTAAATTTGGTCCTGTCATTTTTGTAATCATCCAGTTAGTTTACTACATTCTGCTTTATCAACTCCTACATTCTGTTTTATCGATTCCTGACTCATTTAACTATTTTTTAATCAGTTTACCTCAAAAGTCTGCTGTTCTTTTGTGAAAACAAGATCATCATCTTCAGATGCAAGATATACTGGTAACAGACATTTTTAAAACCTACGATAACTCGGGTTGCTCTCTGACACAGCAACCTTCCAGAACAACACTACCCTTCAGATCCTCTGAGAATATGTCTTAAGCTAAATATAATATTTGAGACTGAGTTAACCAGGGTCAAGAAATACTGTTTTGATCTTTATTCCAAAACTCTGATGATCTATCCCACTATCCTATCTTTGGATGCAGGTTTTCACTTCAACCATCCAATAATGACTTATTCCTTATTCTTCAGAAATAATCCCTCAATCCCCAATTCCCTGGTGAGTACACTGATTTTCTTAACTATTTACTTGTATCCTAGCTGGATTTCTAGCCCTCCAATTTATTTAATGTTTGTGTACATTAAAAAGGGAAATCTTGTCACTGTTGTTATAATTTTAGATGTTGTTAATCTTCGTTCTGCTTAAATGTTAAATTTCCTTCTTCAAATTTGTTATTTTCCATGTGACAAATATTGTTCTACCCACCCTGCATAAAAACAAATAACTCCTGTTTGTACATCAATATAATTAATAAGGACGCCAGGAATGTGCACTGGGGTCTGGTGTGCAAGCTGTGAATAGCCTTGCTGGAAAAGATGATTTTAAGATTTTTAACTCCATTCCCCCCTCTCCCTCCAGCAACAGTTAACATAATTCAGCCCTGTTCAATTCATGATTGTGGTGTGATCACCACAAAAAGAATGGCTATTTTTTCTCATGATTTCAAAGTCACGAAAAAGCTGGAATTCACCTTACAATCTGGTTACAGTTCTGCCACTATTTATAACTATTTTAAGAGAAGACAGGCTTTTAGCTGAAACCACTTGGTATAGTTCTTTTAAACAGTATTTTTATATTAGTCCAGTCACCTAAAAAGATCTACAGATGTGGAGTTTGGTTGTACTGTATCTATTTCCCTCTCTCTCTGTGTGTGTTTGCTATGTATTACCAGTCTGCAAGACACATACATTGATCTCAGTGCAATAAAAGCTTATTAACATGAGAACTATCTCTGTCCAATAAACCATATCATGAGTTCCTCTGAGCCATCCTTCAGTTTAATTGGATTCCACTTAACTTGACAAAAAGGATGCCATTTCATGCTAAACCAACAAAAGGTATTTAACACTAACACAGACAACTCTTAAAAGGGCCCTACATGTAAAATATGAGTGTGCTTCAGTTATTCTCTTGGAGGTTGGCCTCAATTTTTTTTCCTTCAGAAGGGGCAATGTCTTTATTCTGGAACACATAATCCTACCAATTAAGACGACAAGGCCCATGGGAGCTTCTTAAGATAAATCTGTCCAATAAAAATCTTGTGCACACTTTGATTTTCTCTCACTGCGACAACTAAAACTTCTTTCTTTCAGGCCTCTTCAGATCTCCATTTATCTCAGCTGCCACAGTCTATACAAAATGTTTCTGCTGAAATAATTTTCCTCTCCCATGGCTCTGAATTTGTTATTCCTTTCTCAAAATTCTCTTTATTAGCATTTTGCCTCCCAAATCAAACTCAAATTTCCTGTACTCACCTTTAACATCCTGGATAACTCTGTCCCTGCATACATCTCTCCTCGTATATCTTTTCCACTCAAGCTGACCTCATAAATCCGTCTCTCATATCTACTGTCCATTCTCTCCGTCACATTCTCTTCCATGTATCTCTTCATGTTTGGAACTTGCATATCTGGGGCACTGATTGACCATCTTTAAGTAATTCCTTAGAACTCATTTTTTCTATGCAACGGTTCATCAAAGCTCCACCCAAAAAAAGGAATTTGTACTCTGTAATAAAATTATGTAGCACTTTGAGACTGGACATCCCGTGCACTCCATACACGAAGTATATTGTCAGAGCTGATTGTAAAGAGGAAGTATCTACTTTTACATGCTGCACACTGTACACTAACGGTGTGCAATAAACAGTAAAAATAATATGTAATAAATAAGGAGAATCAGATTCCTTTGTTTCCTGCAGGTTCAAGAGTTAGAGTTTTCCCAAATGTGGTATAATACACTTATCAAAATTCAGTCAAAGGTGATGTTGCCTAATACTCTTTAGGAAGTATAATTAATTGAGCTTTTAAAATTCATGATGCTGTCTTTTCTGTTTTGAAGCAATCTCCTTTGGGAAGAGAATAGGATAATATGGAAGTCTGTATACACGGGGAACCTCAAATACAGTAGGTAAGGCTGTGTCTACACTATGAGCTAGGAATATAATTCCCAGCTCATGTACACACACACTCACACTAGCTCTTGAGTATAAATAATGTAGCTGTGGTACCATGGGCAGCAGCAGCATGGCTTAGCTGTGCTGAGTATACATCCATGGAGTTCAGGCAGGCTTCCATTGCTGCTGCCCGTGTTTCCATGACCATATTACTGTTTATACTAATGCTAGCCCAAGGAGAACTAGCGTCAGCACGTGCACTTAAGCTAGGAAACACACACCTAGAGCACAGTGTAGATGTAGCCTATGATTGCTAAGAGTTAAAACCTCAGGGCATTTTTGGCTTCCTTAAAGCTCTCATTGGGATATACCTGGATCCATTTGACAATAATTCCATCAAAGGCAAAGGCAAAGCCACCCCTATGGTACATTATGGTTTCCATTGGGAGACACATTTTAACCGATAACAGATATGCCAATGACATGAAGTTCTTTGCCACTGAAGCAATGCAAGAAATGATGGAGTTTGTAAAAGGAGTTAGTGAGGAATCAGGAGTATTCCTGAATGTGACAAAGACAAAATACACGAACACTGACATGACTAACAAAAACAGGATACAAGTGTACATCACTATTAAAGGACAAGATGAAGAGGCAGTAACTGAATTTAATTATTTAGGTTCATATATAGCCAACCAAGGAGGCTGTTCCAAATAAATCAGAAGACAACTAGGAACGCTCACTTGACTGCAGGCTCTTTTGAAGAAAGAATAGAAAAACCATGGCATGTCAAAATCTATGAAGGTGCGAGTGGTGAAAAGCCTATGTTTTTCCACAGCAATTTATGAATGTGAAAATTAATGCTGCTGGAAAAAAGAAAACTGAAGCTTCTGAAATGTGGTGCTGGCTAAGACTCTTGCATATCTCCCAGATGGAAAAAAAAAAAAAAAAAGACTAATCCCTCAGTTAGAACTATTGCTGGAGAAAAGCAGACCTTGATGTGAGAAATCAACAGATGCAAACTTATGTACTTTGGTCCCATTAGGCGTAGAGATGGAAATAACCATAATAAAGCTATTATGAAAGAAATGGTGGAGGGTTGAGAATTAGAGGATGACTAGCAAGGAGATATATGGATAGTGTGTAGCAGATCACTGGAAGGTCACCTGCTCAAAGCTACAATGGATCATCAAGTTTTCCCCAACTTTTGCTGTGATGTCACCAATATTCAGACATAAATAAATGGATTTACTTTACTTATTTATTTTTATCAGAGTACAAAATGATCAATTACATAAAATGCCATTCTATCAATATGTCCTTTCCCTTTTACGTACTTAGTCTCCAATCCTGCAAACACTTACACATGTGCTTAATTTTAAGTATGAGTCATCCCAGTGGAATCACTTGGCCTTAATAGTGTGACCTTCTCAAACAACTGCTATTTTTCAAATAGTTATTCTTACCATTTTTTCTTGACTCTGTATTATTTTAATAAATTAAGTCGTGAGCCAAAGGCCACTGAATTAAAGGGGGTCTTTTCATGGATTTCAATGGGCTCAGACCCTTAAAGCTTACATAGTACTTCATAGCCACTGGCACAATTAGACCCTGTAGACATACTGTATTGGCCAAAGACCTCTCTTGTCTAAATATTTTAAGTGAACTCCTTCAATTACCAGTAATGACACCAATCAGAATATCATTACCACCTCTGGCATCACAGGAAACTTTGTGACAGACTATACTTAAAAAAAAAAATATTTAACATGCCAGATTTCATTGCTGGCAAAGAGTGGACTTAGTCTAGTATTCTCACTAACTACAAAAAAAATATACTGAAACTTTATGATGAAAAATAAAAGATGTGAAAACGGAACCTCTTTATCACTTCAATATATTTGACATATATCCATTAATGTGCCTAACTGCACTGGCATAGCAGCACTGTGTCCTGAGACTCAGCACAAATTAAAAATAGTTCTGTTTCTTTGGGATCAGGTTCCAGCTATCAGTTTTACCCCTTGGCATCGGCGGCATGGGAGTTCCCATGTCAGTGCCTATGAATTTCGCCCCAGCATAGCATAGTTGGGAAATCCAACCTCCCAATATCAAAGGGATAATAATTGATCTAACAGATCTTACTCAGACAAAAGGCAATCAGTTCAACACTAATACTACTACTAAAGCAAAACTCCTACTGACTCATTAACCCAATGGACGTTCTGGCTGAGAACTACTAAATAGCAATTAGTTAAAGTAAATTATAAGCTTTCGGGGGTGGCTTCTAGCACCACTGCATGACGGACTGGGTCTTTGGGGAGCCACTAGCACTGCTGATACTCCAGTTTCTTCTCGCACTGAAGCGAGAGCCCAAGGCTCACTAAATTACTTCAGCCCTTAGGTTGGAGTAGCTGCTATGGAGCAGCTCCTGTACTATTCCGCAGTTTCAAGGGAAGAGACTTTTCCCTCCCTGTGTGCCACAGAGCTGCCCAACATCCAGAGGATTTACTTGGGCTGAGCACAGAGAGAGGTTTATCCTTTAGTTTTCCCATTAGATAAAATTCAGAGGCTTTTTATATTGGTGGTGATATTACACCAATTAAAATTAAGCTTAATGTTGATTTACCCTTAATCCTGAGCTGCCAAGAAAATTAAATATGTTGATCAAAAATACTGCTGCTATTAATATAATAGCTGGGTTCCATCATACCGACACTTTTATCATTCATAATTTTAAAATCAGATTATTCCTTGCTCTGTGTGTTTGCCATGGCCTGGCCCAACATCTGAGGATGTGCATTCAACTACAAATCCATAGTTTTAACTACTATTTAATTGAATTGTAACATTTAGAAATCTCCCATTGAAGATAGCTGTGCTGGGGGTTGTGAAATATTCTTCATGTCAATATTGCATACTGATTTCTCTATTGCCATCATTATAATTTTCTGTGAAAATAAACAGTGTTTTACAAGTCCATAAAAAAAGCAAAAATTTGAGTCTGCATAATAGCATCTCTGTTGTTAATTTTGTTTTTAAATGCATTTAATTTAAGTAAATATTGTGCTGGTGAAAGGAGCTGGATTCATAGCATGGGAGATGGAAATGTTTTATTTATCCTCAGATCAGGTCCAGTACAATCACTAGCAATGAAAGCTTTCACATACCACCCTGCCAACATGTTATTTCTAAAGGGCAATTCCATCTTTAGGAGCATTCAGTCCTTTGGCCTTTCTGCTGGGACGCCCAATAAGCTTGCTAATTAGCATGGCCGTGGCTTCAGTGAAGCAGACACATGCCTTTGAAGAACTTGAGACCATCAACTCATTTCCCACAGGCATTATGACAAAGTTCTACTAGAAGGGGAAAGAGAACTATATTCAATATATTAAGTACAGCAATTGACACAGCCAAACAATTAACATTTGTGAAAATGTATGCAGTTTAAGCTCTAATGTGTTCGAGGCCTCTTTAAAAGTAAAGGTGGCACCAGCAGGACTGGAGCACAGACATGCTTCTGAGATGCTTCACTCATTCTTTAATTTTATTTTTTCTTTTTTCCCCCCCCCCACTTTGAAAGTGACTTAAGGGTGGAAGAAGCAGAGGACACTTGCAGAATTCTCATGAATAAATTAATTGCTTTCCAAACAAGCCTTCTTTACTCCAAGAAGGTTGGCTGCCTTTGAGAACTGGGAACTGTTGTTATTCCTCTCCAGCTGAGAGGTTGGATTGTTTGACTAGAAGCAAGCCTGGAATTATTCTGCAAAAGATTAGATACTTAGTAAGATTCCATTTCCACCATAGATAGATTTCACTTGTTTCCTTTCTCCTAGTAACTGCTTGGACATAAATAATGTGGTGAACTTCAAACCTCCTGTGCCATTTCATAAGGGACTTTCAGTTCTCTGCCCAAAGAGAACAAAGTCACGCCACATGAAACAGGTGAGCTAGATAAATAACGTCATGAATAAGAATTTGTGAAGCGCTGATATTCCTACAAACAATAAATATTCTGGAAGTTTATTTTCAGCAAAAGCTAACTCATAAAATGCCAGTAGGTTTGTAAATCAGTCATCTCAATCTTAGCCAAGAGAAAATCAGGGAGGAAATCATCAGATTCTAAGACACCACAGACTGTCCTCATATATGTGAGTTCCTAGCAATTAGGCATAAGTTCCTAACAAATGCTAGAGATACTACCTTTATGTCTGCTACTTCTAGAATCGAGTTCAAGCCTTACTAGTACCATTAATCTTCAGTCCGAATGAAGAGATGCTATTGATTCTTTAAAGTTGAACAATAGATATAAAATGTTGGTCTTAATGCAATTTGTTGTATCCAGCAAAATTAAGAGTCAACTTTGGAAACCAGACATTTGTATTTATAAATTTGGAAAAAGCAGAGATTATGGTTCAGCAGAAAAGGACAGACTTCAGAGGCTGCTCCTGATCCCTCATATGAAGATTTAACTTTGGATACAAGTTAATGTATGTGAACTTTTGCTGTCAAAAGGATTCTTTTTGTGTCTTTACAGTTTTTTCTCAAATGAGGAAGTGTTTTTCTCTTTACTATTGTATCTGCATCTATTCAGAGTTTCTTCCATTTAGATTTTCTATAATGAAACAGTGTAAATGTATTATTGCAATTTTTCAATTTCTTCCTGCAGATGTAGAGCTTAACAATCTAATATGAAACATGCCATACTGAGCTATAACTCTGTCTGGGTTAGCTGGTAAGATTTTTGAATGCCACTGATATTCCCACAGTGGAAGTTTTATGTGTGCTTTTTAAAGTGGGTTATTTCCCCCTCACACTCCATTTTCCCACTTCATTTGCTTGTTTGGGTTTCCCAATTTCTTTCCGCCAATTGGAAGCTTAGACCATTAGCAGATGTATACTGATGAAGGCACAGAGATGTGCAACTATTTCCTACATGGGAATAATATTCTCTCTCTTTGTTATACTCAAATCAATAAATATGGAACTGATTCTGTGAGTTTATACTGGTATAACCCAGTGCAAAATCAGGCCCCAAAAGTGTTGTTTTTCTTTTTAATTTAAGGAGACCAAGAGTGGAGATAGGTGAGGGAGAACTGAGATTCTCTGCAGATTAATCCATAATGAATTCATATATTCTACAAGGTCAAAATATTACCTCTAACATTTTGGAGCTTCTCAGTAAATAAGTGGAACATTGCTATGAATTTATGAAGAGTCTGAGAGTTCATATTGCAAAAGAGGTGTCATTACAATGGAGTGCAATTTTAAGCATTAGAATACTGTGTAATCTATGGACCTCATATGCATAATTATACCATTAAAAATTCTATATAGATTATGAACACTGCAAGAATACCTGAACTTTCTAGCATCTAACTTTTATTGAAAATGTTAAAAAAGAGGGGGAAAAGAGAAATGTATTCACAAAAGAATATGATTGCTCATGATTTTGCATCTGCTGAATGCAAGTTTAGGTTCAAACCCATTTTATATCCCATAAGGATATAGAAATTGAGTAAAATGTAGCAAATCCCGGAGATGCTATAAGCTTAAGGAAACAAAGATTTATCAGCAAAACAATAGCTTAGGTGGCGAACATTAGCATTAAAAGGATAATCCTTTATTTGGCCTAAACCCTGCAATCTTGAAATCAAGGGGAGTTTGCCTTAACAAGAACTACAGGTTTTAATAATAGTGAACCAACATTCATTGCATACATTGAATGTTTCCTAAATTGGAGATCACTACTCCAAGCCCTTACTCACAGAAGTAGTCACATTACACCAATGGAAACAGTCTCAGGACTGACAAAGAGTCCTGTGGCATCTTAAAGACTAACGAAAGTACTGATGCATTGAATTATTGAAGGACTGGCTCCCTAATTCATTCTTAACCACAAATTTAGACATTTATCATTTATTAAAACAAACTCATTTTTGCCTAAACTTAAAAGGCACAACTCAGAGATGATTTTCCTTTATAGAAATGTAGAATTTCTTCAATATTTTTACTTCTTGTAAAGAATTACATTTTCCTCTTGAAGCCAGAAACTCAACTCTTCTCTTAAATGTTAGGCACGTGGGAGTGTGGCCAAAGTCTGAAACAGCACTGCAGAATGGTACTGCCATTTCATGGGGTCCCCGTAGAAAGTATTTGCTTTGTCTGTCTAATGTTCTAAATATAGAAAAGCACATAGGCTCTATTCACCTTGTGCTCAAATCCTCTTACTAGACAGGCACAACAAGCTTCTGCAATACCTAGCACACCTCTCATCACACAAGCTAGAAAGCTACAAGATTTTAAAACATTACGGTACTTGTCAGATGATTTTTTAAAATCATATGAATTAGATTTATTGCCAATTTACTAACAAGACTCTATAACTCTAAAGGTCTGGCCTACTTCCAATATGTAATGTATGAGCTATTCAGATAATTGTTCATTATTAATTATTATCATATGCACTGATAAGGGGACAAATGATTCTATAACTATATAAGGTTAATGGTTTTATAGTCAGCTTTTAGAGACACTGAGGTGTTAGTAAAGAGTAAGAATACTAAGCATATATTAGACTAGGGGTTCCCATACTTGTTCCGTCGCGTGGCCAGCGTAAGCCCCTGGCTGGCCGCAAGATGTTTTGTTTATCCAAGTGGCCGTAGGTTCGGCCGCTTGCAGCTCCCACTGGCCACGGTTCGCCATTTCCGGCCAACAGGAGCTGTAGGAAGCAGCCACCGCTGCTTAGGAACCTCTGTATTAAACTATTTAAACATTTTAAATATGCATATAAAGCATATAGTTTACTTTTTACATCTGTTTAAAAACTCCAGAGGATAAATAGGAATTCTGACTTCGGGGGGAAAAAACCAAAAGAATCAATGCCTTTTTAGCTAGGTACAAAAAACCGCCCCAAAAATGCAGGTGTTTTGCTGCTAGTTGAGTTAGGCAGGAAATTCAGTAAAGAACTATATTTCATTTTCAAACTGCCAAAGGGATTTTCATGCAGTTGTCAGAACAATCTAATTTAACCACATCTCAGCTATCTGCTTATAAACATATACTAGATTACACTATATGCGAGTTTACTAATGCAGTTTGGTCTACTCTCCTGGGTGGTAATAATGGCCATGGAGCTACAGCACTGGTGCTCTGCAGCTTGCAGAAAGGAGAATTCCATCTGACACCTGCAGAGCCTTCCAGCATAAAGCTCTGACCAGGGCGCAGAGTGAAGTTCAGGCCACAGCAAGCCTTTTGGGGTTAACAGATGTAAACATGTAACTAAGGCATTACCAAATTCATGGCTATTAAAAACGTGTCATGGACTGAAATCTGGTCTTCATCCTGCTGATATCTGGTCTTTTGTGTGCTCTTACCATATACAGATTTCACCAGAGCTTCTCAGTCTGGGGTTCACAGCCACAAGGTGGTGATGAGGGGGTGTTGCAAGATTATTGTAGGGGGGTCAGAGTGTTGCCATCCTTGCTTCTGTGCTGCCTTCAGAGCTGGGTGTCCAAAGCATGGTGGCTGCTGGCTGGGCACCCAGCTCTGAAGGCAGCTCCCTGCAAATACCAGCACAGAAGTAAGGGTAGCAATACCGTATCATTCCACCCTTACTTCTGTGCTCCTGCCTTCAGAGCTGGACAACTGGAGAGTAGTGGCTGCTGGCCGAGGGCCCAGCTTTGAAGTCAGCAGCGCAGAAGTAAGGGTTGTAATACCATACCTTGCCATCCTTACTTCTGTGCTGCTGCTGGTGCTCTCTGGTCTGAAGGCAGCACCGCCACCAGCAGCAGCACAGAAGTAAGGATGGCAATATTGTGACCCTCATACGATAACCTTGCAACCTCCCCAGAGTCTCCTTTTGGGTCAGGATTCCTACAGTTACAACACTTTGAAATTCAGATTTAAATATAAGAAATTATGAAATTTACGATTTTTAAAATCCTATGACCATGAAATTGACCAAAATGGACTGTGAATTTGGTAGGGCCCTACATATAATTACTAAACTGTATGTTTTTCAATGGTAAAAGAATATTTGGAACAAATTCTGCCCCAGCTTACAACCCACTAAACTTTAATGATTCCACCTGGTCAATAAGAATAATTTACCTCCACAAAGTATTTTGAAACCATAACACACAGTCATATAATACTTAGTCCTTCTCACCCCTGGATCTCATGGCTCTTACAAAGGAGATAATTATCTAGCTTACATGGAAAGGGTACCTGAGGGGAAGAGACTTGCCCAAAGTAATGCAAGTCAGTAACACAGCCTGGAACAGAACAGCCTCCTGTTTCTAGTCCTGTGCCTTACCCCACATAACACACTTCCTCTGAGTTCACTGCTGCCTTAAGCATGAAAGTTTTAAGGTACTTCTTTACCCTGGAAATCACAGTTCTTTGGTGGCAATGCTAATTTATAATGGACTTGGAGGAAGCTTCCTATTATGAACCACGTTAAGGTTTCCAAGGATTTGTTTTTAATGAACGACGAGGTCTCATTTTCAACCTTTTTACATTTTTTCTGAACCCACTATATTTTAAATTTTCTTTTTTAAACTTAAAACTAGTAGAGCAACCCAGGAGTGGGGATGTGAAACTCTGCAGAGTCAAATGAGTAGACGCATTTAGTTACGAAATTAAACTGGATGTTGATGTTGTAGCTAGTTATGGTGTTTTAACAATAAATGAATTGCAATTCTTAAGTCCTTTTACATGGAGGCATTTTATTGAGTTCCATGAGCTAAATCTGAATATCAGATATCTAATCCTCAATATGGATATTTTTACAAAATAATAATAACAGAGCCTCACAACTCACCACAAGTGCAGAAAATGGAGCTGGCTCACTATGGTGGCAGGGACTAAACCCATGCACAGAACATATGCACTAGATCAAGCTCACCATGAAGAGAAAGCAGGATGTTGTATGCACTGCTACACAAATGACTCAAAGCTGTGGCTAGAGCTGGTTGGGAATTTTTGGTGAAATGTTTCTCATCAGGAAATGCTGATTTGTCAAAAGCCAAACTTTTCATGGGGAAGGGTCTATTCTGATGAATTTCTCAACTTGAAAACATTTTGGGGAACAAAGCTTAGAAATTGTCAAAATATTTTGGTTTGAAATTTTAGAAATGATAAAAATCCTGTTTTCCACATCAAAATTACTTTTCATCTCAAAATTTAAGCATTATGAAAAATAAAACAAAACAATTTTTACATTAAAAAGGGCCACAGTCAAAACAAAAAGCTTCAAATTTATTTATATGAAAATGCTTGATTGATTTGAACCACTTTTTTTTGAATTTTTGATTCACAGAAATTTTCAAGATTTTGACTTTTTGTTCCATTTTGGAACAGGAAAACTTGTTGAAATCTTGTAATTTTTGGTGGAATGGGAAAACCATTTGCTGCCCTGCTCTAACTGTGATCCTGATATGGCTATACAATCGGCCTACAGTACTAGCTAAGGCAGAACATTCCCTCCTTCAGCCCATGACGTTGTCCACAGCAATACCCGTATACTCAGACTTTGCTCCCTTTCTTGGGATTTAGCCTTAAGAGCTATTATATTCTAGAGAAAACAAAGAGACATAATTTTTCTACCAGCCTCTGATTTATGACTTTGTGCTGTATTAAGTTACAGTCTGTGGGCTGGCTATTTAAAGTCTGGGATTATTTAATTAATAATGAATGAAAAGAAGAAGCTGGAAATCACAGCTGACCTCTGAAACTAGAGATAGTTGAAAATACTACTCCTCTACTTTACAAAGCTTGCCTAGCACATATTTTTTGGAAGTGGCAGTAAGTCTGTAACTTCGCTGTTATAGTCGTCCTTGCATGACTGGAGATACCTGGCTTTCAGTTAAGTTTTCCAAGGAATGCATCACTCCTTTCATCACATAACTATATTTGTAAGAAGGAAGGAAAAAAATCACGGAAGTCCAAATAAATGGAAATAAAAAAGATGCTTTCAGAAGTAGCCATGCTAATTTATGAAAGAAAATACTGATCTCAAATGCACTGCCTACTGTCCAGAGGCAACAACAATCCACATGCAATAACACGACAACAACAAATCATCATTTAGAACACACGGTTTGCATTTCCAGTCTGTTTTATTTATTTATTTAATTAAGTTAAAAGAATCTCTACTATGATTTTGCTATTTCTAAACGAAATACACACTGCTTTTTACAACAGCTTCAGACCAATAACAATTTAGGGTTAAGGAACTAGTTACTATAACCACACCAATTCCAGAGAGCCCGAACTCTGTTACCATTATTTCCCTCTTATTCTCCTCTCCCCCGTCCCTTGAGAAAAACAAAACCAACAAATCAGCAATAAAAAAAGCCATAAATCTCCATACTAGCAGAGACAGCAATCTATATTTCCCAGATGCTATGGTTCTGCCGATTATAACTGCTTCATTCATTAACTATTTATCCTTGAAAAGAATATAATATTTACTCACTTTCAATGAATCAAAGCAGGCGATTACTCGTCCATTTTCAACTTGGCAGCTTTTCGATGGATGTGCAAATTTACATTCCGTGTCTGGTCGTGAGCAAGTCCCTCTTTGGAACTCTCTACACACTTCCAGTGTTAGCCATTTTGTGTCCCGAATCGGTGTGACACTAACAGCCATGTTTAGATTTTTACAGGTAGTTAAAATTTTCAGTGAAACAAACAAACAAACAGCCGAACTGATAGACTGGAAATTATGAAAATGTCACCTCCAAAATACTTTTTTCCCCACTCCCTACTTTAAAAGTACATGTAAAATTGTGTTGTCACAATATCAAAGAAAAGGTTTCCAACTAGAAATTCACAGCATGAAACTGCTAATTGAAAGAGGTTTTGTACTTAAAGAAATGCTAGGTTCATAAGTAAGATGAATGTTAAAAAGTGTGGCCTGTAACTAGCCTTGTGCTCTCAGTAACCCATTCCAAGTGCCAATTTGGAGCCCAAAATGCAAGCATGAAAACGTGGCAGACCCTTTGACACAGAATTTCCAAGCTGCTTTCAGTAAAGTTGTCTGAAAGGTAATCTCCAACACAGCTGAATTTGCAACTGGGTTTTGTGGTGCAATCGGTATTGATTAGTTTGGCATAGACAGATGCAGCAGTTTAGAGCAACAATCGAGATTTTGTTTTTCTCTCCTTGATTTTCTGGCAGAAGATATCTTACTTTTTCAGCAAACTTATTTTTATACTAAAGCAGCCTACGGCAATGCCTGATACTTAGAGCTTTTCTCTTGATTATAAGTAGAAATGGGGGTGTCTGGGATAGAGGTGGAGGGTGGATGTGCTGTCGTCGCAGTCTAGCTGGCAGCAAGCAAGGCAAAAAGCAGAGACTGCTCTAGAAGCGGTTCCAAGCAGCAGAGACGTCAGGAAAGGCACTTCTTAGTACCAACCTGTAGAAAAAACAAATACGTTAAAATTTACCAAGCAGCATTCCACTGAGGTCCCACAGCATTACAGCCTTGCCATGTGCTCCTAGACTACTATGCAGAATTACAGTCTGTCTGTTTCTTTCACACAATATACTTACAGTGTAGCATATTGCAGCCAGCCATCGTAGATTTATTAAAAAAGGGGCCGTTTTCCCTTGTGAAGCAATGCATGATAGAGAGATAACCAATCACAGATAGTGTTGCAGCAATATTCTGGGCAGAAAGCCAATAGTGTGGGCTGTCTTATGAAAGGTCGCGCCTGTCAGACGTTCATTACTATGCTATAAGCACAGAAAATGTCCATCAGATGTGACTTATTCCACTGCAAGAGAACGAGCATGTGGGTTTTGAATTTACCCAACATGCAGTTAGTGGATTAAACCATGTTAGTTTCAAAACAGCTTCCAACACAAGCACAAGCGCCTGTAGAATCCCAACAAAAAAAA
Source organism: Dermatemys mawii (assembly GCA_007922305.1). Classification (NCBI taxonomy): domain Eukaryota; kingdom Metazoa; phylum Chordata; order Testudines; family Dermatemydidae; genus Dermatemys; species Dermatemys mawii. The sequence goes on along the minus strand of ML677363.1, from coordinate 20,666,322 downwards.
AGCAAGCTTTCAAACTGCAGATCACTTTCAAGCTGCTTTCTCTCCAGTTCTGCCTTGAGCACAGTCAGCGTACGTCTACTGTATCCGACACATGAATATAAAAGGAAAGGGGGAGTTCACAAAATGGTACATTCTCCTGACCTACCCAATTCACTTCCTTCTAAACCATAAGTCCTGCCTCTCCACAGAAATCAGCACTTGTTTAATACTGTAAAACTATTCCATTCAGCCAGCAGACACTTTGTCAACATATCACCGGCAGGCTAGGTATGAACAAAAGCACCTTTTATTCTGACCTTTCTCAAGGAAAAGCCCAGGTCATACAGGGAATATAAGAATTGCACTGTTGTCAGGAGGTCTGGCAAAACGTAAGTTAACCTCAGGGGAGAAAGTGATTCCATCACAGTAACATTAAATATTAATCACAGAATTTGACTTAAGCTGCTTGATGCACTTCAGAATGACACTCCTCTGAATTAAAGTGGTGGCGTGAGCTGATGCCTGCTGGTCTTAGCTTTACATGTACGCCTCTAACTCTGCACCACTGAGAAACTGGTATTCAAATAATATCTTTGTGGAACAGAAATGACATTCTTTGATAGAATAATTTGATGGTTTCATTATTAGTATAGTATTCAAGACAACTGCAGCATGTCTTGGTACAGACAAAAAACACAGTAAAATTCATAACTTTATTTCCTGATGTTTAACAGTTTCAAGCACAATCTTCATAGTTTAAATGAAATATAAGTTTTTTTCCCCAGGATTTCATTATTGCTTCCTTTAAGACAAAAGCTTGTACTGAAGGCCATGAAATGCTTATTTACTCAAATAACCTCTGAGTTCTGCAGAGAAAAGACCTATAGTTATATACTATGAGTATCTTACTGTTTTAACAGACAGCAAAGCTTCCAGTGACATAAGACTGCATTTGTTATTGTCTGAGTTTGTTTTATGGGCTGCCATAACATTAATAAAAATTGCATTCTTCCGGACATTACAAAACAATGTTACTGTACGTATATAACTGCAAGCTTTCATATGCTAATATGGTAACTCAGCAGTTTGTTTGCTCGTTTCTATTCTGCAGGTCAGCAAAAAGAGAACTATTGAGGAAAAATTCGATTTGTCCATTTAACCTTATGTCCATGCTAAACAAGTTTTGCATTAGAAAACTAAGCTTTGAAACTTCGAGAAATGGACATTAGGAGTTGCTCCTCATCAGCAAATCCAAGACGGCAGATGATATTTTAGGCATTCAAATAATTTATAGAGTCAGTCTCTAAAAAGATACCCAGATGCTGTACATAAAAAAAAAATCAATTAATAAACAGAACCCTCTCACCCTTCTCAAATCAAGAGATACAGAAACAGAGGAAGTTAAAATGACCATGAAAAAACTAACCTAAATATGGAAGACAAGCCCTGAAAACATCTTCAGAGAGCCCTCAACTGACATCCTCAGGAAATGAGTTCCTGACAGGGGCCCTGCCCCCAGTCCTATTCAAACTGAACCTGAACACAGCGAACAAGAACAACCCAGCTGATCTCAAATGACTTAATGGAACATAGGACAAGAGAAGGTCCTGCAAATAACTCAACTCTAAATTACCTTCTTTTGCAGCATGAGCCCTAACACATCCTGCACTTGTCCAATCTCTTTTAGATGACAGATTTGCACACTTCTATGCTTCTAGTGCTACACCCCCATAAACAGCAGACTTTTCTCTTTCTACACTAGCGTCCCTGACAACATCAGCAGAAACGGAGCTCTGGAAACAACGCTTGTCAGTTTAGCATGGTTGCAAAGCAATAAGGAACGGAGTGGGTGATGGTGGGGTAGCTTGGTTTATGCATACCAAAACAGAGGGGAATAAAACTGAACTGGAGACCAGAAGATATACCCCATAAAAATCAACTGTAAACAGGGCGTGCTTTTAAGTGCATTCTTAACCAAGCCAATATTTTGCACAAGCAACCAGAAATATGCAAACAATTTTGTACACAACTATCCGCAGACACAATTTTCATTTAGGATATATCTACATTCAGCAGGCTTGTCATGTACTGTCGACCAAATCCATCGAGATAACTTTTCTGTGGGCAGCATTAAATATTCAGATGTCCAACTGAATTAAAATTCAGGGGCAAATAACCCTGGATGCAACTTTGTGCCTGCAATTAATTCCACTCAGACCTTGAGGGTGCAAAATAAGGCCAGACTTTGATAATCTGACCGATAACATATGTTGAGAGATTTCCCAATTTGTTTATCACAACTTTATGGTAGATGAATTTGGCCTTAATCAAGTTACTGCCTTATCCACTGGCAAATCTATTGCTGACAACTAATTTGCCAATGTTTCATCATGTTATGACAGTCTTGTATGGAAGAGCATAACATTTTATGGGTGATATTTCATCACAGGCATTTCGGTCTCAGTATTACATGCAGGATTAAAGCTAAAAATGCTTAAGCCGAGATGCTGTAGATCCAGTTGACAGGCACCCCACAAGTTATATTAAAGATGTGACAGGGCCCTAACCATACATTTTCCTGCTTTTGGCTATTTAACATAATACCCATAGTACAAACTATTTGTGCCTAAATACTGGGATGTATTAGAACATCATCTGATATAGTGTTTATGTCATACTATATAGGAACTAAAGGACACGTTCTGAAAACTACTTGCTTAAGTTGCCCCCCCTTGAAACATGAGAGGATACACGCAAATTGGTAAGTGTGAAGGAAAATATGCATTTGTGCATGAAGAATGGGCAATTGCTTATGTAAATGGCTAGCTGCACAGGAAAGTACTGTTTTGCACAAATAATGGAGTAATGATAATCTTGCAGCTAAAGCATGGGCTGTGAGTTGGGAGATATGCGTTTTATTCCTAGTCTTGTAATGAACTTTTTGTGTGATCTTGGGAAAACCACTTACATTAATCTCTCTGGTTGAAATCCTGGCCCAATTGAGTCTAGGTAAAACTCCCACTGATTTCATCTTACCATCTGTAAAATGAAAGTAATAATACTTTCTCATCTTACAGAGGGGTTGTGAGACTTAATTCATTAATGTTTGTAAATCTTCTGAGTAAAGGTGTTATACAAATGTCAAATAGTATTGGTATCAATGCACATTTTACCTGTACAATTACAGTACTTGTTTACACACAATTTTGGGTAGAATTTAATTAATATTTTAGAAAATACAACCCTCAAAGTAAAAATAATCTGAAAAGCAAAAACAAAGAGCAAAGGAAGGCCAGATTTATGTGCTGAATGTCTCCACTAAACAAGCAGGGGAGGGGGGATGGTACACAGCGCAAAAATATATTTACCAACCCTTCCAAGCTATTTTCCCCCTCCATGTGAAATTCTCTTGGTATTTTCTGGTTCAATAAAGATATCCAAGAAGGCGACACACTGTGAAATTTCAAATACCAAAGGACTGCAATGAGACTTCACATATTTGTGATGGCTCTTTCCAGGCTATCTCCACTTGACCAGGAAATACCACAATAGCTCCAGGGAAGAAGAGTCAGAAATTTTGCTTAAATGGTTTTTTAAAAAACTTTAGTTAGACTTTTGCAGTGAAGCTTCATAGGGGCAGTTACTAGGGCATTCAGCACAAAAGGATGTGCTCTCTCATTTTTGATGTGCACTTCACCTATAAATCTGAACTTTAATTGCCACAGTCTGTGACAATCATTACTTTTTGGCAATGTTTGGCAATTTTGTTGTTGTGTTTTGCTCATCCATTATTTGGAATTTAAATGGAAACCAAAGAAAACTATGAACAAGCCAGTTTTAAAAAAGCAGATGCAAGCTAAAGCAATGCAATAAAGGCAAATAAAAGATGTACTTCTTTAGACGGGTTTAAATACATATATGGAGAGAAAATATCATATCCTTGAAACATCATTCCAAGTGAAACTGATAGGATTTAACTGTCTGTTGAACTGGGTCAATGCAAATGGTTATGAATAGCTTCACAAATCAAATCAAGTATTCAAATGTTAACCAAAAATGCTTGAGAAAGTTAAAGTAACACAAAAGAGGACCATGCGATATGATTTCCAGTTTGTGACTGAACGTGTTCAATTTCTATCACTTCCCATTATTGTTACAAAGAAGTGTCATATGACTGGATTAACGATATGTTATTTTTCTATTCTCATTATAATTTGTCAAAAGAATAAGGTATCTGAATATGAATGCTTTTTATACTGAAAAATACTCCATGGGGGGCCACTGTTTTGGCTCTTCCTGTAATTGGAGTAGTTGGACATTCCTGTTTTCTCCATTTGCAGTCACAGAAGCCTTATAGAAACAGATGTATAGGCCAGACACAATCAAAATGCAGAACACTAAAAAAGGGTAGGGCAGTGATGTACACTATTTTAGTCCAGAATGGGAAATGTTAAAAATTAAAATTAATATATTATTTACATTGTTAATGTAATCTCACAGCCTGTGGTTGCCAAATTAGACCTAATTTAATTCAAGAAATATAAAAATCTGACCAGATTATAGCATTTTCAACAAATCTATGCCTAATGTAACAATTACCAATAAAAGAGCTAAATAATAAATGTGAAAGGAATGCAATAGCTACATCATGGACCAAGTGAAAGATGTGATTATAGCAATGTCACAAGATTAAATGAAAACAAAAAATTGGGCTAATTATCAAATTGGCCACAGATTTCAGATCTGATAGAGCGAACAGCATGCATCTTCAGTGTGCTCTTTCACAGACTCTGAAGTAATTCTTCATGCTCTTTCTAAATCTGAAATTTTGAAGTAAACAAGTCTTGCAGAATGACCAGAAAGATACAACTCAAAGAACCGTGCATACTCACAACATATATAAATGCTAGAGGTGAAATGGGGTTTGAGGATGGAGACTGACAATTCGCAACCCCACAAGACACTCAGTTTGAGTGCCCCTGATATAATCCTAGGATGCATCAGATGAGGTATTCCCAGTAGATACTGGGAAGTGTTAATACCATTACACAAGGCATTAGTGAGAAAAGGCCACTTCCTCCTTAACTGAACTGACCTCCCACTTAGTAAGACAACTCCCATCTTTTCTTGTGCTAAATTCTGCTTAAGGTTGCACACAAGTTGGTCCAGAATTTATCTTTTCCCACAGAATACCATATTCTGATTGTCTGCACCACACCTGTGCTCCCAACAACAGAAGTGTATTTAATGGTGCAGTGATTTCTGTATACATTTAACCTCTGATTCTGCAAACACTTATGCATGTGAATAACTTCATGAGCATGAGCAGTCCCATTCAGTTGGGACAATTCCCGTGAGTAATTTTACTCATCCATAAGTGTTGTGTTGAGGCCTTAAGCTTCAGATCTGCAGATATTTACATACATTAATGACTTTACTCAGTCTGATTGAAGTCCATCAGCTATATCATTTTGATAATACAAAATTCCAATCAGGTTTAATTTAAAGACCAATTTTGGTAGTAGATAAGAATATATTTGCAACATTATTTAAAAGCAAATTACCAAGATATCAAAATATAACAATTGGGTATAAAGAATTATGGAACATCACCAGTCTGCCCATAAATGACATGCAGTTATTCATCCGAATATGTCATATGAGGCAGACATATAAAAATAACATTCCACTATAAATTTTAAAAAAAATTATATTCAAATAGCAAAATTTTCATTAAATAGTATTGGAGATCTAAGAAAAAGCAAGGCATTTCCTTGGAACTTCTAGACATCCATCCAACTGCTCTGTCTAGCAGTTATAGCACGGAGTCAAGGGACTTGAGTGTTAGGGCTTGTCTACACAGTACCTTGTGCCCACCAGCTATGATGTAAATTCTAATGTGCACTAGCATGTTGCACACTATATGGCCCATGTGGATCCTGTGGTTCACACTAAAAGTTCCCTAAATTAGTCCCACTTTAAAGAGCACTACATTAACATAGACTAGGGAAGTTTTACTGTGCACCAGAAGAGTCCACACAGGCAGATTAATGAGTGTGGTGGGTGTGGACTAAGGCACCATTTAAACAAGCCTTATTCTCCACCCTTTGGCCTGATCCTGCACCATTATTGTTAATAGGAGCTTCCCGTTAACACAGAATTAAACTAATACCCAGTGCTGCTGGGGACGCTGTCATGGATGTTATGTAACACCAAGATTCTGACTGACACACACACACACACACCCATAATTATTTAAATTATTACTTTTCAGAAGAGAAAATCTGCTAATATCTAAGTGCTCATCAAAGAATATATAAATTTCTTTTAGAACTACTTGTTCAAATGTCCCCACTTAGTTGAAACTGAATATGTTGCTCTCAACTTCCTTTCCTAAAAGGGCTGCCATGTAGCATCGTTTGCACAGAATGGCTTTGTTTCATCCCAGCATGGCTGCAATCCATTAAGAGGCAAAATGATCCTGAGGTGATCACCCTGAGCTCCCACTGGATTATGCTATATAAATGTCATAAATACTACTACTATTAGTACTTACTGCTAGTAGCATTTGTTCGAGCCAGCAAGCTTCGCCACATAGCTCCGTAAATGCACCTGGCAACACCCACACTCTTGCAGTGCCAATCAGTATATTCCAGTCTTGCAGAACTGTGCCAACTTGTGTATGATGATATTGTTATGAGAATAAATATGAACTAAAGACTTGGATGAGACCATCAAATTAATTTATTCGTGATGTCCAAATAAGTTGGAATTTGAACCTGGTCTTCCAAGGTTAAATGGGCTACTTGTCTAGCCTACCTGAAACTTACACATCTTTTCCCTTCCGTTACATGTTGTAATGAGACAAATTCAGGCATCTAATTACAGAAATATGTACTATTTCCTTGTCTTCCAAATGTGGTACAGTTCACATGCTCAACCTGTCCTCCCTGGCTGCGGCTTTCCAGGTCAGGACCAGAGGTCATCAAAACATTTTAGTATACAGCGCATGATCAAGAGTCTTGGCAATGATTCATCACAGTTTCTTATGTGGTCAACATTATTTTACATCTGCTTTGAGAGCAAAAGAAAAAAGTGCCCGAATCTGGTTATTAACAAATACAATGTAACATGTTCTGCTCACTCCCAAAATATTAAAAGAATTGTCAACAGTCCAGGTATTTAATTGAAAAATAATGGGTAAATACTGTAGCAACTATATGATCCTGCCAAAATATGGCAAAGTTACTTGAAAATAGGACATACTAGTTGGTTGTCCAAACTGGTGCAAGCTGAATTTGTGCTGCATTTATTTGAACAAACCATTCAGATCAATTTCAAAGTTTTAGCATTTGCCAATGCTAACGCACTCATATTGAACCAAAGCCCTAGTATTTGTAGAATATTAGGAATTGCCCAGGATTAACTTGCCCAGTAATCCTGAATCCAACAGTGGTCAGCACCAGATGCTTCAAAGCAAAATGTATGCAACACAACAGTGGACAGATGTGTCGTAATCTGCCCTCCATGAAGGTCTGTAGTATGTATGTACTGAATTTCAGTTTAAACAAAAACTGTAATGAAATATTATAGCTTCTGAGACCAGAAGTGATCATGGTGATAGAGTCTGACCTCCTGTATAGCACAGGTCATAGAACGTCCCCAAAATAATTTTAGAGCAGATTTTTTAGAACAACATCCTAGCTTGATTTAAAAATTGTTAGTGATGGAGAATCCACCATGACCCTTGGTAAATTGTTCCAATGATTCATAATTCTCACCATTAAAAAATTACATTTTATCTCCAGTCTGAATATGTCTAGTATCAACTTCCAACCATTGGGTTGTTATATCTTTCTCTGTTAGATTGAACAGCCCATTATTAATATTTGTTTCCCACGTAAGTACTTACAGATTGTGACTTACTGAAAATTGACATTAACAGCCCAGCAAGCTCCTCTGCCAGTTCTTATAAAACTCTTGGATACTGTACTATTTACATTCTTTTTATATCCATTTTGATGTATTTGTTTCAATTTTAAAAACTGCAAACATTTCAGTAGCTGGAACATTTTACACAGGACACACTAAGTCGGTGCAAAACATTTTCAGCTTAATGTATGGATAGCTATATATAGATAGATATTATATATATATATATTATATATATAGTTGTATGACTCCCATTAATGTTAATAGGAGTCACGAGGCTAAATGTTCTAAATGAAATTTACCTCACCAGCTGTGGTAGGGTAGCATATGGGGAAGAAAGCATTTTAGTTCAGAACTTCCATTTCTTTAAGTATGACAATGTCTGAGGTAGAATATTTTGTACATTACAATAACTACTGTCCCTTCATTATCATATATTCTATTTTATTTTGTTAGTTGTAATAAATATACCCTTCCAGCATATTAAAAATTCTATTTGTTGATTAACAAAAAATACTGGGAACCTGAAATCAACATTTGTATAAAACTGTAAATCCTAGATATGACTTTTTTGTTTTTTAAGACTTCCTTTAGTTAGTTCTTAGGCATATTGAGAGCCTAGTAATATTCGAGTACAGTCCTAAATATCAGTTTCCCTTGGCTGAACAGAGTTCAGTCCAAACATAGGCTTCATTATTATACAAACACCTACTCGTATGCTTAACTTGGAAAACAGGAGTAGTTTCACAGATTTCAGTTAAACACATCAATAAGTGCTTTCAGGATCAGTGTCTAAGAATTTTAGGGAGTCAGGATAAAGCTCTTAATTAGCCACCACTGCTAAGGAACAAAAGAACTAAGAGATGGGACTGTTCTTTTTTTAGATGAAAAACCTACAGGACTCAATCCATCAGGATTCAGTCACTTTAGTTTGAAAAGTAAGAGATCTGGCTAATTAATATTTATTATATAGCAATATAAAATGTATATATACAAACTGATTTGATGAGCAAAACATCACTTTGTATTACACCCATATCATTTATGTATTGCTCAAAATCACCCGTAGGCTCATATCTTGAAGTTGGTCTATATTTAAGTTGCACTACTTAATAAATCAAGCATGTGCCAAAAGAAAAGGAAAGCACAGTGGAAGGCAAAGTCTAGTGCCAATGCTGTCCCTCCCCACCCCCATGTCACTACTAACGTTATAAGTGTGAAGTAGCCTAAAATTAGTGTTTACCTGTAAGGGGTTAAGCTAAAGGTAACCAAAGAGGTGGACAACTGACCAATGAAAAATTCCTTAGAAAACAAAGGATTTTAAGTTTTAGGGTTTTTTGGGGTCTTTTTTTGTTCACCTTGGCTATGGGATAAACACAGCTATGTCTTTTACTATAACTATACGATTTTATTAAGTACTGTAGTTAGTAAGTTTACCTTTTTTTATTACTTGGAGGGTTTTTAGTGGTGAGTGTTGGCTGGGTGCTTTTTAATATTGTAAGCTTTAGCAGAGATATTAACTGTGGGAGAAAATTGCCTCGGGGGAGAGGTTTGGTTTTTGAATTTTTTTGTTGATTATGGTAGATGCTGTTTTATTGATGGTTATAAGGGATTTATTCCTCTTTTTTTTCTTTTATTAAAAATTTTTTTTTAAGAAGCTGACTGCTTGTTTTTTGTGTAAGATTTTGGTTTTGGATCGGGCACTTTTTGCAGGATTAGGCAAGGTTTGGTTTTTTTGAGTTAGGTTTGTTAGTGGGGCAGCGATTTGGCTGTAGTGTGGTACAAATTGCCTGTAATATTTGGCCAAGCCTAAGAAGGATTGGACCTGTTTTTTGGACTTTGGGACAGGCCACTTTTGGATAGCATCCACCTTGGCCTGTAGAGGATTGATAGTTTTTTGACCCACCTGGTGTTTAAGGTAAGTTACTTTGTTGAGGCCTATTTGACACTTTTTAGCCTTAACAGTTAGTTTTGCCTTTTGTATGCGTTTAAAGACCTTTTGGAGATGTTTTAGGTGCTCCGCCCAGGAGTTAGAAAATATGGCCACATTATTAAGGTAGGCAACTGCAGATTTTTTCAATTTCACTAGGAGACTATTTACAAGTTTTTGGAAGGTAGCGGGTGCATTTTGCAGCCCGAAAGGGAGCACGTTAAACTCATACAGCCCTACATGCGTAATGAAGGCTGACTGTTTTTTGGCAGATTTTTTTAATGGTACTTGCCAGTACCCCTTGGTTAAGTTTAAGGTGGAGATGAACTGGGCCCGTCCCAGTTTTTTCAACAGCTCATCTGTGCGAGGCATTGGATAGTTGTCTGGGCGAGTTACCGCATTTAGCTTACGGTAGTTCACGCAAAAGCGTATTTTTTCATTCTGTTTGGGGACTAGAACTACTGGAGATGCCCATGCACTGTGAGAAGGGCGGATTACACCCATTTGTAGCATGTTTTGGATTTTCCGTTTTATAGCAGCTTTGCCGTGAGGAGCCACCCGGTAAGGTTGGGCTTTAACAGGGTGGGCGTTACCTGTGTTAATGGAGTGGTATGCCCATTTAGTTTGTTCTGGGGTGGTTGAGAATAGTGGCTCATAGCTAGTGCACAGCTTCTTGATTTGCTGGTGCTGCATGCGTTCGAGAGTTATTGAGAAGTTTACCTTTTTTATGCCACCGTTACTGCTTTTTTTATAGTAGACACCTTTAGTTCTTTTAAGAAGCTGACTGCTTGTTTTTCATTGTGTAAGATCCTGGTTTTGGATCGGGCATGTCTCGCAGGATCAGGCAAGGTTTGGTTTTTTTTTTTCTCTCAAGCTTCCCAGGAAAGGAAAAAGTATGGGGGGTTAGTGAAAAGGGAAGAAAGGGTCCCCAAACTACCCTAGACCTAGTTTGGTGGTGGCAGTGTACCAGATCCAGATACAAAAGAATTTGTGTTCTGGGAAAAAACATTTTAACCCAAGCTGGTAAAATAAGCTTGTGGGGGTTATTTTCTTTTTTCATGCGGGTCCCCACATCTGTACCCTAAAGTTCAGAGTGGGGAGGCAATCCTGACAACTAAGCACACAAAATCTCTTGCTTGTGCCTTCCAGGTCTCTGCTAACAGCCTTTTCCAGGTTATGGATCTGGATGGTTATAACCAGCTGCACTGATCTATTTATGGTAGCAGTATGGCCAGGCGCCATCTGAACTATCTTCTGAGCTTCTCAGAGTATCACTCAGATCAGAATATCCCGCTCAGTCAAAGGTACTTCTCAGGCAAAACCAACATGAACACCACACACTATTTCCCCTACATCTTTGCGTCTCTTGTAGTTGAATACAGCAGCATTGTTATGTCACTTCTGCTTGTTTATTTCTCAGGACAATTTATGTTTTGGAATTCATCATTTTGACATGTAGCTGCATTTGTCCCTAGTAACAGTACTCACTAACAGTTTGCTTTAAAACAGGATATCTGAAAGTGAGACCATGAGAGTCTTCCAAACACCAAGACATTGTTTCCAAACAACCTGTTTTTTGACAGACATGTGCTTTATAGCCATGTTCAAGCACCACAACTGGCCCTCAGACAGGCAAATATCAAATGATTCTCAACTAAACAATTGCAAACTCTCTGGTATTATCAATTAATGTTTTTAATATTTCACCCCATTTTTATAAAGGTCACATTGCACATTGGAAGGAATCTGCACTAAGTCCAAAGTATTTTCTACACTCCCTATTGTCTACCTCTGCTATATTTATCAAATTTTCCATAGTGTTTTCCCTACAGGAAAATGAAAATAGCTTTTGTATTCTGTTTGAAATCTCTTAATTAAAAAGATTTTTTTTATGAAAGATAACTATGGAGAATAGAGAAACTTAACAGTACAGTAAATTCATTCAGTATAAATCAGTTGATCTTGTGCTTTTTCAGCTTTAAAAAACTGCTATTTGAAAATTGGAATTTGATGCAATTCTAATCATTACAGAAAAAAGTGGAGTATTCTTAAGTGCTAGATGAAAAGACTGAACAAGAACAAAGCAGTGTTTAGTACATATCTTGACTGTGGAAGACTCAGAGACAGAATACAATACAACAAAAAACCAAAAACTAAATATATAGCAAAAGAATCTCACACCCTCTATTAAACGCTGATTCTGCCAGTTCCACAGTACTTACAAAACAGCAGCAACAAAAAGGTCAGATTCTTTAATTTTTGCCTTCACTAACTATTTAAAAAAACAAAGATCAAAAATAAGTCCTCTGTTTCTTCAGGGGAAAAATAATGGTGCATCTATTAAAAAAAAGTTCTCTTATTAGAGCATGGTAGGCTACTTATAAAATATAGGATTCAACACCCATAGGAGTCAATGTGAGTCCTTCCTTCAATGGAGATACAAACTAAGAATATTCATTTTAAGAACCAGCAAATGCTAATCTCTTCTTTGTTTTGTCAGGTGATTTTTACTTTATTTTATTGTATTTACTGACAACATTATTATGTTATTACCATCGCTGATTCACAGCCATTCCTTTCTTCATTGCACTATGAATAAAATCCTAAATTTGGCTTGAGTAAGCACTAAGGGTTGCAGGATTTTCCCTACAAGGTTATGTATAAAAGAAATTTTTTTTAAGCTAACTATACAAAACCAAGAATTCTGTGTAGACTTTCAAACACTTGAAAAATGTATTTCCTTGCAGCTTCATATATCCCTAGGCAAAACACTACTATTTACTTATTCTCATATGTAAATCATTCACTGTTTATCACTGTGTTTGGACTTTTGTTCCCTGGAAACTGAATGGCATGAGTAAAGTGGTACCTTGCCTGAAATAGCCAACATAAGTTTCAGACTGTAAGTGCATGTCATCAGACAAATGCCAAAGCACTCATCAATGAAGATGAGTGGTGTAGTGTAAACTTTCTGGATAGAACTTAAAGCAAAGAGACCATTCTACCCAAATTCGTAAGATGAATATTAAACAAAATGTTGGAATGGTAGCATATGTTTTTAAGGTGAGCGCAGGCCTAATTATTGTTGCCTCAAGCTTGGCAATCTACTTGGAAAACTTGACAAATCTGCCTGGTTCACCAAGCTTCTGAAGCCCGAATAGCACTTTATGGTACCCCTGGGAAAAATGGAATTTAAAGACTTTAGAGGACTGATGCATCTAGACCCAATTAATAAAGCAAACTTCTTTTCTTTCTAAAGCAATTTATTCAGGTTTTAAAAGAAATAAAGGTTTTATTCTGAAACAGGCATCACTGTATTTCCTTATAGCAAAGACAGCACTACTGTTAATACATAAAGCTAGAGTTATTTATAAATGGTGTTACTGAGCACTCATTTTTATATTCATATTCCTCCACCCCCACAAAGTACTCCAGATTAAAATAAAAATCAACTTTTAAGTATGGAGCACACACATATGTGTAAGAAAAGTGAAGCCTTCCTTAAAGTGAAGCACCAATTAGGAGTAATTTTAATAGGCTAGTCAATTCTAAGAGAGTTTCTCATTCTTCAATCTTTTGTTCACTTCTCAGTTGCATGAGTGGTTGGGAGACTGAAGCTCTGATGATGCCATAGGGCAGGAGATCATGACAGCTGCAGGGGGACAGTCAGAGTCCCAGCTTCTCATCTTATGACTCTAATGGAGATATCCCCTGTTCTTTCACAGATAATAGCACCAGCATGGGGTTAGAACAACAAATTTCACAGTCTACCAGAAGTGGGGAGAGGGAGCAGCAGGGAAGAGCAGTTTCTCTTCAGAACTCCCAAACAGGGAAAATATAGCTCTTTTCTTCTCCACCTTGGAAGCATAGGTGAGTTTTTACTTCTCCTTCCGATGGTCAAGCTTAAAGTACCACAAGCAAAAACGACACCCAGCCAGCTCTCATAGAGCAAAGACCAGTGGCATATCCCCCATAAGATACCTCAGACAAGTTGCAATGGTCCTCTGTAAAGTAGTTATGTACCATGTAGATTAATTCCCAACACGCACTGAATTTCAAAGCCATAACTTTGAAACGCTATGGAACCTTGTAGTATGGTTTGCAGGACTGTTTGGGATAACCTTCTAAGATTTCGTGGGGTTATTTCTGGACTTTGCTATTTTCTATATTACTATATTCAATCTCGCTAGAACATTTTCAAATCATTTTGGGCAAATTCCAGATATATTTGCTCTGCTTTTCAGAGCTGACACAGCAGTTGGTACATGATGTTATCTACAAGAAAAATGCCCACAACTAAATATTTTTATAACACAGAAGTATATTTTGCATACAAATACATATGCATATATATTCCCAGTCAAAAATTACACTGAAATTGGGTTAAGATTGAGAGTGCATATCAATAATATATATTAAAAGAATGAGGTATTTATCAAATAAAATTAAAAAACAAACAAACAAACCAACATTATGAACCCAGGAAACTCAGAATTAAAGTTAAACTTAAAAGAAATACTGTTAAGGTATGCAAATGCACAGTTAGGGAACCCAAAATAAGTTTAGCTTTGCCCTCAATACAAATAATTTACATTGATACAGTGTAATAACAATGTAATTTTAATTAAGACATCTTAGTGTTTGTGTTCCCAGATTGGATTAAATTGATTTTTAAACATATTTTTTTATTTCCTTACCACCTCATGGTATCATTTCAGCGCAGAGTTCAGGTCATCTGGTTAATGGGTAGTTTTGAAAAAAATATTTAAAATTAGTGGCAATTTTTGCTGTCATATTTCATAATTTAAAGTTCTTAATTCAGAGCAAGGTGATACGCAAAATCTTCTTCAGATTAAAAAGAAGGCAATCCTTTCAATTAATTGCCAGCATCATCAGACAGGAGAACCTCAGAGTTACGAACACCAGAGTTATGAACAGACCAGTTAACCAGACACCTCATTTGGAACCAGAAGTATGCAATCAGACAGCAGCAGAGATAAAAAAAAAAAATCCAATCACAGGACAGTACTGTGTTAAACAAAAACTACTAAAAAAATAAAGGGAAAGAACCTTTTTTTAATTTGCATAGTCAATTTTCAAAGCAATATTAAGTTAATGTTCAGTTGTAAACGTTTGAAAGGACAACCATAACGTTCTGTTCAGAGTTACGAACATTTCAGAGTTATGGAAAACCTCCAATCCCGAGCTGTTTATAACTCTGAGGTTCTCAATAGGATTAAAGCTATAAGCTGCCTCAGTTAAGATACCCTCTTTGAAAATGATTACTATGTACCACAGTTCCCTTAAAATTGTAGCTAAGGTCCCTTAAGGAAAATGGTGGCCCCTATTGCTGTCAGAAAATAGACAGAAAGACCCCATGGAATGGGTGAACAGAGACAATGGCCATCATTGCTAAAAACAGCCTATACCTTAGTCCTACTGAGAACAATGGTAGCTATTTTTTAAAAAGGTCAGTTCTTTGTGAAACTCTCTGTGAAAGACCCTTATTCCTCAGCCTGTGTTGAAGTTAAATCTTTCAGTTACAAAAAAATAACGGGAAAAATTGTAAGTAACCCTAAACAAATTCTTCAACATACCCTATGCACTATTTTTAATTTTTGAATTCTAACCATATGGGAAATTTGAAGAGTTTCTGTTGCTCCATTATTAAGATCATTAGGGACAAACAAAAGGTTTGATACCAGTGCTACACTTCTTAAAGGACCAATCTTTAATTAATTTTAACTTGTAAACAAACTAACAGATGTACTTGTATATTCCCAGAAAATTCATTTTATTCTCAAAGAGCAAGTGCTATCACAGAGGTGGGCAACCTTTCAGAAGTAAAGTGAATTTATTCACTCTAATTTAAGGTTTCGCACGCCAGTAATACATTTAAATATTTTTAGAGGGTCTCTTTCTATAAGTCTATAATATGTAACTGAACTATTGTTGTATATAAAGTAAATACGGTTTTAAAAATGTCTAAGAAGCTTCACTTAAAAGTAAATTAAAATGCAAAGCCCCCCAAACTGGTAGCCAGGACCCAGGCAGTGTTACTGCCACTGAAAATCAGCTCGTGTGCTGCCTTTGGCACCGGTGCCATAGGTTGCCTACCCCTGTGGTATAATTTTAGAGGATACAAAGATGTATTTTCATACATTATCCAGTATTGAGCTTTTCATTTGCTTTAAGTGAAAAGCTTAACTCATCCTTAACTATGGAGCCACAACTGGCGTTTCTCTCTCTCTCACACACACACGTAGAATGTTCAGTACAGATATTTGAAATGAAAGCACTGTGGACTCAGAACGTGGGGGATGACCTCTCTCTCAGCAAGAAGTACTATATCTCATGACGTAGGCCAAGTCTACACTACCTGCCAGATCGGCAGGTAGAGATTGATCTTTCGGGGATCGATTTATCGCACCTTGTCTAGACACGATAAATTGATCATCGAGCACTCTCCTGTCAACTCCAGAACTCCACCATGCCAAGAGGCGCAGGCGGAGTTGACAGGGGAGCCACTCAGCACTGTGAAGACGCTGAGGTAAGTCAACCTGAATACATCGACTTCAGCTACGCTATTCACATAGCTGAAGTGGCGTATGTTAGGTCGATCTGCCCCTCCTCTACTGTAGACTGAGGCTTAATATTATCTCTTTTGAGAAATAATGTTAATTTTGCAGAACTCTACAAAATTAGATAGTTAGTCTGGTAATCTGTATAACTGAGTCTATGAAATTCATTCCATTTAATACCCTAAACTATAGTTGAACTGCTGTCTCTTTCAAAGACCAGCATTTTGCTGAATTACCCTCTATTAAAATGTAATTTAAGTAGGGTTTGAAGTAAACCTTTTGTCAGTTACCACACATGACTGGATCTCTTGACTGAATTATTGCTACTTTATTATTCTAGACCTTGAAGTTTAATTTTGGAGTGTGATGCAAGAAGACATCAGACACTGTAAAACTTTTATGTTCTGAAGCAATCATCTGCATTTAGCATATGTTTTATGAAGCTGTCGATACTCCATGGACTATTTTCAAAACCTTTGTTGTCTCTACGTTTTTATCTGTTTCTGACAGAAATCATCATGAACATTTTTAGGGCTAAAATCTGCAAGTTGGTGAGAGGCCTGAACCACAAGACAGCCAGGCACTTAATTATGTGATTAATTATTAATTGTTAATGTGTGTAGTGCCACTGAAGTCTATTCGCAAGCTTAAGCAGCATGTGCATACTTTCCAGGATTTAGAATAAGGTCCATTTTTAGGCTCTAGGTCAGGGGTAGGCAACCTATGGCACGCATGCCAAAGGCAGAACGCGAGCTGATTTTTAGTGGCACTCACATTGCCCAGGTCCCAGCCACCAGTCCAGGGGAGTTCTGCATTTTAACTTAATTTTAAATGAAGCTTCTTAAACATTTTAAAAACCTTATTTATTTTATATTCAACAATAGTTTAGTTATATTACAGACTTATAGAAACAGACCTTCTAAAAATGTTAAAATGTATTACTGGCACGTGAAACCTTAAATTAGAGTGAATAAATGAAGATTCAGCACACCACTTCTGAAAGGTTGCCGACCCCTGCTCTAGGTTCAATCCTGCTCACAGGGAACCTAGTAGGAGTTTTACCCCCTAAGTAAAGCATTTTCCTTAGTAAATATTCTTACCTGTTCAGATAATGAATGCAATTCATAACTCGTTTCTCTCACTTTTTAAAATCAGACAAATTCCCACTGAAGCCCATAATAGAATACAAATATATAGAACTACCAAAGTCAGTGACAATTTGCCTGCCTAAGGGCTTCAGGATTTCTCTATATTGACTTTATGAAGTTCAGGAGCTGGCCTAATGTAAAAATTAAGGGCTATGTATCATCCGAAATTAGGCATGTGAATTTCTACTTACACCACTTGGACTTGCACATGTGTTTAGCTGAGGGGACATTTTTGCTAGTTATCTTCACTATCTTAAATGTCTATCGAACACACTATGAATCTTTTGAACTTCCTATTCAAGCACTGTAGACCACATGAATGTATGATTAGCTAGCAAAGTCATCAAATGTTATTTATAACATTCCCTTTGTCTTTCAAAAAATGCCTGTTCTGAATTCAACTCTGATGTATATTTTGCTTCACCAAATGATCTGTGCCCATTTCTTGACTTTTTACATTATCATCACTAAACTTTAACAGGGCTGCTAAGTCTATTAATCTTTTGGCACATGAAATCTTAAGCTTTAGAAACTAAACTTCTTACTACAAGGTATAGAAAATGTGGTATAGTAATTTAAAAGAAAAATTCAGTGCATATTCTGTTAAAAAACTTCATTTTATGTATCAAAGTGCAACTGACACACTTTTATCAGAACCCAACTATAAAAGTAATGTTAATGACCAGTATCTATTTGAGGGAGGGAGGATCCTTTTGCAACAGAAGCCACCCTGCCAGACAACAATGCATTCATATAGCTTCTAACAGAAAAAAATATTGAACATATTCAAATGTAAATTATCATCCATACACCTAAGAAAAGCATCATTACTGTCTGCATAAATGAATGGATGTAATAAACGCCGTCAGTATGGCACCTGAATACTTTCAGGATTCATATTGCATTTCACATTTTAAACTGTACAGTTGTATAAAATACAGATTTTAGGCTTTCCAATACTAATTTATCAGGATGGATAAAAATCAATGATTTTTTTAAAAAATTTAAAAAATGGGATTTTTGTTATTTAAATCGGGGTTTTTTTTGATAAAATGCTTTTTGATGGGAAAACCTATCTAAAGATAGTTTTAATTAATATACATTATAGCTCAAAGATATTTCATCATGGAATAGGTATTATAAACTCTAATTCTGTAGTATGAGACAATATATTCATGTAATGTTTAAGAAAAGTTTTGTAAACAAGTTCTAACAGTTCATAGATTAGGGATCCACTCTTATGGGATTCCAGGGATGTCTGTATAGATTATTTATGTTAATCTTTCTATCTACCCAATGGGACCCAGTGCTCAATCTAGAAGATGTCATCAGAGATACTTAGTTTTGCAGTTCTCAAACTGTGGATTTGTGTCTCCAGAGATAACATGCTTGTTAACAGCAAAAATGTTTTTAGATAGATAGATATAAATAGATAGATAGATAAAATATAGAGGTGAGAAATAACAGACCTTACCCCTCTTGTCCCTCTGCAAATTTGTATACACAAAGTCAGTCGCTTACCTCTCTCTAAAAGCGCAAAGTTTCAAAAAGTTCAATGAATAGAAGATTGCTGGGGCGTAACAGATATGGACAAGGAGAATAAGTCTGCAGATAAACGTGAAGAGTGGGACAGGCAGTAGAAACGAAAGTGAAACTGTTTGAGCAGCATATTGCAGAAGTCTTGGGGTCTTTCTGAATGTAGCTTTCATTGATTTGAGATCTACCATATCATTCTCTCACTAGAAGGGAAAACCCATAATGGCAGCAGGCCATAAGAAAGACCCAGTTTGGGTCTCATCTATCTCTGAATTGTGAAGAATATATATTAAGGTTATAACACCCAACAAAAATATACTTTTATATAGAAATCCATGATTAAATCGAGTCTTACGGACTAGTGATTAAAATCATGATTTAAATCAAACCCACCCTGAAATTTATCATGATAAAACTGATTCTGATTCAAATAGAAGATTACGTCCAGCTTGCTTTAACACAGGAGGTTGTCCCACAATATTAATTTTCTATGAACCTCTTATCTGGGGGGCCACCAAATAATTTAATCTGATTTCCATATATCACAGGCCAAAGCTTGAAATTTCAAATATATACATTCATAAACATATACATACATATACACACAATTCATTGATATGTGAGATGAATTCTCATTTACTTTAAGGCACCTTTACACAACTCTGGCAATAACTAAGACCCTCAACAGTCAGAAGAACTAACATTGTTTAAACTGGCTATTAAGGGCCCATCCATAAAACATATCTGTATACACAGATTATATAACTCTATGGCTTTTAGAAATCTTCTGTGAGAATGTAAGGGTGCAGTCATGCAAATCTCAGAGGATCAGGCCACTCTACGGCACAAAACTCCCGCAAATCCCAGAAAGAGGAGACAAAACTCAAGCTGAATTCCTCTTGAAAGCAAGAAAGGAGGTAAAATGCTGTCTCTGTTGCATTGCCCACTCCTGACATCCACAGGTGCATCATGAAGATCAAGCTCCTGAAGACTTTAGTATGGGCTTAAAAGTGAGTCACTAAGAATAATCCAGCCTCCACTGCATCATCCCCAGCTGACCACTTACATATGCCTACAGATACAGTATTAGTTCTTGAGATGTTCTTTTCAGAGGTGCTAGTGCGAAGTTGTGGGTGATTTGACCAGTAACAACATGGCTCCTGAGGAATCAGCGCTGCCGGGGAGACTCTGGCTGACTAGACTGAGAAGCATCTCAGTGATAGCTACCATATGTGAGGACATGTTCACTGTAGAACAAATGGCTGGCAGGCATATAGTCCTGTCCAGTTTTTGGACCTCAAAACCTGTTCCATTTTAAGGGAATAAGTGTCAATTTTTGCCCCCCTTTTTCCTCACTTCTGCTATTTTTTTTAATTCAGGAAATGTTAATCCAGCCCTACACTTATCTTACAGTACAGTAAAGTTAGTTAACATGTTAATTAAATTAGAAATGTTTTTATCTTTTAAATTTGCTAATGATGTTTTGAATTAAAACCATTAGCAATCATCCAATTGAAAACAAGCTATAATTAGAACAGTAACACTAATTTATTCATTTGTGTTTTATACTGAGTGTGAAATATAGCATTATATATACATATATGGGAATCTATTAACTATCTATTTTTAAAGATACAGTTGTCCCAGCTTGCTGCACTAGAGTCAAACTTTATAGGTAACCCTCTGTAGTGATAATACAGTATATAACATAATTTGATGGAACATTTCAGAGATATGGAAGCAGACAGTATGTGGACCTTTTAAAAATAATTTATCTCAGTGGAAAAATAAATTTTCCTGATACATCCCTGTATTTTATCATGAGTTTACTGTACACTGAACTCTTACAACAATAACCAAATAAACACATGGACTCACAGACACTATCAATGGCCTAATGTACATTGACTTCAAGGGGAGCTATATACACCCAGAATCACTGATGGATATGCTATAGAACCATATATAATTGAAATGGTTGGGTTTGTTTGACAGTTGTCACAGATATATGTTGTGTAGCAAGACAGCTTCTTTTGAAAATATGAATGAACATTTCAGAGATGCCTCAGGGAACAGCAGAAAAACATTACCAGCGTTAACCAGCACACATTTTAAAAACAGATTAGCCAGTTTGCTTAGTATTTAAATAAGATGTTGAATAAGAAGAGATCCACTTACTACTGTCCTGTGTAGATTACTGATGGTAAAAGGAGAAGTTTGATACCAGGGCAAAAGCTAATATTCATTATCTATTTTAGTACATAAAAACAGGATCTAAACATCTGGATGACGTGTCATGCCAAAATCCTCACCTCTTCAATTTATAATCCTTTACCAACTAGGCCAGTGGTTCTCAAACTTTTGTACTGGTGACTCCTTTCACATAGCAAGCCTCTGAGTGTGACCCCTCCCTTATAAATTAAAAACACTTTTAAATATATTTAAAGCCATTATAAATACTGGATACAAAGCAGGGTTTGGGGTGGAGGCTGACAGCTCGCATCCCAGCATGTAATAACTTTGTGACCCCCTTAGGAGTCCTGAACCCCAGTTCAAGAACCCCTGAACTAGGCATATGTTAAAAGATGCATCACAAACCAATATAGCAGCAATGGACTCAGCTCTTCACCTTACTAAGTGCACAAACTCCCACTGACGCTAAAGGAGTATATAGAATTGTATATTGGTGGCAGAACAGATACCAAATGTCATGACAATGGCAATAAAAGAAAAGACATATGATTATGCCTTTGGTAAGTAATCATGGCCCTAATAGAAAAAAAATGTTCTTTTCATGTTGTTTTTCTTATTGAATTACTTAGAAAAATAACTTTAAAATGTGTCTGTATCAATGAGAAGCAGTGAGCAGTCTCCATGGTCCCCAGGGAGCAGAATATGTAGAGACCAATAATGCGAGGTTCATGTAAGCATGTGGAAGTTTCTTGGTCATCCCTCTAGCCACTGACATAGGAGATGGCATGTAAAACCCTGGATCCAAGCATGGTTGACCTGGGCTGGGGGAGAGGGTCTGAATCTGTGCCTGATAATGGAAACCAAATGTCATGACTAACCATTATTACCTCTATAATTGAACAAAATCAAAATCCTGAATCTGAATATATTAGTACTTTGCAATCTAATTCTTGCAGCTCAGATTCCTTTCTCTAATAGAGGGATAGGCTCCATTACAGTATCTGAGTGCATAACATATGCATAGATAAAATCTCATTATGCCCTTTTCACTGATCCCTGACTCAGAAGGAATAAGAGATTGTGAGATTGGACCCATTCTTTAATATTATACTATAATGCCACTGTACTAAAGGAGTGAAAATATACAGTACTAAATAAAATTGCATCAACTTGATAACATCTCGAGATCACAGAAGATCTTTTAGAAAAGGAAAGACTTTTCCCTAGTTTTAGCAAAATGCACTGACCTTTGCTAATGGTAAAATTATTTCTTTACAGCAATCTTCATAGCATTTTCATTCAAATATATATAAGGCAAAGGAAAACACACATTAGGCCTCTGAAGAGAGTGATTATTTACTGCAAGGTCTATTTTTATAACAATTAATATGACTGTCTTGGCTTAAGCTGTTTTAGGAGTATGACAGTTGTAGTTTCTCCAAAGAGCTCCTAAGTAGCAATCATACACTATTCTGGTCATCAAGAGGTGTAAAGTCTCATCCTCCTAATTATAGGTTTTTCCTGTGTTATTACCATCTCTGTATTAGCTATCTAGAAGCAGAACTCAAGCAGTACTTGTAAGCAATTAAAAACAGAGAATAGGAGATGTTTAGCCTGTACATTGGCTGCTATACCCTGATATCAAACAAGAAAACATGGAGCTCTCTTTAATTATTCTCCTTCTGGCTGCAGACAATAAATCACATCTTGCCCACCTCTCCGTTCTGTGGATTAGTATTTTTTAGTCCATAAACCCTGTTTTTCCTGGACGTTCAGTGGCTTCTCTGAGTAACATTCTCATAGATCAATGCTCCTTGGAGGACTAACATGAAGCACATATTTAGCAAACATCAATCCCCTTTCCCTGTAGATCAAGTTTACTTTTAAAAGCTTCTAAGTTCCATGGGCCTAAAGTACAAATGAGCGAGCAAGCCGTGAAGCAGAGTGCTACTGTTAAACTAGTAACCCACACTAAAATGTATCAGTCCAGTAGTAGTCCCCTGCTCTGCCACTATTATTCCACTGAATAATATTAAGTGCATGTAAACACGGCCCTCCCTTCCTCCACAAAGGGTCATATTTTTAAGTGCTCGTGAAAGGTATGCAAGATGGAAGAGTGTAAAACACCCAATTTATTCACAGAACACGTACTACAAGAGCCAGTGGAAGAGCAAGCTGCCTTCCAATACCACTCAGTGTTCTGGTGGGTGAACATCATCAGGTGACTTATTACTCTTTAACTGATCAATTGGTACAAAGACTCTTCTGTTGACAGCTTAATCTGGGACAGTTCCTCAGATCTGTCATCTAAAAAGAATGGCTCAGGCCTGCAATAAAAAATGCCCACATCCTCTGCAGTAAAGATCAATGTGAAGAATTCATTTAGCTTCTGCGCAAGAGCCTTGTCTTCCTTCAGTGCTCTTTTAGCACCTAGATCATTCAGTGAACCCCCCCCACATACACTTATTATTTTGCAAGATTCCTGCTTCTGATGTATTTCAAATAACTGTTAGTTTTTGTATCTTTTGCTAGTTGGTCTTCAAATATTTTTTTTGGCTTGCCTAATTATACTTTTACACTTGATTTGCAAGAGTTTATGCTCATTTCAGTTTAGGATTTCACTTCCAATTTTTAAAAAATATATCCTTTTTTCTCTAGCTGCCTCTTTTACTCTGTTATTTAGTCATGGCAGCATTTTTTTGGTCCTCTGATTTTTTGTATTTGAGGTATACATTTAATTTGAGCTTCTCTGGTGTTTTTAAATAACTTCCATGTAGCTTGCAGGCATTTCACTTTTGGGAAAGTACCTTTTAATTTCCGTTTAACTAGCTTCCTCATTTTTGTGTAGTTTCCCTTTCTAAGTTAACTGCTGCTGTGATGGGCTTCTTTGGTGTTTTCCTCCCACAAGGTTCTTAGATTTTATTATATTATGGTCACTATTACCAAGCAGTTCAGCTATATCTATCTTTGGACCAGATCCTGTGCTCCACTTACGACTAAATCAAGAATATCCTCTCCTCCTGTGGGTTTACATTTAATTTGAGCCTCTATTATGGTGTTTTTAAAAAGTTTCCACGCAGCTTGCAGGCATTTCACTTCTGACTGTTTCTTTTAATTTCCATTTAACTAGCCTCGTCATTTTTGTGTTGTTCTCTTTTTTAAGTTAGATGTTACTGTGATGTAACTTATCCTTTTGGATGTATTTTATCCTTCAGAGATGTTAAATTTAATTACATTTTGGCCATTATTACTAAGCAGTTCAGCTATATTCACCTCTTGGACATGATCCTATGCTCCATTTAGGACTACATCAAGAATCTCACACTAATAGAGAAGGTGTACAGGGACCATGAGGCTGTCCTGGCAACCACAGAGTTTTATGGATTCCAGGGTCAGAAGGGACCATTATGATCATCTAGTCTGGCCTCCTATATAACACAGGCCATAGAACCTCCCCCAAAAGCACAATTTCTGCCATGAGCATTGCTTTTCCCTATGCCTCACTTGTGAATTAGGAATGGATTTTGTCTTGAACTTCCAGTCCCCACATAATTCTCCTGCCCTGCCCACCAACTCATCTGCTTCTTAGTACAAGACAATCATCCTGTACACAGCTGTTCCTGAAGAACCTTTCTGCCATACAGACTACAGTGCATATAATGATATCTTTATTTGTTAGGGAAACAAGACAGTGAGGTCCAATAAAAGATATTCCCTTACCCACCTTGTTTCTCCAATATCTTGGGAACGACACAGCTACAACTGCACAGCATATAATTTTATTTGATGGTCCATTTTCTTCTAACCTGTCTACTTGTTTGTCTTTCTGTTCTTAGACTGAAAGCTCCTTGAGGGAGGGACCAACCTTTGTTATCTGTGTGTGTCCGTCTGCAAAGTGCCTACCACACTGTAGATGTTACCATAAAAATAAACAATCACACAATAACATTTTCTTCAGGTTTTGTATGTGCTGAACTTGCATGCATGGATTTACCACCAATTCATTGCATATATAATATATGCGCGCATATATTTTGCTCTAGCCTGACATTTTTTTTTAATTTTGTGATAGGGTCCAGTCTTACTTCCACTGAAATCAGGAGCTCTGCCATTGGTTTAAATGGCAGCAGAAGCAGTTATTCACTTTATACATTGGTTTAAATGGCAGCAGAAGCAGTTATTCACTTTACTTTTCACTGTCATCTACAAAAAACATGGGAATTGTCATACTGCTTCATACCAAAAGAATGCTCAGTGCTGGATCCTATCTCTGACAGTGGCCAGTACCAGACAGAAAGTGCAAATAAATCCCATAATGGACAGCTATGCAATAACTTGCTCAGAGGTGAAGTTTCTTCCTAATTCTTCTGAAAACAGGAGATTTTTCTATCAAATGTAGCTGTGTAAGTCATCATCCATAGAAGTGTAATTTTTTCCTGAATTTTACTATCCTCTTGGACTCAATCATATCTTGCAGTAATAAGATCCATGGGTCAATTATTATTGTGTAAAAATACGATTTCTTTTTATCTATTTTTCCATTTTGATGATTATCTCTTCTCATGTTCCTAGTAAAGGAAAACCCAATTTACCTTCCCTATTTCATTTATTATTTTGTATTATATCCTCTCTTATTAATCTTCATCTAAAGTAAATATACGGAATCCTTTCACTCTGCCCTCACACAGAAGTCTCTCCTGGCCTCCAATCATTTGTCTCTCACTTACCTCTCCTGCTTCTGTTACATGATTTTGAGGTAAAGAGGCCAGGACCAAATAAACAATTCTAGATGAAGGTGCATCATTAATTAATATAAAATGTCATTACAATATATCTATCCCATTATTTATACATCCTAATATTTTGTTTTGTTGGTCAAAAAACAATCACTGTACACTGAACAAAGGTTTTCTGTCCCCAGTAACCTTCAGGTCTTAAGCCAAAGTCGTTATGGTTAATCTAGAACCTCACAAAGTGTGTGAATAGTTCAAATTGTTTCTTTCAACGTATATTTCACAATATAGAATTTCATCTGCCAATGTGCAGTCCATTCACTTAGATTTATTAAATCCCTCTGAAATTCTTCACAGTCTCTTCTAGACTTTCCTAAATTGTGTCATCTGCAGGCTTTGCATCTTTATTGTTCACTACCTTTTCCAGGCCTCTAATAATACACTATATTAAACTACCTTGTTCATGTATACTATATGTAACCTTGAAACAAGCAATGGTTTACCTTTTGCCATGTTGAAAACTGACCATTTATTCCAAAAAATTTTCCACCTCTAAGCTAGTTTCAAATCTGCAACAGTACTTTCCCTCCCACCCTATGACTGCTTAATTTCCTTAGTAGTCCCTTGAGATGTGTCAAAGATTTTTTTCTGGAAGTCCTAATAAATTATGTCAACTGATCTTCCTTTATCCATTATGCTGGCAAGAGATATTACACTGACAGATACTCTAGAAATAACTTGGTTAGATCTATGTTTATTCTTTACCTGATTATTTTCAAAGGATTATAATAATTGTATAGGTACACATCCATACATGTATTAAATACGACCAGGACATTTGGGTGTACATGTATTTATATAATACACATACTATATTTACACATGCACATTATATATACTCATATGCTGCTGCATAAATATAATGTGCACTTCTTTGCACGTACCTATACACAGTTACTGAACTTTTCAGCTATTTCTACCATTTCAGTTTTGGTAGACCAAACGATGTAACTGTTTAATTTACAATTTAGAAGCACCATTATTTTCAATGGAACTTGAGAGCTTCAAAGTACAAGTTGGTTCCATCAGATTCTCTATGCCCAAATGACAGTAAACTAGTTGGGAGGTTAAAAAAAAATGAAACTGAATCAGCACCACTGTGCTATTGTTACAGAATTTTGTATCAAAATATTTCCTGATGGCACAATGCTAATCTTAACCAATTCCAGCCCCTTCACAGACAAGGCTCATTATTTCCTTCTTTGCATGAAGATCAGAATCCAAAGTAGTTGTGTAAGTTTATTTCACACTGAGTGAACAGCACTGTGCAAAGGCGAACCTGAAGCTCCCGGACCCCGGTGTGCGCACTCACTTTTCTTACCCTTTGAGTGACGCACTACAGAACAGAACAAATAAATAAATAAGAACCTCTTATGCAGGGCGTCCTCCATCCTGCAAACTTGGCAAAACACGCACTGTACTGAAATACAGCGCTCTCCATATAAGGAAACACAGCTAAACATGTCAGGCGTAATTTATGTGCAGTAGGCAGAGAATTAACCTTTCCCTGAACATATTTGGCTCCTGTGAAAACCAAGCCAGAGAGCAGCCTGAGGAGAACTGAGGAGACTGTTTCCCTCTGGGGAAAAAAAAAAAAATCTTCGCAAGCGATTAGGAGCCCCTGCTGCTCGCGCTTGTGTCCCCTTCAAACAAAGATCATTAAGCGATTACACTTGATATGCACCTGTTTGTTTGTTTTTTCCTATTCTCGCTTTTCCTCCTCCCCCGCCTTTTTCTTTTTTGAGGACTGCAATAAAAAAAACCACACACACACACACACACACACACACAACGCACCCTGCGATCTGACAGCGCGTGCACAACACACAGGAAGGAGGCTGCTCTAAGCAGAACTGCAACTGCGACCTGCTGCTTTCTTTTTAGCTCGAGATGGTGTGTGATATGAAACCATAAACCGTGGTAACCCAGCCCCCCTGCCTGACAAACTGAAAGTCAGTGAAAGCCTAATCTCACTTCCTCATTCAGCCAGCTACATTCTGCACTGCGAAAAAACAAACAAACAAACAAACATAAAGGACTCTTCAAAAGAGAGAGACTGTGGAAATGCAAACTTACCTCTCACATATTTTTTTTTCAGAGGCAACCAGACTGTGGACAGATTGCCCAAGGCATTGTGGGATTCATTATTACAAGATGGCAAAAGATTGGAAAAAATGTCCCTTGTCACTGAAGCATGGTGATAGCCACAACTCTCTCAGCTGCAGGGAAAAGACTGTTGCATCTAGCTGTGCAGACTCTTATCTCTAATGTCTGGTTTCCGTTGCTGCCTGCACTGCCCCTCCCCCAGTCAGCAAAACCTACCAGGAAGCACTGGGCGTACTTGTCGAGCCTTAAGAATGCAAAGGGGGAAGGAGAAAAAAATTGCTTTCATGCTACTGCAGCGTTTTGCCTTCGTGAAACCCTAGGGACTGACACAGATCCATAACCGTGGGCTACTGAAGACTGGCTTTATTTGGCAGACCATGCACAAAAATGTACTATAAAAAGGTACCTGGATAAAAAACATCCCCTAAAAGCTAGTGTTGGTATATTCCATCTTATATGTAAAACATTATAACCTCTGAACTACAGTAAAAATGTCACACATGCACACTACTGTTCCTATGGACCGTCTGATCAGACAATGAGTAAATCGCTTTTTAAAAAGATTCTCAAAGACCCAGTGAGGGTCAGGCTGCAAGGTTAGACTGAAGGTTAGGTGCAGAATATAACCAAGCTCTCAGACTGTACCCGGCTTAGTAAAGTGCTGCTGCTTAAAATTCACTGTACAGTGTACCAATGTGATTAGTTAAGCACAGGCACTGTGTCTGCAAAAGACTGTCTCTGTTGCAACCAATTGGGCTTCAGCTCTGCAAATTTCCAGGAAATGTATGTATGAGTATCCACTGCAAGTATGCAACACTTTTGCACAAAGAAATAATGTAAAATATTCCCAACTTTCTGGCATCAACAACAAAAACTTTAACAATGGTAGATGATGTAGTTTGTATCTTTTTTTCCTAGGTCTCAGGAGCATTTCACTGTATTTTTCAAGGGCTCAGGTTTTTTTCTATTTGTTTAAATATTCATAAACTTAGCCCTGTTGTATTCCACTATACACACTTTCTAAGTCATAGTTTATTCCATGATCCAACACTTTTAATAATTCTGGAGGAAAATTACAAAAAACCTCCACCTACAAGCCCAATTTCTCCCTAAAATGACCAGTCATCATAAATGTTGATTTTGCCTAGAGTTTTTAATTCAGTTTGTACTTGCAACGTTTTTAAAATCCCTTTTATGTTGGTCTATGTGGGTGTTACACTTTCCCCTCCCCTCCCCCTGAAAATTCAACAATGTAATTATGTGATAAAACACATATTTCTTTGCACATTAAGTGAAACAGGAAAAATGGTCACCCCACACCAGAACTAGAGTCAAGATGAATTTTTGTTTTTCCACTAAGAGTTCTTTCGATCCTTCCTCAGTGTGAATAAAGAGCCCTCTGTATGCTTCTATTTCTGGGCCACTTGATCTTAGCTAGGTGTTCCCATTGCTCCTGAAGAGAACAAGTTCAGGTAATACTGGGGTTGGGAATAGCACATTAGATAAGGAAAAATAATCTTTACAGTGATCTTGTATGATATTATAGAGTAACACTATCTACAAGTGTTAATACATTGCACCTAGGTTTCAGGAAACAGCACAATGGTGCCACTCCCCTATGCGTGAGTACAGAGTAAGTAAGATGAATAATGAAAGCAATTACTCCTCTAATTTTGTATTTGAAACATTTCCTGAATTTCAAAAAAAAAAATATTCATTTGATGATTATTGCCATTTGACCATTCCTAGCAAAGAGAGCAAGGCCCTGACACAGCAATCTATATGGCTGGTCCCTGCTCCAATGAAGAGCCCAGTTGATTTAATCACATCTCCATATTTGCACAAAGATTTTCCTGAATAGATAAGGGTCTTAGTTATGGCAGAATGTCTGACTATGCCACCAGAGAATCAATTTATTACTAAAAAGCTACAACTTCATTCTTCATCACTAATCATGGAAGAAGCAGATAAGCCCTGCCACAGCTATCGACTACATACCCCAAGGATTACTCCAACACCTAAGGCATCCAAACTGGAACCTGGGCTACGGGGACAAACAAATTAACTTAAACCTCACCATGGCATCAGTCTCCTTTTGAACCTTTCCAAACTTTATGTACTTGCACAAAGTCAAACACTATCTAGCCCCATGTGGTTTAAAATACGACAGCATTCTAATTCACAAAACTGTGTACTGTCATATTTTACCAACACACAATGAGGGTGCAACCCTTGAAGTCAATAGGAGTTTTGCCATTGACTTCAGTGGGGATAGCATTTCACCCAGAGGGTTTAATGTGACTTGTGCAGTATCGCACATGTGCAATATGTGCAATATAAAAATGTGTGAGTGGCTGACTGTGGAGTTAATTTTCAAACAGGAATGTCTCTTTTAGGGCACCCAACTCCACACTTGGATGCTCACATCAACACAAAGGACATCTACATTATGCTATTGTAGTCCTCTACTATAGACACTTGCTATAGCAAAGGAAGTTTTTTTCCCCATTGCTGTATTAAATCTACCCCCTCAAGAGGCTGTAGCTTGATAGAATTATTCCATTAACTTAGCTGTGTCTATACCAGGGCTTAGGTGAGTTTAACTACCTCTCTCACCCAATTCACATCCGAGTACTGTAACCAGGTCAAACTAAGTTTTAGGTGCAGATCAGGCTTTAGGAAGTTATTTTTATTATTTCATTCATTTTTAAGTTACCCACCATCATAGTTTATAGAGGCCATTGCATAAGTTCATCATGATTCTTCAAAAGAAGGCATGATTTCCGTTGCTCTCCCCCATATTATTTATGTGTAATTGGATCATTCTGAAGCAGGTATTCAAAGCCATATGGGAACTTCAGTAGCGGTTTGAATGTCCAGACATGGAACTGGGTGTTTAACTCTGAAAACCGGACTGTATGGATATGTAACTAAGTATTTATTGATGGGCAGAGGGATGGTGTGATAAATACAAACCCAGGAATTCTTCTGGCACCACCCACAATTAAACTGTCGATACATGACATAACTCAAAGCTCCTTCATGTCAAAATTTCCACTCCAGATTTTTTGGCATTTACTTATTTTTTGAAAGAGGGAAACCAGCTGAAGTTATTCAGGTCACATGATTCACACTCTGCTCATCCAGCCGGCCATTTAATCTGCCCATCACAAAGATATTTTAAGACTCAAACACATAGGTAGGAATGCAGTTTTACCCTTTTCTTTGATCTGCACTGCTTTTTTAGGACATGCATCTTACTCCAGTCTCAGTCATTCTAAAATAATAAGCTACTTAAAAATAAAAAGGTACTATTTTTATGTAATTTCCATAACTAACCTGCATGCGTCAGGTAAATTGTGTTCTTAATTCCTTGATTAAGCAAAGTATCGTTTTAATAAAGCAATGGCAGAATCTTTTATCTTAACTTTAGCATTGCTACCAATTCAGAAATCATGCTCCAGCTAGAAAAAACAAAAGCTATTTTCACTTCTTCCAGATGACATTTTGTTTAGCAACTCATTTCAAAATATTGCAACTGTTTACTGATTGCAACTTAGTCATTTTAAATGGACACATCCATATATTTTTTAAAACTTTTAAAAAAATCTTTTTTCTCCCAACTTTCAAACTTAATTTCTGCTTGCACCCACTGAGAACAATTTAGAATACTTTTACCTTATACCCAGTACAGTAATATTTTCTGTATCTCTACAGTCTCTGTCACTCACCTAAATGATAGGCCAATCAGTCAAAGACAAAAGGTGGAGCCAGAGTGCAGAGGTCTTTAGTACTGGTATGTTCCTTAACATTCAGCAATTTAAAAAGCAGCAAGGTCATACTAAGATTCACTTTAGGACTGATCTTACCTCTAATGAAGTCTGTGGCAAAAATGTCAATAAGCAGAATCAGGCCCTACATAGTGGGGATTTTTAGTGGATTTTCAGGGAGTGGGTTTTTTTGTAAAAACAGAAAAAAAATCCCATAATGGTTTAAATGCATAAACTTATGTAATCACTGATTAAACAAAGCACTTAAGCACATGCACATAAAGTGTGTTAAGTGCTTTGTGAATCAGGGCCATAATTTGTATATTTTATAATGCCTTGAATATTTAAAATGTAAAGGCTTTCATATATGATTATTGTTTTAAAATTATTTAATGCTATTTAATTTGTCTATTAATTTCCATTTTTGGAGGAGGTTATCTAGTCATTTATCAATAGACATAAAAGAGTAAGTGTTTATACACTCAAAGACATATGTATAGTGCATTACTGTATTAGAATGGTCTTTGTAGCAACTCGTGCATGAGTGGGGGAGAGAAGATGCTTTATGAGTAAACTTATTATGTATGGTTATGGCAACATCTTGGAAAAGGAAGAGAATTTGATTTCTTAAACTTTGTGTCTTTAAAATAAAGAAAAATAGAACAAAAGAAACTGTCAATGATGCATGTAAATTACAAACCTCAAAAATGACTAAATCTCACATCAGAACTTATAATAGTCTGAGACTGAAGCAATATCTATTTTAGGCAGAAACCCGCAACAAAGTGGCTGCAGATGTTCCTAGTTTTGCTGATTTAAGTCATTAACAGTCTTGAATATCATTTTAGGCAAGGTTGGCCTGGTCCTTGCTTCTGGCTGAAGATTCAGGTCATTACTTTAGACCAATTATAACATGTAGTGGATATGTTCCACATTTTCCCCTGCATTTTTGAGGGCCTTTTCCTGCCTTTTATTGTACCAGCCATCCTATCCTCCTTTTATTTGGAAGAATTTGATGAGTAGCTTTCTGAATGACTTTGTCACCTCTATCGTATGATGTTTGATGACTTTTATTCTGCACTTTGATCATTCCTCTATTCCTACTATTCTGAATTTTAACCCCATACTAGATTCTGTTGACTTGAAGTGATTAGTCACCACAGCAACACATTCAGTTGGATGCTGCTTGTGGATCATGCAGTGGTGCCCCGATGAATTCCTTTCACAGAGAAATCTCCCATTTTCAGGCCATATATTTATTTTGTCTCTGTCCCTTCAGACTAGGGCTCCCATGACCAATTTTTTTGGTCTTAGCTGCAAGTATTAATGTTGCTATTGCTTTTCTTGAGGAAAAAAGAAGTGAATCCAAAGGTGTCTCCCATGGACTAGCCATAGATAAATCATAAGAAAAATAGAGATTAGAACAAAGTACCCATAGGGAATAGTCAGCATATTGGGTCTCAAACTTTCAAAGCCCACAGCAATCTCATTTTGATTTACCCCTTTCTGTTGCTATTGATGACTTGCTTCATCTTTAGAAAAGTTTTCCACCAAATGAGCTGGAGAAGCTGGCTCCTCTGACTTGTAGGTCACCTAGGATTTGCCTGTCTCAACCTTGCCTTTTCCTTTGAACAACAGTGTTTTCTTTCCTAATTCTGGCCAGTGCTGGTTATAACTCAGATCCAACTGACCTGAGCTTATTTTCATACAAACTTATAAATGGAAAAGAATCGTTCCTCTCATGGTAACTCAGCAGCTATTTAATACATTTTTGATGTATTTGCATATCTTAACCTTAGTGACTTTTTGAAATTTTTAAATCATTGCGTAAAAACTTCCTCCTGACACTTCCATTCAGTTTCTTTGAAGAGGCCAAAGAAGTTGCTACTTTCTCTGATTAAATTAGCAGGACTTGGTGGCACTGTTTTTTTTTTTTTTTCCAGAGGTACTCAATAGGTTGTCCCCTTATTTTCCCATATATTCCTTGTTTGCTCACTCTCTTCAACTTTGATTAGGAATTCTTCTGTATTGATTCTCGCAGACCAGCACCACAATCTGCTCAACCAATCCTATCTCCTTCTGTTGTAGGTCCTGTCACTAATACTGATAATTCATCTTTGCTTCTTTCCTTTAGATTTTTGATGTGTACTAGTTTACTCTTTGTGACAGGTTGCAAGGGCATAACCACCTCCTTGGTGAACAAGGGGTTAACCTCAGTTTAATTCCCTTTCACAGGTGCTCTGGTGAAGGTCTAGCAGAGCTGCTGCTTGGAAGCAGAATGCTTTCAGGAAGGTCAGGCATGACACCAAGGGTCTTAGAACTTGTAAGCTTAGTTGGGGAGTTTTCTGTTCTTTTCTGTTTATTTGATGAGCTGACATGTAATCACTTGAGGAAAAAACCTTGCTGACTGCATGCTTCCTGACTGTTTATTTTCCCACTAAATTACACCACCAGTTTATACCTGTGCCTTGAAGAAGCTTAATTGAGAGCTGTGCACTATTTTTTTTATTTGTTTTATACCATAATTACCCTTTGTCTAGAAACTGAGGTAGTTTTCTCACCTTTTGGATGCATTATTTTGAAGTAAACTAATTGCTCCCATTTGTACAATATGAAATCTGGGTAGAACATTTGACTCTCATTTGTTGTTTAATCTATATATTAATATAAATCAAGAAATATCTAGTTGTTAGATGTAACTAAGATGGGTTATAGCCAGCTATTTCTCTTATTACCAACATCTCCAAAGTTGGCAATTATTCTGCTCCAGCTTACTTCTCTACTCGTGTGTCTTTTCGCTCACTCCCCTTTAATGCCCCATGATGACTAACCACCTCCTTTGCGTCCTTCTTCCACTCCTGTCTCTGGGTCTAATTCAGTGCAGTCCTGCACACTTTTATTACACTTTTATTACTAGTATAGGAACACACTTTTATTACTAGTATAGGAACACATTAATACTAGGAACTTTAGAAAGAGACAGTTATGAAGACAAGGTTACTACTCCAAAGAGTTTACAATTTAAATACTTCATTGCCCATGTTTCCCCTACATGACTCCTGTGCTCAGGTGTCTACACTGATTATTTCTTTACATACATATTCATCTTAAAGAGTTAACTCTGACAATTAAGATTTTATTTTCAGTGATGTCTGACCAGCACCCACAAACAGATTCTTAGATATCTAAATGACAAACTATACCTGCAAGTAACTGGTGGCAAACAATAATTCATTTTTTTAAAGTAGTAAAATATTTAGACAAATGTCCACTAATCTACAAGCATATAAATGAGCAAAGTGTACCCTAACAATATTATAGTGCATAATTATGCTATACACTATGTTCCTTGGGTCTTCTGTGAAGGTGGTGTCTTTATTACTCTTTAATTAGTACTGGAATTCAGCTGTCAGAAATAGGGGGTCCACTTCCATTTAGTTTGACTTCCCGTCATGAGAAAGTGCAAGAGTTCAGCCCAGATGGACTCTGGCTTCATTCCAACACAGTATTTAATCACCAAACACTGGTGAGACATTCATTGGCAGTGAAATATTTCATACCAGGAAATCAGGAGCTCAGGTGCCAAGGGATTAATGTCTTTTTAATTTATATTAGATTTTACAAATGTACTTGGAACAGTATCTACATCTCATACCAACTCCTGCTTACCCTATTCCTGCCACTTAATCATTGGGGTCAACAGGAATGGTGAGCAGGATTTAGCCCCATTATGAAAAGGAGGGATAAAATAACCCTAAAATAATACCTCAAGGCAGCTATGTTCTCATCTTAAATATAAAACTATACTCCAAATACTGCTACTAAGTAGTAAAAGTGGAAACTATAGTGCAACAGTCAGCACATTGCTTTAAACACATCAGAACACTTTCTTGGAGAGTTCCAGAGAAGTAAGAGACAAGGGAGACAAAAATAATGCTCAGTGAAAAAGCCACCAAAATGGTTTCTTGCTTATTTGTTTTAAGCCAGATCCTTCAATCAGACCATACAGGCAGCCCCTGTGCCTGTCCAGAGCCCCAAATGGATTCTGCATGGGTGCCCGGATCTGCCCACAGGAATTCAATGGCAAGAGCAGGACTTCATTTGCAAATAGCGTTTGGAAAAATATAATTTAAACAGATTATCCACAAGTAAAATTTTTCAGTTTTGTATGGATACAAAAATGAATACAAGTTTTTAGTTATAGTTTTCACACCAAAAAAAGTTTCCTTTCCGAACAGATAGTGCCAATTTCTTGTCTCTATAATAAATTTATATTAAATGATTGAAGATTTTAATAATCATCATCAAGATGCAAAATGACAAAGTTCCACTCAATACAAACAGTTCAGAATTACTTACTAAAGCTTAATAGACAGTTTTCCATAATTCTAATGTCAACTTAAACAATCAAACAAGCATGGGAGAACTCAGTTCTTACCTGGTTTGCCTCAAGTGTAGGTTAGGTCTTAAAGCTGCTTAAATAATAGAGACACAGCCACCGCCACCTCAGAGAGCTCTGTTCTGCTGTGCACTCTGGGCTAATTACAACATTCTTTCTTGTCAGTAGAAGGACGGTGGCCTAGCTAAAGGGGAAATAGTGAAAGACCAGAATAATTATGCTTCCCCAACCCTATAGGTTTAAGAAAGTGAAATAAGCTATTCAAATTAGCATAAAGTAGTAACCATGGCAACAGGCTGTGGTTTGCATATGTATTTTTTAAAGAAGCAAAAATTACTTCCAGCTATTTAAAAAAAAGACGCAAGAGGAAGTACTTTTGTATTTAAAGCCACATCCCTAATTGAAGCAGCTACTGTAACTTAACATGTACAGTTCACATTAAAAGAATGATCGCTTGGTCTTGTATTTTAAAATCTACCAATTAAAAATGTTTAGTGTCTGGCCTAACTGCTAATCTGACGACTGACATCTGGTCTAAAAGACAGACTTGCCCTGCCTGGCAAGAAGATGAACAAGTGTTCTTGGAAACTTGGTGGTGATGGCGGAGGGTTATTTGTTTTTTTGTCCTCAGGTCCTGTACTTCCTTCCTCTTGAAGAGCTGTCTGTTAGCAACCGATAAAGCCTTGCAAAACTGAAACTGCTACTATCTACGGACTATCATTTCACCCTGCTTCAGCGACCAACATCACAGAATAGGTGCAAAGTCTTAAATAGGACCGACTTTTGCAGGCAAGATATATTAAAACCTGTTTTGTCATTTGTGTTACAGCTACTAGTGTTTTTGGGCTTCCTGCACAAATGACAGCTTACTTCCAGTACAAACATTTGTATAGCAGCCACATTTTAGACATTATAAAATTAGCTGAATAAACTGTTCATTACTCGTATGAATTCACTTCTGGAATTCTACAAGACTTTCACAAATAGATGAACAGCAGCTTTTACTGTTTACAGCTAAACAGCTTTAACTGTTCAGTCTAAAAAGTATGGAGCAATGTGAAAACTATTGTTTCTTTGTACACCTGTGTAAATATTTATTGTTTACATATAAAAGGGAAATAATATGTACAGTCAATCTAATGTCTTGGGTACTAAGTAGGTTTGTAAAACTACAAACTTTTTAATTAAATGCCAAATGCAAGGGGATGTTACCTAAAATGATAATGCTATGCTGAGTACCGGAGCAAGAATACACAGTACAATCACTCAGTGACAAAGCTAGATGTTGGCCTCCTGTGAAAAAACCTGGAGTGAGGTATTGTGAGGAGGGACCACTCCATTGGAAATTTTGTGTGGATCTCCTTGCTAAATTTCCTCAATATTCTCCCATCCAGTAGGAGGGATTTACAGGCTTGCAGGGCAAGGTGAAAGTGAGGGTGATTGGGTTGCAGATGGCAACACAGTTGCCAAAATCTGATCTTGTTGCATTCTGCAATAGAGTGTAGTGATGGCTGGAACACTGCATCCTAGCATAACTTTGAAGATGCTCAGCACTACACATAATCTGAGGTAGAAAACACTTCCCACAAACTCAGAGGGATGGTCTTGTGGTTAAGGTGCTGGACTGAGGCATCCAGTTCAATTCCTGCCTCTGCCACAAACTTCCAATATGACCTTGAGCAAGTCAAATCTCTCTGTTCCTCATTGTCCTGTAAAATGGGGATAATAAAAAACTCACATACTTTGCTAGTCTTTCCCAATTACACTGCTCATGATGGGACTGTCTCTAATTAAGGGTTTGTACAGTGCCTCACACAATGGAGCCTTTGGCTGAGACACTTTGCTGTCATACAGATACATTAATCATCATAGGAAACGACATAACAACTATGTGGCTGCCAAACCACAGCCTCTGTCTATAGGCTCTTGAAGACAATGACTGGAAGACCTTGCACATGCTTAGTTTCCATGGCTGAATATAAGGGGTTTTGCACTTGAAACATAACTCCAAAACAGAGCCATCACCTGCATCAGGCAAATGAGACACCAGGCTGAAGTTCCTTCACCCCATCCACAGATATCATGGAGGTGAGCAGAGTGTAAATACCTAAGCGATAAACTAGAAAGGGAGGCGAGGCTATTATAGAGATGGAAGAGAAGGAAACAGATGCCTCCTTCAAGCATCCCAGTTCACAAAGGTGCTTTAGTTTATTTTTTTTAATAGCAGTGTAAGGTCTTGCTCTTCAAATTTCTGTCTCTCTCTCCCCCTGGCTCCCCCATGTCAGAATGCTTTGTTACACAAAGGCTCATGCACATGAGCTCCCCACTTAACCACTGGGGGTATAAGATGCCATAATAAATGGAATATTCAGAATGAAAATCCACAATATAGTTCAAATTCTTCCAGCCATGCAGATAGGTGCCCACATACCAAAACCTGATCTCCTGGCACAATATGTTGATTGAAATGTTCTTTTTTTTAATAATTGGGTTCAGCAGCAATAAAGAGTCATGTTGCTGAAAGGGATGACTAAACGCAGTGTCTGTGATTAGAAGAAGTCAGTTCATCCTCCTGTTTAGCCATAGGACTCTGCAGTGTTGGCTACAGCAAAGAGTATTTACAGGGTTCCAGACTGACATAGCATTGCATAAAACATTCCAGTAACTGAAAAGGATAAGAAAAGTCTGAAGGATTTGTTCACTGTGGATATTGCAAATTCTCCTCAGTTACACTGGTGCATTTAGTGATTTCCACAGAGTTACTCATTTACTCATTCATAGAAGATACCGGATTTAGTCATTCATAATGAGATCCAGTATATAGGCAGAGGGCCAAAAACATGGGCTATACATGCCACTTCTGTTGCACTATTTCCATTTTCCTCTGGAACTCATAGAAGCAGTGCCTTGGGGGTTGCATATGGGGAAGGGAAGCATATCCATATTGTTAATTATTATATGTGCAAATCCTCACCCTGCCACGGAAACAGTTTGGGTGGGATGTCTAAGGGAAAGTTTCCAAAAGAGAGAGTCCAAAGGAGAACAGGAGAAGAGAAATCGGGGACAAATTGCCTTCCACAGAACTCCATTAGGTCCCGTTTACTTGAAGAAAATAAGCTTTATTTTAACGGTTGCAGGTGGTTTGAAATTTTCATCAAATATTTTGAGTGTTAGGAATACCTTTCCTCAAGTACCTATTATCAAGAAACTATATGTAATATGTACAGTAGAAATAAATAGGCTTCTTCACACAATAAGTGTATATAAACTATATACTTCTTCACACAATAAGTGTATTGTGTATTATATACTTCTTCACACAATAAGTGTATATATACTTCTTCACACAATAAGTGTATATAAACTATATACTTCTTCACACAATAAGTGTATATAAACTATATGTAATATGTACAGTAGAAATAAATAGCCTTCTTCACACAATAAGTGTTTGCTCTTATTTCACAGATAGAGGGGTTTAACTGTAAATTCCAAAAGGATTAGGTGTCCAAGAGAAAGGTTTCTTTAGGACAGGGGTTGCCAAACTACGGCCCGCCGGCCATTTTTATCCAGCCTGAGAGCTCAGCCAGGGGCGCGGAGCCATTGGCCTTGCGCTCTCGGCCCAGGGGCCACTGAGCACAGCATGCCGTGAGGCCCCACACTCCTGGGCTGGGGGCTCGGCCAAGTGCGGGGAGCTGTGGGGCCCTGCCCTCCTTGGCCAGGGGCCGGGCTGAGTGTGGGGAACTATGGGGCCCTGCCCTCCCTGGCCAGGGGCTGGACCCAGCATGGGCCCCGTGCTCCCGGGCTGGGGTCTGGGCCGAGCGCGGTGAGCTACAGGGCCCAGTGCTTGGGCTGGAGTGCCCAGCTGAGTATGGTAAGCAAGAGGGGGGCTTAGGTCGTGGGGTCCTGGTGGGTGGTGGTTAGGGTGCGGGGGATCTTGGGAGGGGGTAGTCGGGAAACAAAGCAGGGGGGCTTAGATGGGGGTTGGTGGTAAGGGGGGGTGGGTGGGTCTCTGGAGAGGTCAGTTAGGGAACAAAGAGCAGGGGAGCTTAGATAGGGGGTGGGGTCCTGGGGGTGGTGTTTAGGGTGGGAGAATCTCTGGAGAGGGGAGTCAGGGAACAAAGAACAGGGGGGCTTAGATGGGGGTGGGGTCCTCGGGGTGGTGGTTAGGTTGGGGGGGTCTCTGGAGGGGGCAATCAGGGGACAAGGAGCGGGGGGGGGGAGTTGGATGGGCTGAAGGTTCTGAGGTGGGCAGTCAGGGAGTGGGAAGTGGGTGGGGGTTAGATAGGGTGAGGTCAGGCTGTTTGGAGAGACACAGCCTTCCCTACCCAGCCCTCCACACAATTTTTAATCCCAATGTGGCCCTCAGGCCAAAAAGTTTGCCCACCCCTGCTTTAGAAGGTGGGAGGTTCACATTATTAGATTGTTGGCATCTAGTATTATGCAGCTTTTCTATTTCACTGTTGAAAATCAGGTGATGCTTTATGAACTGGTATCCATCCAGGTTACAAAGCCAAACAAAAAATATGATTAAAGCTATATATAGTCACATTGACAATGTTAGGACCTTTTAAAGAAGCTTGATAAAAAGCTGTTTGAGGGGCAATATGATTCAATGGTCAGAGCTTGGAGCTGAGTCAGTAGCTCCGGCTTTTGCTCCTTGCTCTGCCACACATTGTGTCTTTGAGCAAGTAAAAAAACTCCTCTCTGCCTCCGTTTACTGGTGTTTACAACGGATGATGTTAAATATTTCCTATCTAAGTTGTGAGACAATTATTTAAGTGAAACACTTAGAGATCCCTTATTATTGATTTTGTGAATGAGCTAAAAACAGTACAAAGCACAAAGATAAAGGCTGTCCCAAGAGCTTACAGTCTAAAAAACAGAATACAATGGAAAGTCCTAAGAGGAAATAATGTAGACAGGGGAGGAGGGGCAGATGGGTTTGGCTTTGGTTTTATTATAAATTAATTATTATTATTATTATTTAAATGTTATTATTCGTGTGAATTTCAAAAGGAGATTGTTAGGATGTATTTGAATGAGAAGAGGGTGTTGACTTTACCATATACCCTACATCTTTTTATATTTATATCACTAAAAGCTTGATTAATTTAACCGTTAGAGTATATTTGGCCATGCTTCCTATTTCTGTCACTGTGCTCTTGTGAACAGTTAGTTAGATAGATGCTCTCAGCCAATTTTTTTGCTACCATAACTCCACTGACTTCAATGGAGTTATATCAGCAGAAAATGTGACCTTCTGTACCTTCCCACTAGTTATATTGAATTTGGTTTTAAGGGTCCAATCCAAGGCTTGCTGATGTCAATGAGGTCTTTAGTGGGGTCTGGATCAGATTCAAAGAGAATAATCTCTGGGTATTCTAACAGGCCTGGTATACAAGGCGTTAATGAAAGACAGCATTATTCAGAGTTATTTAGCCAGATCCATAGCTGGTGTAATATGGACAATTTATACAAGCAGAGGATCTGCCTAATAGTACAGAAACTTGGAAGAGAGTCATATTATGAGCTTAGGGTTTGACTCTATAATTAAATATGGGCAGTTCTTTTTTCCCCCTGAATTAAGATCTCCTTTTATAGCTCTCTATACTACTAATAAAGAGCCCCATTAAGGTGAAAATATATGCAGCCCACTGGGTCAGGCAAATCCTAAAAAGCTGTATAGTCTGGCTGAACACTAAGCTAAACTGCTTAAGAGGCAAACTGGACTGATGTGCAATAACAACAAATCTCAGATACCTGGAATTTATCGAGTTGCTTGCAGAGGGGGTATGGGCAGCTGATGCATGTCAGCGTCTCAGCATGCTGCTCATCTCAAAGGACAGCTCCAAAGATGACATGTTCATGTCTAATCTTTTATCTTACAATCACCGAAAGATAAGTAGGCCACCAAGTTTGCGATTTCCTTTCCCCCCCCCCCACCTGCTCACTACTGTCTGGTTCAGTACACTCTATCTTTCCCCTGTGATTAAGATACTGCACACTGCCTTGATAAGTAAGGTATGCCAGCACAGAGGTTCAAAGCCACTCCTCACGCAGGTATTCCCCTGATGTTCATGGGGCATGCACTAACATAACTTACTGTATGCATCATTTTTCAGCATGGATTTTGTCTACAAACAGGGCTGTGTTAACTTATTTTTCAATTCAGTGGCCGAACTGGAACAAATCCATTTTGGTCAACCAAAACCAATTTTTCCCCTTTTTTTGCGCAAACTGATAAAGTAAACAATATTTTGTTTCAGTTTGAACAAATTATTTTGTTTAACCCAAAAGATTGTTTTATATCTAACCTTTTAAAAAAATAATACTGCAGTAAAATTCAAAAAGAAAGTAGTTACAAATTGAAGAAAGTCTCAACATGTGGGGGGTTTGGGGGTTTTTTGTTGGTTTTTTTTTTTGACCAAAACAATTTTAATTCAACCCAAATTCACAAATTGTTTCGGTCAATCCAAATCCTAATTTTTGTGGGGGAAAAAGTTCTGCACAATTTTTTTTCACCCAGCTCTAATTACAAACAGTGTAAAATTCAAGCAGTGTGCAACCACTGAAGAGTCATCCCTTCTAGATTTTCCCTTCTGTATAAATTATCTTCCAGTTACTCCAATTGGCTTGTCTTGTTGGTAATTTTCTGGAAAGTAGGAGTTTAAGAAAAGTAGTTCCAGGAATTAGATGTCCACATAGATTAACAGATTTAAAGACAGAAAGGACCATCTAGTTCAACTAGTCTGTCCTCCTCGGTATAATAGGACATAGAACTTAATTCATATACTCCACTATTGAACCCAATAATCTGTGTTTGATCAAAGCATATCTTTTCAGAAATGCATCTACACTAGTCTAGGTCTGCAGACTTCAAGAGCTTCAGAATCCACCACTCCCTTTCAAAGCTTGTTCAAATGATTAATCACCCTCACTGTTAAAATTTCAAATTAGAAATAAGGCACACATTTATCTGACTTTAATCTAACAAAAAGTGGCACGAAAAGTATCTCAGTCTGGAAATTAAAGAGTCCTTTAATACCTGGTATTTTCTCCAAATACAGTTCACACCAAAACCCAGCATTGAATCAGAGTTTCTAGAAGTGCTCATTAAGTTCTGCAACCCTCATGAAGCTATATATCCTAGAAAGGTATCCATAAAATAAAGTAACAAAAACAGGAATTCCAGAACATGAATTGGAATATCAACTGCTAGTTACTTAACAAGAAAACAAAGAGGCTGACCCTGCAAACCTTATCACAAGAGTAAAACTTACTAATGAAAATAGTCCTATTGACTTCAACAACATTTCATGCAGAAGAAAAGATTATATGCAGGGGGAAAGTTGGCAGGATTAGGGCCTTGACTACACACACAAGTGGTACTGATCTAACTAAAGGGCTTGTCTACACGGGAAAATTTGCTATTACAGCTACCTCTATAGTCATACCAGTATAACCTATCCTGTGGACATGCTTATTCTGGAATAACATTACCCATGTGGGGGGTTATACGAGTGTAATTGTGATGGAATACACTCCTGTATTCATTTCACACCCTACACATTACTGTAATAATCTTTGTACAAGGGCTGTTGGACTCTGTGCAGGGGTCCTGACTCAAAGTGTTTGGT
This sequence comes from Dermatemys mawii, assembly GCA_007922305.1. Lineage (NCBI taxonomy): Eukaryota > Metazoa > Chordata > Testudines > Dermatemydidae > Dermatemys > Dermatemys mawii. The sequence goes on along the minus strand of ML677363.1, from coordinate 20,622,315 downwards.
CAGTAATCTGCTAGAAGCATATGGTTAGAAATTTTCCCTGAATCTAATATAGTTTGTTCAGTTAGGCTAGTGGTTCTCAACCTATTTATCATTGCAGCTCTATGAGTTATGTGCTACATCCACACAATATATATACACACTACCTGTATGGCACACTACCTGAGGATGTCACATAGGCCGCACCTATACGCAGATTAGGCCATGGGTTGAGAACCTCTGAGTTAGGCACTAGTAAGTGTTTTATCTTTATTTTTCTTGTAACTATTTCTGACTTTTATGTCTCATTCACTTAAAACAGTAAAACAAGTTTATTAACTACAAAGAGATATTTTATCTAATCCAGTGTGTTTAAGTTAAAGTGTCTGGGCAAGTGTATTTAAGATAATAGTGGGCAAACTTCTTGGCCCGAGGGCCACACTGGGGTTCAAAATTGTGCGGAGGGTTATGTAGGGAAGGCTGTGCCTCCTCAAACAGCCTGGTCCCACCCCCTATCTGACCCCCACCCACTTCCTGCCCCCGACTGCCCCCCTCAGAACTCCCGATCCATCCAACCGCCTCCTCCCCGACTTCTTGTCCCCTGGATCCTCCCCTCCGGAGACCTCCCACTCTAACTGCACCCCCAGGACACTACCCCCTATCTAAGCCCCCCTGCTCTTTGTTTCCTGACTATCCCCTCCCAAGACTCCTCCACTGTAACCACCACCACCCAGAACCCCACCACCTAAGCCCCCCACCTCCCTCGCTTCCCGTGCTCAGCCGGGCACTCCAGCCCAAGTGCGGGGCCCACGGCTCGCAGCGCTCGATCCGGCCCCTGGCCTGGGAGTGCGGGGTTCCGAGGCTCGCCATGCTCGGCCTGGCCCCTGACCCGGGAGTGCGGGCCCCATGGCTCACTGCAGTCCGACTGGCGCCCTGAGCCACCGGCACCACTCCCTTGGCCCGAGCTCACGGGCCAGATAAAATTGGCCGGCGGGCCGCATATGGCCTGCAGGCTGCAGTTTGCCCACCCTGGGCTAGTGTATATTATTCCCTTAAAGGAATAATAAACTTAATATATTCGGACTGTCTAGGAGAGGGCTGGGCAGTACAAAGCATACATTTCTGGGGGAAATTCTGGGACTGAATGTGAGTTGGGGTCACCCTGCAGTATAATCAAGACCGGTGAGAGCCAGGGTGCGACTAGCAGGCTAGAGTTACACAAACAAATCTCGGAGTGACCTGTATGCTGGGGGCTGTTTGTGAGCATTCCTGTTTGGGGTCTCTAACAGCAAAGTACCCCAGGTTCCAGGGAGGAGATGACAGTTCCCAGCTGGTCTGGATTCTACCGTTGTTTGTCACAGTATTTTTAGCAGTACAGTTATACTAGCATAGAAACTGATTTAGTTAAACTGGTACAACCTCCTTGTGTGGACACTCCTAAATTGGTTTGAATGTTGTAAGCTAAATCAATATGAGACACTCAGATCAACTTAAGAGTATTCAGACAAGGAGGTTATACCAGTTTCATAGGCCATGGAGCAGGGGGGCCACCTGTGCCATGGCATAACCACTTTTAAGCCTTGTGTGTTGCCAGGTGCAATGTTCACATTTATGGGAGATGAAAACACACACACAAACTCCCGGCACCTTGCAACCAGAAACCATAAACTGCAAGCAGGCCAGGGACACCAGCAGCCATGCAGCAATCTTCTAACTACAGCACGTAGGTCACATGGCTGGGAGTGCTGCTGGCGCAGCACCCAGGTCCCACTCTGTGTGACAGGCCCTCAACGTGCCAAAACCATGGTGGCTGAGCCTCCGGCTCCTCTCAGGGCCAGGGGTCAGAAGCAGGACAGATGGACCCAAGGTTTGCCAGCAGGGAGGAGTAAGGAGACGACAGGGGCTCCAGGTAAGAGATAGTAGAGGGTCCGCCTCGATGGCTCAGGCTCCTGGGAGGGGGCGGCGTGGGGGATAGGGGTAGGGACTCATGGGGGAAAGGCAGGGGCTTGCATGTCAATGATCTCAGGAAGGCTTCCTCTCTCTCAAGGGCTGAGGGAGCTCCTGGGATGGGGTGGGTGTAGGGCCTCATGGGAAGGTAAGAGGCAAAGAGGCCTTGAACTACTCCTAACTCCCCTCACCTGTACTGCCACCTCTGTGTATGGGGGGGGAGGGGCACAGAGTCATCAGACTGTCAATGGTGGGAGTCACCTGAGAGGGGAAGAAGAGGGTCAGACTGGTGGAGGCAGTGTACTATATGGAACAAATCTATGCTCCTCCAAACACACACCCCACACACTTTAAATGGCACTCTGCAACCCATGAATTTAATTCAGTTTCTAAACAATTTAGTTAAATCAGTACAACCTGTGTGTGTAGACATGTCCTAGACCCAAAGATTTTAAAGCTCTTGGACGCTAGATTGTCAGTTCCAAAATGAAAAGACAATGTAGTGGTGCACAAATTATAGCCCATGAGACAACTGCAAAGAGAAAGAGAGGGAATGGGGCTGGTGGGAGGAGGGAGAGAGAGGGAGGGGAGAGAAATGCCATCTGTTCCACAAACTGCAGCCCCAGCAAGATGAACAACTTTTATATTCTGACACACTAATCCAATCTAATCATGCATCTCTGTTTTAAAAAGATGTGACAAAGTAGTCCTGTCTGTTCTGCCCATGCCTCGTGCTACTGTCTTTTAATGAAACACAACCCTATCTATTTCATTCAGTCACTGTAAGGGACAAAATTTCTTTTAGCTCATTAATCCATTTAAGTCACATCTCCTGGATTCTCCCCACTTTCTCGATGTATACATGCATACATGCACGCGCCTATTTATATAAGTTACATTCATTTCTTAAGAAAAAAGTAATGAATAGAAATCCTGTACATATTCACTCAGTATTATGGAGTAATTTTCACCTCCAACCACAAACGGGGAGAGAATAATGAGGCGTTGAGTAGGGTTCAGAATTTAGCCCTTATTGAGTATTTTTCAGGAACATTCTGCATCTGATTTTTCTTCTTCCGCAGATCACATTTAGCCAGGTTGTATGGAATTTAGTTAATTTAGCAGAAGTCAGGATTTGGTACTGCGGACACAGCATTTCTCACCCAAGCGAACTTACAATGTCTTCAGTGGAAATTCACCTGAAAAAGGACTGACAAACTTCACATTTGGCCTTGTGTTTATACTGAACCAAAATCTTTGCTGCTTGGCAGCCCATCAGTGATGTATGTCTACATGTTCCTCATTCGAAGTCATAGTGCTCTGTTTGTGACCTGTTGCTGTGGAGATCTTGTATCACAAACACAGGAGCATGATTTCAGAAGGCAAAAAAAATCAGCAAAAGCAGATAAACTCCTGACCTAGAACAATCCTTTTTTTCATGCAAATATCATTAATAATTAATACTGTGAGGGAAAAGGAGTAAGGGAGAAACTAATAGGGTGTTTTTTAAAAGTCATGTGACTATGCTTATATGAACACAACAGCATGTAAAGCAGCTATTTGTGAACTCAACAGTTAGTGAGATGTACAAAAGCAAACTGATATTACATATTATATTTATAGCCTCAGGTTTTTTCCACCTCATGGATCTAAAGAGATTGAGATGTTTAGTTTATAAACCACTTGGTCAAACCTCAAAGATTAGATTTCAGAGGATGTTAATCTTTTTTGTCAAGAATCAGAGAGGTAGCCGTGTTAGTCTGGAATTGCAGAAGTGACAAAGAGTCCTGTGGCACCTTAAAGACTAAATGAAGTATTAGAGCATAAGCTTTCATGGGCTAATACCCACTTCGTC